>JZKD02S0771008.1:417938-432831 GCA_000966675.3 Picea glauca
TTAATGTGGGGCCCCCCTCCTGACATGTCACCTTCTGTACCATCCTTCCCACCCTATTAACATGGCAACTCCTCCTTGCATCTTCCCCCACTTCTTCCAAATCACTTACCACCTCCCTCTTCCCCTGTCACCTGTCCACTCACCCTCATAGTATGTGTTTCTCCCCCTAGTCACCTCCACCTCAACACCATCCACCATTCACTTGTACCCCTGCGCTTCATGTTGCTCCTGCCTATGTCCTGTCCATACCCCATGACATTCCTCATCCGATGTCACAACTCCTGTTTATTCACCATCACCCCCGTCATACCCTCATCCATGTCTGCCATAGGGGTCCCTGCGCAATAGTCCAACGAAGCATCATCCAAAGGAGGAATGTTCAAATGATCTAGGTGGCACCATTAGGAGACCGCCACGTCCCAGAAGATAGAGTTGACCGAGGTCATCCCCTGTCCCAAGGAAGCAGTTATTGAGGTAGTTGGTGGTGGTTAGACATCGTCTCCGCCATAAATGGAAAGTCTAGCGACGAATTAAAGGCATGTCATTTCATCTGCAGGAATGTTAGGAGTTTGATTGCGTATGTCATAAGTGCACAATCATTCAAAGAGTGCATGTGCATATTGTCAGTGGACATGCAGACGCAATGTTTTTAATACAGTGTCTCAGTTTCGTTGTTGTTGTTTCTCTTTGAGTATATGTAGGCAATTTTTCCATTTTGTAATCTATTGATGGTAGAGCGAAAATACCGATTGTAAAGTTTTAGTAGACATCTCTAGTTCTCTGGTTATGCATATGTATGTAAGATTTCTTGTTTATTAGCATACAATATTCTTACCCCATATAGTTTTCATCTCATACTGAGGGAGTTCATGATTGACTGATTCACATGAATTATTGCAATTATGTTATGATAAAGGATTTATTGTTGCATTGTTGCGTTCTCCAGTTTTCTATGTTTGAAAGTAAGAAGATCTTGCATTTAGATGTTTTCTCCTACAGTATGTTAGAAACCTAATGTTTACGACAGAACTTTGCATTTCTCTTATACAAGTCTTCCTCCTATTCACCCTTACTACAACTCATTGTTTGAAGTTTGAATAAGACCTCACTTCCCCATGCATACTTGGCTTAGTTTCATATTTAGAACAATATTGTTTTGAGTTAACTTCCATTTGATCACCCCTTTTATAAACAAATTGTGACATAAACTGATGGGCATTGGGCTTTTCTCCTGCTGCAATCCTGGAGTGACTTCTGTCGCCAACATTTCTGGTGCCGTTGTCGGGGACGAAGTTGAAAATATTCCCTGGGATTGAATGACATTGAGCTTCTGATTCTGAAGGTGCATCAGACATCAGATCCCTTGAAGATTTCTACTGTGCACCTGGTGACTCCATTGTGATGACTCCACTGCGACGAACCTGTTGTGATTAGTTGTGGCTTCCAGCGGAAGACACACGTGGTCCCATCCTCAGTTGTCTCTAGCCACACCTGAAGTGGATCCAGAGGTGATCATCAGAAAAGGGAAGGCCTCTCAAGGAGAAAGCTTCACCGCTGAACCAGGTAATTCGCCACCTCCTTCCGTAAAAACTTAATTTTCTTATTCTCAGCTTCCTAGCAAACCTGTTTATGAGGTTTCCCATTTTCTGAATTTTGGGAGTGTTCCTGCTGATTTTTCCCCTCTTGGTCTAGCATTAGAAGGAGAAATCCTTGTCACTCCCCTCTCTCCCCAAGCTATGCCTTGGCGCAGACCCCAAACCTCAGAAGATTTTACCACCCCTCTTCTTGTTACTATTACTGCACATAGAGAAGTGTTTTCCCATTCAGGTCCCTTAGCTCTCTCTTTGTATTCCACATTGTTTCCCTTTCCTCCAGGAAGCTCATTTCTGGTATCCCCTGTTCACATCCCTTCTCCTCCAATTTGTCTTGCACTTAATATTCCCATGGCAGGAGTAAATCCCGCTATGACTAGAATGGAGGCTATTATAACCACTAGGTATGCTCCCCTTGTGTTACCTTAGCCCCTCAATGCCCTCCCAGCAGATGGTTACCTCAAGCAGCTGCCCAAGTTTACAGGCGAGGGGGACATAACTGCAAAAGAACACCTAGAAGCCTTTTACCATTTTACAGATGATAATGTTATCATGCATGTAGATGTATGGATGAGGATTTTTGTCCATAGTCTTCAAGGAAAGGCTAGAAAATGGTTTAAGGCCCTGTCTCTTGGATCTATTGATGGGATCAAAGCTTTGGATAATGCTTTTTTGAGATAGTGGGGAGATAAAAAAGACTTCATGTATTACATGACAGAGTTTGGGTCTTTGAAGAGAAAAGAAGGAGAGTCTGTCTCTGACTTCTCTAAGAGATTCAATAAAATGTACAATAAAATCCCTGCCGAGATAAAACCCTTCGAAGCCTCTGCAAAGATCACTTATGCTAGCACCTTTGATCCTGATTTCTGCCTCCTGTTGAAAGAAAGAAGAGACACTACTCTGGCCCACATGCAGGATGTAACCGTGGAGGTAGAATCTAACATATTAGTCATTGACCAACTCAGGAACACTGTTGATAGAAACATATCCAGAAATAGGCCTGAAGCCTCCCCATCTAGTTCCTCTCCCCTGCCCCTTCAGACAAATGAGACAACTAGAGTGCTAAAATCACTTTCTGCCAGGATGGAAAGGTGGGAGTTAGAAGGGAAGCCCATGTACAGAAATCCCTAGGATGCTGATAATAGAGGTTTCAGGGGACCTAATAACAATGTGCCTCGGGATTTTCTAAGGGATAAAAGGGGGAAAGATAGAGAAGATCAAAGGATTCAAACCCCCCTCCAAAATAACCTAGTTTCTCATGAAGAAGGAGAGGAGATAGATGAGCTTGACCCTGAAATTCACTGTATTGAAGAAACTTCCCCTTTTCCCCATTTGACTCAGTTTGCATATGAAGAATCCATTATGAACATTCAAATCAATGAATTGGGTAAAGGAGAAAAGGCCAACAACACCTCTAGCAAATACTCTCTCAGGTCAAAGAATAAATAATGAAACTTTGACAGCCAAGATCATCCCCTCATAGAAGAAATACCTACTGAATCTGTAGCAACCACTACTAAAGAAAATAAAACTCAGGATGCTTCGCCAACAGTCAAAGAACCTGTCTCTGAGGTAAGGGAAGCTCCTAATCCTATTTCCTCCTTTAGTTTTGAGCATGAAATTCAAAAGTTTAGAATTCCCATCCCCCTCTCAGAGCTAGTAAAAAATGAAGACTTCAAAAGGTCCCTCTCCAAACTACTACAATCTGAGTCCCCCCAGCCTTTCCTCTGACTCAATGAACCTTCAAGATGAAAAACTAGTAGTCATCCTAGGTCCCATGGTGGAAGACATAGATGATTCATCCCCTACTTTCTACACCTCCCTGAACATACATGATAAAGTGTTGCATAATTGCCTCATGGATTCAGGAGCTTCCCACAACCTTATGCCCAAAATAGTCATGGAAGAGTTGGGACTGGAAGTGACAAAGGATTATCATGATTTGTACTCTTTTGAATCAATAAGGGTGAAATGTCTTGGATTCATAAAAGACTTGGTGGTCTCTTTATTCTAGTTGCCAATAAAGAGTGTGGTCATGGACATTGTGGTAGCTGATGTTCCCCCCAAGTTTGACATGCTGTTGTCTAGGTATTTGATTAAAAGACTTGGAGGAACATTGCAGATGGATCTCACATATGCCACCATTCCAATCTTTGGAGGGGAACACAGGAGGTTGTATAGAGAAGCTCAGCTAGCCTATATTGTTAGTGATGAAGCAAACCCCACCAATCATCCCATCTTTGCACCTGACACTGATTTGCTTCCTAGTTTGTTGTAGGTCACTGAAACTCTTGATGCCCCTTTATAGATCAGAAAGAAGCCCATTCTTAATTAGGAGATACCTCCTTTGACCACCTCTGTTTGGAAGATGTTCTTTTACAGAGCTTCTTCCAGCATAGGCGTTGGTGCTGGAGTATTTTTCATATCGCCTTGTCAAGAGACCATGTCCCTGTCATACAAGTTGGAATTTGAAACCACCAACAATGTGGTAGAATATGAAGCTCTTGTTCTGGGTATGAGGGCTGCAAAAGAAATGGGAATAAGGGAGATGGCTATGTTTGGAGATGATGAATTGATAATCCAACAGGTTAGGAATGTTTATCAGGCCAAGCATCCTCAGCTCAGAAGTTACAGAAATGAAGTATGGGACCTGATTGATAATTTCTTCTTAGCTTTCAACATTTCTTTTGTCCCAATGGAGGATAATACTTTGGCTGATTCTTTAGCTGTCTCAGCTATTCTGTTCAAAATACCTCTACCACCAAATATTGCATGTGGGGTCAAGATAAGATATAGGCCATCCATCCCGGACAATGTAAAACATTGGAAGGTATTCAAAGACGATCTTGAAATCGACAAATTTCTTCAATCCGTTGATGCGTTTTCTGCATTGCACATTGATCAAGACCCTGATCCTGAAGGAGACCCTCACTCTGAGGTATTCTTAAATAAAATTGTTAATCACCATATTGTCCAGCTGCCCAACAATCACATTCCAAGGGGACTAGTCCCTTTAGAAAGACTGTTTGATAGGAATGATGTGGCAGTAAAAGTTAATGTTTCGACAGGAGATGCTGATTTGTCTGAGTGCAACATTGGCACACAAGAAGAGCCTAAGTTTGTTAAGTTGTCAAGCAGCCTGACCAATGAACAAAGGGAAGAATATACTGATTTATTAAAGGAATTCGCTGATGTGTTTGCATGGGCCTATGAAGACCTCAAGACATATGACACATCTATCATTGAACAAAAGATCCCACTGAAGGAAGAAGCCAAACCATTTAGGAAAAAGCTAAGACAAATAAATCCTGTGTTGCTTCCTGTCATGGAAAGAGAGGTGAAAAAATTGCTAGATGCCCGAATCATTGTTCCCTTGAGATACTCCGAATGGGTGACCAATTTGGTCCCAACGAGGAAGAAAAGTGGAGAAATCAGACTCTGTGTTGATTTCAGAAACCTGAACAGGAGCTCAAGGAAATATAATTATCCCCTGCCCAACATGGAGCACATATTGCAGAGGGTAACTAGTGCATCTAGGATATCCATGATTGATGGTTTCTCTGGTTATAACCAGATATCAGTCATGCCCAAGGACAAAGAAAAAATGAACTTCACCACTCTTTGGGGCACATTCATGTATGCCAAAATGCCTTTTGGATTGATGAATGCAGGAGCAACATTTTAGTGAGCCATGGATATAACCTTCATTGGGGAGAAATATCAGTTTGTGGTGATCTATCTGGATGACATAACAATCTTCTCTAGGTCTGACAAAGAGCACTACTGTCACCCGAGGAAAGTTTTCTTGAAATGTCGGAGGTTTGGCCTATACTAAAACCCTAAGAAATCTTTGTTTGCTATGAAGGATGGGAAAATGTTAGGTCATATAGTATCAACAGAAGGAGTAAGAATTGATCCCAGTAGGGTAGAAGAAATTCAGACCCTGTCACTTCCCCAGTCTAGAAAGGAAGTTCAGGGTTTTTTAAGGAAGATTAACTTTCTGAGGAGGTTTGTCTCAAATTTCGCTGAGATGGTGAAACACATCACAACCATGCTCAAGAAAGAAAATGGATTTAAATGGACTAATGAACCCAGGGAATCTTTTATCCAAATAAAGAAGTCATTGACTGAGGTACTTGTGCTGATCAGTCCTGATTATTCCAAGGATTTGCTGATTTTTTCTTTTGCTTCTTTTGATACAGTGGCAGTGGTGTTGTTGCAGAAAAATGAGGAAGGGAGAGAACAACCCATTTCATTCTTTAGCAAGGCATTGAGAGATGTAGAAGTCCGGTATGATATCATGGAGAAGCAATCCTATGCCTTGGAGAAAGCTCTCAAAGCTTTCAGAGTCTATGTCTTACACTCAAGGGTCACTGCATATGTTCCTTCAAATTCTGTGAAGGATATTCTTATACAACCTAACATAGATGGGAGAAGAGGAAAATGGATTGCCAAGATCCTAGAGTTTGATCTGGAGATTAAGCCCACCAAGTTGATAATGGGGCAAGGTTTAGCCAATCTGCTGGCCGAATCCAATTGCAAAGCCTTGGGGATTAGCTTCATCAATAGTTGTTCAGAAAGTCAGCAAGCCGAGTCATCTAACAAGAGTTCTCAAGGTAACTTATCACTAGCAGAATGCACCTGGTACAGAGATATTTTTTATTTTCTGCAAGAATTGAGGCCTCCTGATGGAATGGGAAAGAGAAAGGCAAGAGATTTAAAGCTCAAGGCAGTCAGATATTGCCTCATTGACAAAGATTTATACTGGAAAGACCCTCTAGGGGTATTTTTAAGGTGCCTGAATCCACAAGATGCCCATAAAGTTATGTTTAATTTCCATAGTGGCCTTTGTGGTGGTCATCATTTCTGGAAGACCACTGCTCACAAAATCCTCAGGGCTGGGTATTACCGGCCCACTTTATTCACTGATGTCTGCAGAGGAATCAGAGCTTACATAAAATGCCAAAAGTTCTCAAGAAAGCAGCAGCTCAAATATCTATCACTAAAGCCAATAGTAGTGTCGGCACCCTTTCAACAGTGGGGATTGGACTTCATTGGAGAAATTCATCCTCCCTCAAGCAACCAACACAGATGGATCCTGACTACAACAGACTATTTCACCAAGTGGATAGAAGCTGCCCCCACCATGAGTACTTCTCACAAAGTAATTATCAAATTCCTGGAGGAAATCATAGCCAGATTTGGCTGCCCTAGCAGAATTATCACCGATAATGCTGCCTCTTTCAGGTCTGGGCCTCTGGTTAAGTTTTGTGAATAGTTTGAGATTTCACTAGTTCACTCCACTCCCTATTATCCTCAAGGAAATGGACTGGTGGAGTCTTCTAATAAAGGCCTGATCAAGCTCATTAAAAGATTATTGGAAGACAATAAAAGGGTCTGGGATTCAAAACTCAAATTATCTCTATGGGTTGATTGAGTGACCACAAAGAGGTCCCTGAACACCTCACCTTTCCAACTTGTTTATGGGACAAAGACTGTTTTGCCTACTCAACTTGTTTTATCTGTGGAAAAATTCTTTCAGGACCTTGAAGGAGAACCAAACCATATGGTCAGGAGAATTCATCAAATGGTGGAAGTGCAGTAGATCAGGGAGCATGTAATGAACAGGGCCTACAGTCATCAACAGAAGATCAAGCAAACCTTTGACAGGAAGAGCAGGAAGAAATATTTTGAGCTGGGTGATCTGGTCCTCAAGTGGGATGCATCCAGGAAGGATAGAGGCAAACACAATAAGTTTGATGCCCTCTGGATTGTGCCTTTCAGAATCTCTAAAGTATTCTCAAACAATACTTACAGGTTGCAGGATTTGGAAGGCAAAGAAGTTTTTAATGGCCCAGTTAATGGGCATTTCTTAATTTTTTTTTTCTGAGTCAGAGATGACTCCTCTGTTTTTGTAAATATTGTTTTCTATTTTTGGCTTAATAAATGACTCCATATCCCAACAACAAGGCACTGAAGCTGCAGAATGAGTTCTTAGAGCATCACAGGGATGAATCTATCCCCCATTGAGCCTAATGTTAGCAACATTTCTTGTAAAAGGGAAAAAATATGAAGAGGTGGGTTAAAACCCACTTACCCTAAGTTCGGGGCACGAATGCGCCTGTGGTTAAGAAGCGAGCAGATCTGAGTGGCGAGGATATACGCGCCCAGATCTATGGTCGAGAGTGGATTATGGAGCCCCCACACCATTCTATCTTTAAGCGGAGGGCGGGGGGTACTGAATCAGTTGCGCACCTCCCCAACGACTGCGATCAGAGCGCCCAGATTGACGACTGAGGCTTCATTCTAGACCCCCCTTGCCTTTCTATCTTTAATCGGGGGGGGGTCTAGAATGATGTGATATTAATGTGGGCCCCCCCTTCTGACGTTTCACCTTTTGTACAGTCCTCCCCCCCCTTATTAACGTGGTGACTCCTCCTTGCATCTGCCCCCACTTCTTCCAAATCACTTACCGCCTCCCTCTTCCCCTATCACCTGTCCACTCACCCTCATGGTATGTGTCTCTCCCCCTAGTCACCTCCACCTCAACATCGTCCACCATTCACTTGTACCCCTACGCTCCACATTGCTCCCGCCTGTGTCCTATCCATACCCCATGGAATTCCTCATCTGATGTCATAACTCCCATTTATTCACCATCACCCCCGTCATACCCTCATCCATGTCTACCATAGGGGTCCCTGTGCAAAAGTCCAATGAAGCATCATCCAAAGCAGGAATGTTCAGCTAATCTAGGTGGCACCGTTAGGAGACCACCACATCCCAAAAGACAGAGTTGACCGAGGTCGTCCCCAGTCCCAAGGAAGCAGTTATTGAGGTAGTTGGTGGTGGTTAAACACAATCTCCGCCATAAATGGAAAGTCCAGTGACGAATTAAAGGCACATCATTTCATCCGCAAGACTGTCAGGAGTTCAATTGCGTCTGTCATAAGTGCACGATTGTTCAGACACTGCATGTGCAGATTGTCAGTGGACATGCAAACACAATGTTTTTAATACAATGTCTCGGTTTCGATGTTGTTGTTTCTCTTTGAGTATATGTAGGAAATTTTTCCATTTTGTAATCTATCGATGGTAGAGCGAAGCTCCTGATTGTAAAGTTTTAGTAGACGTATCTAGTTCTATGGTTATGCATCCATATGTAATATTTCTTGTTTAATAACAGACAATTTTCTTACCCCATCTAGTTTTCATCTCATACTAAGGGAGTTCATGATTGACTGATTCACATGAATTATTGCAATTATGTTATGATAAAGGATTTATTGTTGCATTCTCTGGTTTTCTACGTTTGAATGTAAGAAGATCTTGCGTTTAGATTTTTTCTCCTGCAGTCTGTTAGAAACCTGATGTTTATGACAGACCTTTGCATTTCTCTCATACAAGTCTTCCTCCTATTCACCCTTACTACAACTCACTGTCTGAAGTTTGACTAAGACATCACTTGCCCATGCATACCTGGACTAGTTTTGGAGTTAGAACAATATTTTTTTTAGTTAACTTCCATTCGATCACCCCTTTTATAAACAAATCATGACATAAAATGATGGGTGTCGGGCTCTGCTCCTGCTGCAATCCAGGAGTGACTTCCGTCACCAACACTTGTTTTAGAAACAATACATTCTCGGTTTAGTTTTGAGAGCCTTATACTTAGCTTAACGGGTATGTTTTATTAGTAATTGTTAATCATCATGACCATATGGATGCTATCTGGGTGTGAGTTTTCCGACTGGATGGTTTAAACAAGGTAAATTCTATTGGCTGATCTTGGTATTTACTTATTTGAGTGGACTAAGGACGTGGCCAAATTGATATCTTTCTATTTGACGGGTGGGTGTCCTGGCACAAAATTCGATGACATCTTGGCATAATGTGACTCTATGGCTTAACGACGTTAGACATGGTGCGAGAGTGGAAATAAAGGTTGTGACTAGACTGGGTTTGTGTGGCCTATAACTCAGATTAGATTTGGATTCATGGTGCCTCTGACCACAAAGGTTGTCTCCGTCATCCTTAATGACTGTCATTAATGGGATTTCTCATGCTTTAGGTCCTGTACTGTAGAGTCATCAGTTTTGTATCAACCAACACTTAAAAAAAAAAAATTAACTATGTGTTATGGCACGACACTCCACACATGGACATTATTAACTGGATTTACAAAATTTCAGAAAGAAAACGAAACTCAAATCTAACTAGTGTACAAGCTCCGTTGGATTGGAGCGATTATCCTTCTTTCTCATCTTTGATGTAGTTAGCGCTTTAGGCGAGTGCCATTCACCCATCCCGGTCATAGCACACCATCTAGTTGCTCAAGTCAGACTACTCCTGAGGGTCGAATCTCCGCAACAATGAAGGGTCCCAACCAGTACATACGCAACTTGCTAGGATGCTTTTGGTATCCGCTGTCATAGAGTAACACTTTATTCCCTTGTGTAAATACCTTGGTCTTTATGTGTCGGTCATGCCGATATTTTTGTCTTGCCTTTTCAACCGACTGATGGAAGTCTGCTAGAAATCTGGTTTCCTCAATTTCTTATAGCTCCACAAGTCTTTGCGCCACCGATTCCTCTTCTGTCATAAATGTGACTTGTGCAATATACAGGCTTGGAGTGATGAACTCTGCAGGCACCACTACCTCTCTTCCATAAACTAGATGGCATTGTGTGTATCTATGGAGTTTTTTTGTGGTTTTCTTATAGGCCCATAGAATCACTGGAACTCTATCATACCAGTCCTCTCGGTTTGTGCAACAAAACTTTGTTAGTCCCCTTTCCAGGTTTTTGTTGAAGGCTTCGACTATTCGTTTGTCTTGTGGGTGGTATGGACTACTCTTGTGATGTTGAATCATAAACTCTTTTGTAAGTGTTGCTAATGAAATGAGTTCCCTCATTGCTGGTTAGGCTCCTCGGACATCCGAACCGAGTAATGATGTTTTCGAAAATGAACTTGGCAGCAGTACCTAGTACCATTGCTTCTTCTGCCTAATGGGTAAGGTAGTTAGTTGCGGTAATGATGTATCTAGCTTTTGAATGTTTGGCTGTGGGGTTGATTGGTCTGATGAAGTCAACTGCCCAT
Organism: Picea glauca; assembly: GCA_000966675.3. Classification (NCBI taxonomy): domain Eukaryota; kingdom Viridiplantae; phylum Streptophyta; class Pinopsida; order Pinales; family Pinaceae; genus Picea; species Picea glauca. The sequence continues at coordinate 428,630 of JZKD02S0771008.1, forward strand.
TTATCAAATTCCCATAGAGCTCTAACTGGTTGTAATGGTAGTTCATCTCAGTGTGACATCTTGCCTACCTGTTGACAAACATCACATGATCTAGCATATTCTTTTTCATCCTTGAAAATTGTTTCCCACCAAAGTCCTTCCTGTAGAACTTTCTGTGCCGTGGCCTACTACAATTCCACTATGGCATTCCCAGAGTATATCTTGCCTTTATTTATCCAAGACACATAGTCTGAGAATCCTGTCTAGTCCTAGTTTGTACAGCTGCCCGACGATCAACTGGTAATCTACTTCTCTAATGACCACATGACGTTTTTGGGTTGGGGAATATGTTTCAGGACAGGCCCCTGTACTAAGAAAGATTGCTATGTCTTCCAGATATTCCAGTATGGCCTCAATCCTGAACAAATATGCATCTGGGAGCTGGTCATCCATTGCTCCGCCACTTTCTCCTGACTCTAGTCTGGATAGATGGTTGGGTCTGACATTGCATCATCCCGGCTTGATGATGACTTCAAAGGAAAATTATTGAAATAAAAAAAACCATCTACAAATTCTCCCTTCTAAAATAGGTTTGTTAACTAGGTATTTCAATGCAGAATGATCAGTAAAGAATTTCAAATGAGACCCTAACATATAGTGTATGAATTTCTATAAAGCGTAGATAATTTCTAAGCCTTCCCGTTCTGTCATTGTATATTTGCACTATGATTGTGACAACTTCCAACTCACAAAATAGATGGGGTGATCCATATCTCCATCTCCGGGTTGCGTTAAGATAGCTTCTAAGGGAATTCCTGAAGCATCTACATGGACATGAAATTCCTTCTCCCAGTTTGGGAATATTAGAATCGATGTTGTAATGATCTTTTCCTTAAGTGTCTCAAATTCTTTATCATATTCGAGAGTCCATTGGAACATTTTAGCTTTTTTCAGGAGGTTTTCCAAAGGTCCAGTAATGTTGGCGTATCTTCGAATGCACCTGCGATACTAACCTGTGTGTCCTAGTGTGGAGCGCAACTATTTATCACTTGTAAGCGGTATCATATTCACAATGACTACAACTTTAGCTGGGTCTACCAATACTCCTTATCGACAGACTATGTGGCCCAATAGATTTCCATGTGGGACTCAGAAGATACACTTTTTGAGATTTAATGAGATTTTCAATTCTCTGCATCTTTCAAACATCATCCTTAACAGTTCTACATGTTCCTTAAGCAGGCTATATATTTTCCAATCATCCATATAAAATTCTATTAATTTTTGATTGAACTCTCTAAGGGCTGCTCTCACAATCCTGGAGAAAATTGCAGGGGCGTTCTTTAACCCAAATGGAATTGCATTGTATGCAAAAGATCCCCATTCTGTAATGAAAGTAGTTTTTCTTTTGTATTGTTCAGCAATCTTGACTTGATGGTATCCTGAAAAACCATTTGTAAATGAGTATTCTTCCTTCCCCACAACTTGTTCTAGCACCTCGTCAGTAAAGGGTGTTGGGAAAGGGTCGTGCACATAAATAGAGTTGAGGCTTTTGTATACTACACATACTCTAATATCCTTAGTGTCTTTCTTACTTTGAATGACTATCAGGCTAACCCACTATGCTTCATCTACCGCAAAAATGAGACTTTCTTCCAACATCTTATCAATCTCCTTCTTGACTTTCTCTTTTACTCTTGGGTTAAGACAATAAGGTCTATGCCTGACAGGATTGGATATTGGTTTTAACTCAATCCTCATTTCTCCCATGACTCCTTTGATCCCTTTTAATTCTGAAAAGGTATTTGGGAACAAATCCTCATATTCCCTCAGTAAACTCTGTATTTCCTGACTGGTTTGCTCATCCCAGTAGTCACCCACTATAGCTATCTTGGGTTGTTCTTCGGTCCCTTTATTGAGTCTACGCAATTTCAATGGGTGGTTGTAGGAACTATCAATGTGGCTGGGTATGGTGTTTTGGATTTCTCGTTTCCCCTCTGCCTCATTGATGGCTAGGTTTCTTAGTCCTTCTAATTCATCTAGGCTTTCTGAATCTTTGCTAATCTGATAGCATTCTATAGGCTTTTCAGTCAAGGGTAAGTGGAGTTTAGTCTGAATTTCTTGGGTATGCTTGGGACACACTACAAAATTTGGTATTCTATCACTATTGGTTGTAAAAAAAAGTCCATTAATATTTTGTAGGGCTAGCTCAAGCTTAGGGTACTTACTTGAGAATGAGAAATCTTTGCAAAATTTAGCTGCTAGTGTCTGCCAGTCGTTGGTCTCTCTTCTGGTTTCTTCATGTAGGAACCAAGCTTTCAGGATCGAGCCTAGGGAATGGGGAAATACCTGAACCCATAAGTGAGAGGGTATCTCCGCAACCTGCCACTGTGTCACGCACTGTTCAATGTGTATTCTAGGATCAACTTCTTCGCTGAATAGTTGCACAACTTGGAAATCCATCTATATTTTATATTCCAGCTGCTTCTTATTCCCGAACCTATATTTGATAGCTTGCATCACTTCGTCCAAATTTCTGAGTATGGATTTATGAGTGGCCCACCATTTGGTGGGGTTATTCTGAAAATATATATCTAGTACCGAGATTCTTTGATATTCTCTTACATTCTCTTCCATGTTCTGCAAAAATTTATCTAGGTCTGAGGTGCCATCATATACTGGGTGTTCTCTAACTTCGGTTCCAACTCATCTGATCATTCGGATAGTCACACATATTCTTGAGAATGTTTCATGCGAGAATTGTTTCCAGCCATCAAAAGACAGTTCTGAATCTTCGTCTACTAACTGTATGCTTCTCCAGCTTACTGATCCATCAACAGTAGGGTTTATGTAGTCATTTCTTGTCCCAGTTGTTACGGTGTACAAATGGTCTAGGTATTCTCCTTCCATATTATTATATGTTGGTTTTGTGTATCTGGGTGCTACATATGCATCCAAAGGTTGAACTACCTTGATTCCCTTAGCTTCAAAAGTCATCGTGTTTTTCTTTAGGTTGATCACTGCATAGTCGTCGTAAGCCCAATCGATGCCAAGTAGCATAGGGTAGGGGTCCTTGTCTCCCATGATCTCAATGACTTCAAAGTCCGCCACTGTTTTTACTCCTGCTACATCGATTTCCTCGTTCTCCAGTCTTCCTATGGGAAAGATACAATATTGGTTTTCCATTCTCAATTGAATTGTGGAATATCTTAGTCTCGATTTTCCTATGGCTTCCCAATTCCTTGTAAGTTTTAAACCTGCGAAGTAAATAAATGCATATAGATTCTTAAGCAAGACAAAAATTAATCAATGGCTCATACACAATGTACACAGAGATTTTATACCGGAAACCCTCAATTGGGAAAACCTTTCTTATATTCTTATGCATGTAACCAGGGGGGGGCATACTTTCCCCCCCCCTGGGAACCCCCTAGGAAAGTGCCCAATGCACATGAAAGAGCACTAGTGGGAGGGATTGTTAGACGTAGTTTTCGTATCTGACATGCCCACACACACACATGCAAAGAATATAAAACATACCCAACATTCTCCCACTTGTTTTTTTCTTTGCATCCAGGGGTCCAGGGGATTATATAGTCAACAATACAAGGCAACAATGCCCATTGTTACTCTCCACCAGGAGAAATTTTTTGTGCTCACAGATTTTGTCAATGAATCTGCAACATTCTTCAAAGTGTCAACCTTTTCCAGTAACACCTTCTTTTCCTCAACCATGTCTCTCACAAAGTGATACTGAACATCAATATGCTTTGTCTTAAATGATAAGTTGGGTTCTTTGCCAGGAATATTGCACTCTGACTGTCATAATGTAATCTCACTACTTGTTTTACCAACCCAATACCTGAACACAATCTTTGTAACCATACTTCTTCCTTGCTTGCATGAGTGGTTGCCATGTATTCAACTTATGTAGTTGAGAGTTCCACTACAACCTGTCTTTTTCTCATCCAATTGATTGCTCCTCCAAATAGGTTAAACACATACCCACTTGTAGATCTTCTGTGATTCATATCTCCAGCCTAGTCTGCATCAACAAAGCCATGTATGTCCACCACTCTGTCTAATCCCGGTCTTCCTTGGTAGCACAATCCATAACTAGTGGTGCCACAAAGATACTTGAAGACCCTCTTTACTGTTGTCCAATGCTCCTTCCCTGGTTTTGACATATACTTGCTCAAAACTCCCACTACATGTGCAATGTC
>JZKD02S0771008.1:434288-472150 GCA_000966675.3 Picea glauca
TGCATGTGTACTTGTAGATGCTAGGTAAACATAACCTCCTTCTTTAGTGGAGGTTTTTGCCTCTGTGGAAGAGGTACTATCAGATCCCTTTGGTTTTTCAACCTTCTTAGACTTGCAATCTTTCTTATAATGCCCTGTTTTACCAAACTTCCAGCATTTCCTCAAAGATTTTCTTGGAGACTTAGATCTACCTGTAGATTTAGATATCCACCCTGAAGGCTTACTAGGGTTCCTGTCTTGGGTACGCCCTCTTACAAATAAAGCATCTGTGCTGTGACCATCCATTCTTTTTCACCTCATCTCTTCATATAACAAGGATGCAACTACATCCTCATACTTCAATGTAGATTGAGTGGTACTACCTATTGCTACAACCAGATTATCCTAAGAGTCTGGCAAAGAACATAACAAATTAATACACTTATCTTCTTCTCCAATCGTAATATTAACAGATCCAAGTTGACTTACCAGAGTATTAAAGACATTTAGATGTTCTGCCACAGAATATCCATCTTCCATCCTAAGATGATACAACTTCTTTCGAAGAAACAACTTGTTTACCAGGGAATTTGATTGATACAAATTTCCTAACTTATCCCATAGTTCCTTGGCTGTAGATTCTCCTCAGACATTCAACAACACCGAATCTGCCAGACAGAGTCAAATAGTACTCCTTGCTCTTTTGTCCAACTTGTCCCAATCTTCCTTCAACATACCGGTAGCTGGTGTACTAGTAGTTTGTGTACTAGAAGGTTGTGTACCAATAGCCTGCGTGCTAGTAGACGATGTACCAGTAGGCTGTGTACCAGGATCCACAACGATCCATTGTTCTTTTTCTACAAGAAGGTCCTCCATATTGAGCTTCCATAGCTCAAAGTTTTTACCGTTGAACTTCTCTATCTTGATTCTAGATGAGCTCGTCATTCCTCTTTCTTTACTCGAATCTCCATTGAAAAAGCTCCCACTAAACCCAGGTTTATCATAGACCCAAGATAAACTTGATCTATCAAGACCGAGCCAACCCTCAACAAAAAATCCGTCCCTCTGAAGCCAAAAACAAGCTCTGATACCACATGCAAGTTTTAAACCTATGAAGTAAAGCAATGCATATAGACTCTTAAGCAAGACATAAATTAATCAATGGCTCATACATAGAGTACACAAAGATTTTATACCGGAAATCCTGAACCGGGAAAACCTTTCTTATATTCATTATATCAAATTTCACCATTCACCATACAATATATACAATGTTTTTAGGTATTCTGTAGATACCAAAACCCTAATCCCTTAATCCAGAATTAATTTACACATCCGCTAAAAATAGCAAAAACCGCCCAAAATAGTGATCGTTAGACGCAGTTGTCGTATCTGACGCACCCACACACACACATGCAAAGAATATAACACATACCCAAAAATCCTCTTAGGCATAATGTTCACATCTGACCCAAGGTCCAACATGACGTCCTTAATTTCGAAGTCATCTAACCGGGCTACTAGTTGGAATTATTTTTCAGTTCTTACTTTTCTTCCCTGCACTCTCTGAGTAATATTCTCAGGAATATTATCCCTTATCCTTGCTTCTGAGGTTTCTTCATTCCCTAAGACTAGGTACAGTGCATTGCACAACTTTTCTATTAGTTGATCATTCCCGAGAATATCAGAGAACAACTGAAACCAGTGGTCAACTGTGTTTTGAGGTTGCTCAAGCTGTCTTGGTATGACTATAGGGACTTGCGCCATCTTAGGGTAAACATTCAACCGCGAGGGGGGGGGGGGTGGTTCTCCTATATTTCATGACTAAGAATGTTTTGGAATACTTCTATAGCATCTTTAAAGAACAATTTTTTCTTTAGGGGGTCATACCTGTGTCCCTTAGGTGTTTCTTTCTAGATCTGAGGTACAATATCAGTATCAACTCCTGTCTTTTATCCTCCTCGAGTAACAATATTAAGGCTGGGAAATTTTCCTTTAGAAATCCTTTTGATCTCTAAACTGATAAGGTTAGTTCCTCTTTGTCGTACTTTGTCTTTCCATTTTTCAATTAACTTTGGACAATCTTCAGTTGCGTGTCCATTGGTCCTGCAGTGAGAGCACCATGGGCATCTTGGGTGAGGACAATCATTAGCCAAGTGACCTTGTTCATCACAGTTATAACATCTACTTGGTATTCGTCCTGCAGTTCTTCCTCCTCTGAAGTCTCCTACAGATCCACCTCCTCGACCTCTTCTTGGTCTCTGCAGGTTTTCATTCACCCTGAGTGTTTCTCGGTCGAGCCTATCTGCCCGTGCGTCCAATGCTCTACATTGATTGGTAGTATGCATGGTATATGTGAAGATCTCGCAGTGTACTGTATTTGGTACTGTCAAATAATTTTGCATGATGAGGCACTGTCTTGGTCCATGACCGTGGACTCGAAAGATCTCACAATATTCTGTTGTTGGTGTTGCTTGGCCTCCTGGGAAATCATGATATGGGGTGGGGTGATGGAATGGTAAATTCATCGATACTTGCACAACTCCTCCTGTGGGTCCTGCTGGGGTTACCATTAGATTTTGAGGAGGACCTAGTTCCCTCATTCGCGGACATTCATTCGCCAAATGACCTTTCGTATAACATCCTGTGCACCAAACCTGTGGCCATCTTGGTCTGGGTATTGTACCCTCTTGAATATTTTATGTAAGTGTTGATATATGCCCTTGTAGTTGCGCCAGATTCACATCTACTGGGGGTCAGGTTACTCTTAAACTCCCGGGGTGCCCCGCCATCATATATGATTTCAGGGGCTAAATTTCGCTCATGGGCTAATTTTCCATGGTTTTTCCAAAAATGAGATTCACTATTTTAAAAATGATTCGCCCAAATTCTATAGGATAAAATTATTTTACCTTAAAAATCGCCAAAATTTTATAAAAACTATATAAAATACATAGAAATTTGAATATTTAAAAAAAAATATYGCGAAACATTTATAGTTGACATATGAAGGATTAGTAATATTCGCCAATATTTCTACATTTAAAAATAAATTTCCATCCTTAAAATCATCCCTGCCCGCCATGGATTCAATCTTCATCGATTGTTCCAAGGCTTTTCTTAACATGGCTATCTGTTGTTGCGTTAGTGGAATCCGAGTCAGAGGCGAATACCCCTGAATGTACCACTGCCTTTGATGTTCTTCGTGTATTGGATGTGCCAACCTCCCTATGACATCTTTAAACTTTTGGTTGTATTTCCAGGTTGATTCACCTTCCCTTTGTTGGATCTCACGCAACTTAGACAGAGCCTGTTCTTCTGACCGAGGCAGTTTGAATTCTGCTATAAACCTGGTCCATACTTGGTCAAGTGTGAACGCTTGACCTTGCATACTTGACACTCCTAGTTCAATGATGTTATGTAACACTTGAGAGCGCGACCTCTCAAGGTAGTCTGGAACTCAACCAACTTATTTGCATCCAAAGTCCCTCTGGATCTCCAGATTGCTTCGCACAAGAACCAAGGCTACTCAACGTCTTCATCTCCCTTACCCCAAAATTATGGGTATCTAGCAATCGAACCTCCCGTATGGCTGGCCATTGATGAACTTGTTGTTCCTATCAATATGAATCCTAATGGTCCTACTTGCGATTTACCAAGGAATCCCAATATCCTCCCTGTAGTCGCATTTCCTGGTTGTGACTGACTAATTAATTGTACTAGAACAAAATTAGCATGGGAAGGTGGTATCAAACTTACCATTTGTATATAAGGCACTTGGGGTATGGGTGATTCGGGGTTGGTGCCACTGGCTTCAGGGAAATTTTCTTTGATCTGGGGAAATTTTGTTTAAAAGTCTAAAAAAAACATTGAATAATTATTAACACAACCACATTATAAAGGTGGTTGATAATTTATCTAGTAACTCACAATGTACTCAACTATTATGCCAATTGATAATACTAACCTAAATCAAGGCTAACAACCAACCATGTGGAGCCATTGAAGAACAATAATAGGGTTGTGAATATATAACTAAAAATTAAAATAATAGGGTTGTGAATATATATATTGACCCAAAAATTAAAATATTAACCTAGAGTGGTATGCAAAAAATGAAACGCAATTGTAACTACCTAATGCTGCATATTGATGTTTCCCTTTATATTTACAGGATGGAGGATACTGTTTATATTTATTTATTTATTTGTTATAAGCAGGCCACCCTCCAACTACTGATATTTTCATTTTTCTATGTGTGTTACGCAGACCACCCTCCAATTGCAACCGATTTTCAAGTGATCCATCATGAATGTTTAGCAAGATGAGACTGCTCTTGAAAACAACATAGCACACTTTGGTCTGGAGCACGAATTAGGAGATGTTACTTGGTATTTTTCTTAGCTTATAGAGTGGATGATGGGGTGCTTGCATATACATACAGGAATGGAGTGAATAATTTCATATTGTTGCACCTACTTTTTCTCCTCTCCTATACAGGAGAGTAGGTAAGAGAATCCAACATGCATTCTCATATTTATATGCATATTAATATCCATATCATTTAAGCTTGAGTTTATTAAATTCTCTATTATTAATCTCTATTAATTGGTTAATGTTCTAATTTTTAGAGGGGCTTGAACAAAGCCATGAAGAACAATGATCTTTAGTTACTTGGATCTTTAAGATTAGAAGTTTGGTTTATTGTATGCATAGAAGAGATTGGATTGTTTTTTATATACTCATTTTCAATTAGTATAAACTTCTCTACTAAATTTTTAAATATGATTAAGTAAATGTAAAAAAGTAGATACATAAATGGATATCTTTATAAAAGCAAAGAAGTTAATGGTTGAAATCATAACCATTCATTTATTGTGACCACCATAAATATTCTAATCATATTAAATTATATTCATAAAAAAAACTACTAAATGTATCCATTTCCATTTCAAATAGATATAAACGTTCCTACCTAAAAATTACAAATCACAGATTTTTAGTGGTTGAAACCATCCAGACCATGGTTGATGATAATCATCAACATTTCTATTTTCCTTACTAAACATCAAGTTAAGACATGATTCCACTCCATACGAGATATTCTAGACGTTTGACTTTATTTATTTTGCTTACTAACCATCAAGTCAATACACGATTCCACTTCATACAACATATTCTAAACGTTTGACTTTTATTTATTTATTTATATGTTTTTTTGAGGAGTTTGTTTACAAATGCCTCAGTCAATACACAATTCCACTTCATACGACATACTCTAAATGTTTGATTTATTTATTTATTTATATGTTTTTTGAGGACTTTTGATTACAAATGCGTAAGAAATTGAGTGGTTGAGACCACCGACTCAACAACATCCGACCAGAAAAATAAAATAGAGATGAATCTTTGTTATTTGTGGTTGTGTATATCTGTCCTCCAATGCTGTACTCATACTATAGCTTGGGAATTGGAGTGAGGGAAATTACTCGTGAAGGAAATTACTTGTGTTGCAATTGAGGATATCCTGCGAGATGTGCAGCCTGTGCATTGCGTCTATCATAGAATTATACCATTTGACAAAGGATGCATTGTTGAGTGTTTTGTTCTCCGAGTCTGGTCTGGACTGTCATGACTCAAACATCTTCGCCATGCGCTTCTTATCTGGTATTGCTGGTTTTCTACCCACGGGTGGCTTCCATTTGAGCATTGTGAATGCCACAAGTAGGTATCCATAGGTGAAGGTTCCTCTCTTCTCCTGTGCTTCCTCATAAGTTACTAGTAGTTCCTACAGCAAGAAACTACACCAATTAAACACTGTTCCTTGTGCGCAAAAGTCGGCGATTGATAGTGCATCTAAAGTGAATTCTCCCCTATAGTAAGACCTCATAACCTTGCTGGCTATGATTTAGCAGCCATTCGGGACCATTTCAGGCAGTATTGGTTCAATGACTGTTGTGCGTCCTCCTCTCTTTGTGTGAAACTTCTCGTATAGGCTAGGCTCTCCTTTCTTTTTCCCGTGCTTGCTGGGCCTTGAAATCCCTTTGACACATCCTCTCCTTGGGAGGATAATCCAGTGATTGGCTATATATCTTGTGCATGGATTGGATACTTCTTATCTACCCATAGACTTCTGTCATGCACTCAGATTATCAGAAATTTCATGCAGCGCACCATCTCGCCTGTGGTACAAAAGACTGGTAGGTCTCTTAGGTTCATGATGGTTGAGTTAAATAAGTTGATTAACCCTTATTTTGGTACAAATTGTATGTCCTCGGCTCCATCCAGATCCATCTCCCAAAAGACGTATGTGTGCATTTGTGGGAACAAGGATGAATCCATGAGATCCAGGTCGAGGAGCTTGACTTGCTCTATCTTCCCTATGAGATCGCTCGCAATTTTGACATGAGGGTCACAGGGCTCATCTAGTAATTCTTCTTTAGACATGGATCCTCGAATTTTTGTGGCTCTCGACATTCACACTTTTGTAACAGGTAAGAGATAGGGTTACGTCTGCAACTTTTACAATGGGCCCAACTAGTTCGCACTACTGAGTTCAGAAATGGCTATGCTCGTCTTAGAAACAATACATTCTCGACTGAGTTTTGGGAGCCTTATACTTAGCTTAATGGGTAGGTTTTATTAGTAACTTCTGATCATCATGACCGTATGGATGCAATCCAGATGTGAGTTTTTCGATGGGACGGTTTAATCAAGGTAAATTATATTGGGCGATCTTGGTATTTACTTATTTGAGTGGACTAAGGATGTGGCAGAGATCTTTCTATTTGACGGGTGGGTGTCCCGGCGCAAACTTCGATGGAATCTTGGCATAATGTGGCTTTATGGCTTAACGACGTCAGACATGGTACTGGAATGGAAATAAAGGTTGTGACTAGACTAGGTTTGTGTGGCCCATAACTCAGATTGGATTTGGATTCATGGTGCCTCCGACCACAAAGTTTGTCTCCGTCATCCTTAATGACTGTTATTAATGGGATTTCTCATGCTTTAGGTCCTGTACTATAGAGTCGTTAGTTCTGTTTCAACCAACACTTAAACAAAACAAATGAACTATGTGTTTTGGCATGACACTGCGCACATGGACATTATTAACTGAATTTACAAAATTTCAGAAAGAAAACGAAACTGAAATCTAACTAGTGCACAAGCTCCGTTGGATTGGAGGGATTGTCCTTCTTTATCATCTTTGATGTAGGTAGGGATTTAGGCGAGCACCATTCACCCATCCCGGTCATAGCACACGATCTAGTTTCTCAAATCAGACTGCTCCTGAGGGTCGGATCTCCGCAACTATGAAGGGTCCCAACCAGTGCATACGCAGCTTGTCGTGATGCTTCTAGTATCTGTAGTCGTAGAGTAACACTTTATTCCCTTGTGTAAATACCTTGGTCTTTATATGTTGGTCAAGCCAATATTTTGTTCTTGCCTTTTCAACCAACTGATGGAAGTCTGCTAGAAATCTGGTTTCCTCGAGTTCTTGTATCTTCGCAAGTCTCTACGCCGCTGATTCCTCTTCTGTCATATGTGTGACTTGTGCAATATACAGGATTGGAGTGATGAACATTGCAGGAACCACCACCTCTCTTCCATAAACTATCTAGAATGGTGAGTATTTTTGGAGTTTATTTTTGGTTGTCCTATAGACCCATAGTATCACTGGAAATCTATCATCCCAGTCCTCTCGGTTTGTGCAAAAAACCTTTGTTAGTTCCCTTTCCAGGTTTTTGTTGAAGGCTTCAACTTTTCCTTTGGCCTGTGGGTGGTATGGAATACTCTTATGATGTTGAATAATAAATTTTGCTATAAGTGTTGTTATAGTGTTTCTAATGAAATGAGTTCCTTGATTGCTGGTTAGGATCCTGGGACATCCGAACTGAGTAATGATGTTTTTGAAAATGAACTTAGAAATAGTACCTGTTGAACAGTCTTGTACCGTTGCTTCTTCTGCCCAATGGGTAAGGTAGTTAGTTGCAGTAATGATGTATCTAGCCTTTGAATGTTTGGCTGTGGGGTTGATTGGTCTGATGAAGTCAACTGCCCATTTCTCAAATGCCCATAGAGCTCTAACTGGTTATAATGGTAGTTCATCTTGGCATGATGGATTTCCTACCCCTTGTCAAACATCACACAATCTAGCATATGCTTTTTCATCCTTGAAAATTGTTTCCCATCAAAGTCCTTCCTGTAGAACTTTTTGTGCCATGGCCTTTCCTGTGAATGAACCTGTGATAGTAACCTGTGTTTCCTAGTGTGGAGCACAATTGTTTATCACTTGTAAGCGGTGTCATATTAACAATGACCACAACTTTAGTTGGGTCTACCAATACTCCTTCTCGACAAACTATGTGGCCCAATATATTTCCATATGGCACGCAGAAGATACACTTTCTGAGATTTAATGAGATTTTCAATTCTCTGCATCTATGAAACATCAGCCTTAACAATGCTACATGTTCCTTATAGAGGCTATATATTGTCCAATCATCCATATAAATTTCTATAAATTTGTGAATGAAATCTCTAAAGGCTGCTATCACAATCCTGCAGAAAATTGAAGGGGTGTTTTTTAACCCAAATGGCATTGCATTGTATGCAAAAGATCCCCAATTTGTAATGAAAGTAGTTTTTCTTTTGTATTCTTCAGCAATCTTGACTTGATGGTATCCTGAAAAACCATCTGTAAATGAGTATTCTTCCTTCCCCACAACCTGTTCTAGCACCTCGTCAGTAAAGGGTGTTAGGAAAGGGTCATGCACACAGACAGAGTTGAAGCTTCTATAGTCTACACAGACTCTAATATCCTTAGTGTCTTTCTTACTTTGAATGACTATCGGGCTAACCCACTCTGCTTCATCTACCAAAAAAATGAGACTTGCTTCCAACATATTATAAATCTCCTTCTTGACTTTCTCTTTTACTCTTGGGTTAAGACGGTAAGGTCTATGTCTGACAAGATTTGATCTTGGTTTTAACTCAATATTCATTTCTCCCATGACTCCTTTGATCCTTTTTAATTTTGTAAAGGTCTTTGGGAACAAATCATCATATTCCCTCAGTAAACTCTGTATTTCCTGACTGGTTTGCTCATCCTAGTAGTCACCCACCATAGCTATCTTAGGTTGTTCTTCAATCCCTATATTGAGTCTGTGCAATTTTAATGGGTGGTTGTAGGATTCGGTTTGGCCGAGTATGGTGTTTTGGATTTCTTGGTTCCCCTCTACCTCTTTGATGGCTAGGTTTCTTAGTCCTTCTAATTCATCTAGGCTTTCTGAATCTTTGCTAATCTGATAGCATTCTATAGGCTTTTCAGTCAAGGGTAGGTGGATTTTAGTCTAAATTTATTGGGTATGCTTGGGACACACTACAAAATTTGGTATTCTATGACTATTGGTTGTTAAAAAAAGTCCTTTAATCTTTTGTAGGGCTAGCTCAAGCTTAGGGTACTTACTTGAGAATGAGAAGTCTTTGCAAAATTTAGCTGCTAGTGTATGCTAGTCGTTGGTCTCTCTTCTGGTTTCTTCATGTAGGAACCAAGCTTTTGGGATTGGGCCTAGGGAATGGGGAAATACCTGAACCCAGAAGTGAGAGGGTTTCTCCGCAGCCTGTCACTGTGTCACACACTATTCAATGTGTATTGTAGGATCAACTTCTCCACTGAATAGTTACGCAAATTGGAAATCCATCTGTATTTCTGATTCCATCTGCTCCTTATTCCCGAACCTGTATTTGATAGCTTGTGTCACTTCGTCCCAAGTTCTGAGCATGAATTTATGAGTGGCCCACCATCTGGAGGGGTTGTTCTGAAAAGGTATATCTAGTATCGATATTCTTTGATTTTCTCTTACATTCTCTTCCATGTTCTTCAAAAAGTTGTCTAGGTCCGAGGTGCCATCGTATACTGGGTGTTCTCTAACTTCTGTTCCAACCCATCTGGTCATTCTGACAGTCACACATTTTCTTGAGCATGTTTCATGCGAGACTTGTTGCCAACCATCAAAATCCAGTTCTGAATCTTCATTTGCTGACTCTATGCTTCTTCAACTTACTAATCCATCAACAATAGGGTTTATATAGTCATTTCTTGTCCCTTGCTGTTATGGTGTACAAGTGGTCTAGGTATTCTCCTTCCATATTATTATCTATTGGTTCTGTGTATCTGGGTCCTACATATGTATCCAAAGGTTGAACTACCTTGATTCCCTCAGCTTCAAAAGTCATGGTGTATTTCTTTAGGTTGATCACTGCATAGTTGTCGTAGGCCTAATTGATGCCTAGTAGCACAAGGTAGGGGTCCTTGTCTCCCATGATCTCAATGACTTCAAAGTACCCAACTTTTTTTACTCTTGGTACACTGATTTCCACGTTCTCCAGTCTTCCTATGGGAAAGATACAATGTTGGTTTTACAATCTCAACTAAATTGGGGAATATGTCAGTCTCGGTTTTCGTAACGCTTCCCAAGTCCTCTTGGGCAGAATGTTCACATCTAAACCGAGGTCCAACATGACATCCTCAATTTCGAAGTCATCTAACTGGGCTACTAGTCAGAATTCTTTTCCAGTTCTTACTTTTCTTCGCTTCACTCTCTGAGTACTCTTCTCGAGAAGATTATCCCTTATCCTTTCTTCTGAGGTTTGTTCATTCCTTAAGACTAGGTACAATGCATTGCACAAATTTTCCATTAGTTGATCATTCCCCATTATGTCAGAGAACAACTGAAACCAGTGGTCAACTGTGTTTTGAGGTTTCTTAGGATGTCTTGGTATGAAAATAGGGTTTCTGGGTGCAGGGGGTGAAGCAGGGACTTGCGCCATCTTAGGGTAAACATTCTACTGGGGGGGTTCTCTTGTATTTGATGACTAGGAATGTTATGGAATACTTCTATAACATCTTTAAAGAACAATTTTTTCTTTAGGGGGTCATACCTATCTCTCTTAGGTGTTTCTTTCTGGATATGAGGTACAATATCAATATCAGCTACTATCTTTTCTCCTCCTCGAGTAATAATATTAAGGCTGGGAAATTTTCCTTTAGAAATCCTTTTGATCTTTGAACTGATAAGGTTAGTTCATATTTGTCATACTCTATTTTCCCATTTTGCAATTAAATCTCGACAATCTTCAGTTGCATGTCCATTGGTCCTGCAATGAGAGCACCATGGGCATCTTGGGTGAGGACAATATTTAGACAAGTGACCTTGTTCATCACAGTTATAACATCTGCTTGGTCTTCATTCCCCATTTCTTCCTCCTTTGAAGTCTCCTCCAACTCCACCTCCTCGACCTCTTCCTAGTCTCTGTAGGTTTTCATTCACCCTAAATGTTGTTCAATCAAGCCTGTCCGCTAGTGAGTCCAATTCTCTACATTGATTGGTAGATTCAAATAACTCACAATGTACTTTATTTGGTACTGTCGAATAATTCTACATGATGGGGCACTGTCTTGGTCCATGCCCATGGATTTGGCAGATCTCACAATATTCTGTTGTTGGTGCTACTTGGCCTCCTGGGAAAGCATGATATGGGGTGGGGTGATGGAATGGTGGGTTCGTTGATACTTGAACAACTCCTTATGTGGGTCGTGCTGGGGTAACCATCATATTTTGAGGAGGTCCCAGTCCCCTCATTCGTGGACATTTATTCACCAAATTACCTTTTGTATAACATCCTGTGCACCAAACTTGTGGTCATCCTAGTCTGGATATCATCAACTCCTGAATATTTTCTGTAAGTGTCGATATCTGCCCTTGTAGTTGCGCCAGATTCACATCTACTGGGGGTTGGGTTACTCTTAAACTCCCAGGGTATCCTTCCATGAATTCAATCTTCATAGATTGTTCCAAGGCATATGTTAATGTGTCTATCCGCTCTTGCATTAGTGGAATCCGAGTCAAAGGCAACAACCCCTGAATGTACCACTCCCTTTGATGTTCTTCATGTATTGGATGTGCGAACCTCCCTATGGCATCTTTAAACTTTTGGTTGTACTCCCAGGCTGATTCAACTTCCCTTTGTTGGATCTCGTGCAACTCAGATAGAGCCTATTGTTCTGACTGAGGTAGTTTGAATTCTGCTATAAACCTGGTCCATACTTGGTCGAGTGTGAACGCTTGACCTTGTGTCACTGGCACTCCTAGTTCAATGATGTTAATGTACGACTTGAGAGTGCGACCTCTCAAGGTAGTCTAGAACTCAACCAACTTATTTGCATCCAGAGTCCCTCTGGATCTCTAGATTGCTTCGCACAGGAACCAATGTTGCTCAACGTCTTCATCTCCCTTACCCCAAAATGTTGGGTATCTAGCAATCGAACCTCCTCTATGGCTAGCCATTGATGAAATTGTTGTTCCTATCAAAATGAATCCTAATGGTATTGCTTGCGATTTACCAAGGGATCCCAATATCCTCCCTGTAGTTGCATTTCCTGGTTGTGACTGACTAATTAATTGTACTGGAACATAATTAGCATGAGAAGGTAGTATCGAACTTACCATTTGTATAGAAGGAACTTTGGGTACGAGTGATTCAGGGATGGCACCACTGGCTTCAGGGCAATTTTATTTGATCTTTGGGGTCTCGTTAGCTTCCACTGGGATGATCTCTTTGACCGGATTCCCGATATCTCCTATTATTAGGGTTGAATCTTCTCTTTCTCCTCCAACATTCATGCCGGCTTCCTCCTCTCTTTCCTCTGTGATTTGTCCTTCTTTTCCTGTTTCCTGGGGGCTATTTTCTCTCCTTGCTTTTCTCTCGTTCAATCCTTGACTAGCCAGTCGTTGTTGTCTTCTCATCTTCTGCAGTTCTTCCATCTGTTTTTCCTCTGCTTCTCCCACCTTGCCTTATTTCCTCAACTTTTCAAACTATCTTACGGTTTTCTTGACCTTGTTCCCTGACCACTTATCAACTATGGCGGCTCTCTTCAAGGCTCTCTCATATCTCGAGTCCATTTCTTGCTATTTACACCCCATTTTTCAAAGAACCCTTCCTCTCTCTCATGCCATGACTCTCACCCCATCTCGCCCTACCCCAAGCGAGGGTGTTTACACTGCCATTTTGGTAAGGAACATAATAAACATCCCTTCCTCCATCAAGAAAACCTTAATCCAAAGGGGAATTTATCTTAATAGTATTCCCCTTGCGCCTTTATTGAAAATTTCCTCTTCCCGTGAAAAGGACTGGTGGTTCTCAGCTGCAAATTCAATTATGTATCCCTTTAGCATGGTGCTTACCCAAAAATCCACAGCTCGTGTAACTGGGAAATCCAACCTCTGGAGTGATGCTAAATTTTCAGTAACTCATGCACAAATATTCTTGGTTCATCCCTGGAACTCTAGAGCTTCTTGAAGCTTCTTTATCCATTGAAAAAATTCTTCCGGGAATTTAACCCAGAAAATCTCATACTGGTCGCCCGATCTTTCTGAGTAAAATATTTCTTCGCAAGTGTTTTCCACTGATTTTCTCCTTAGTTCTGATTCTTTCCTTATAAAGGCATCATAGCTCCTTTCCCACCATTGACCAATACCAGATCTATGGATCAGTGACAACATTCTCCCTACAGGTTCCCTTTTAACACGAGTCTCGACAACGGAACCATTTTTTTGGCACAAATTTGATCAAACTAGGGTCCTTTTGAGGTTACCAAAAAAAGGTACCATGTAGTCTAGAGCATTGGCATTTTCATCTCCTCTGAAGAGAAGAAGTCTCACTCGAAGCGTTGCTGAGATAGATAGATAGGGAAGGGTAGGAAGAAGGCTAAAGAGGATCAAAAGAGCATTCATAACTCATTCTTGTTCTTGCGCAAGAGTCATTATTAGATCAGAACCATCTAAATGCAATAATTGAACCTACTTACATTGCGAGCAACAATTAAACAAGAACCATCAAATATAACTTATAAGCCATAAATAAATGTGTAATGCATGAGTAAACATACAAAGAAACATCATATTTTGAAATTTAGTCTTGCTTCCTATTATCTCCAGGATATTTCCTTCATTATAGACTCAAAGTTACAATAAAGACTCATTACAAACTCTCAGTTCTAAACTCATATCTCAAAGCTCCAACTCTCCAACTGACAGTTCTAATTCATTGTAGACTCATCCTTTTATTCTCTCGACCTACAACAAGAACCAACACTGATCCAAAAAATTGGGCGACTTTGATCAATAGGACTCAACTTGACCCTATTCAACCAATGATGAATGAGGTATCAACTAATGAGTTCTTTCGTCAATGAACAAACCAACCCAACCCTTTTACAATTATATTCAGCCCTATATATAGTTGGGTTATGTCTTCATTCTTGGCTTGCATGCTTTCCTGTTCTGTTGCAACCATTTTTTGCCTGGATGACATTGCGCTGACTTCCACAACTTCTTTCTGTTACTCTTTCTCCCAGCCTCTGATGAAGTTTGCGCAACTTGTGGTAGGCCAAAACTTGTGCAATTGTTTCCAAAAAACGAAGGGACCAAAACATTTTTCAATATTTTATTCTTCCCAACATTTTGGTTTCTCATTGTTGGTTCAAGTAAAAAGGAGCAATAGAGAGCAGAGATTCCCCAAGAGAAGTGGTGGTATATAAAGACACTATTACACTGAAGCACAAGGAGCATGCTCCATAAGAGCACAATTGATTTTCACAATCTCACCCAATGAT
Source organism: Picea glauca (assembly GCA_000966675.3). NCBI lineage: Eukaryota > Viridiplantae > Streptophyta > Pinopsida > Pinales > Pinaceae > Picea > Picea glauca. The sequence goes on from JZKD02S0771008.1 coordinate 448,948, forward strand.
AGAATGATCCAAATGACCATCTATTAATAATTTTGGACATGGGACAAACTAACAACCACATGATTGCTTTTGTTATAAATGTCCATGAAAAGTGGATCTAGAATCCAAAGTAGACACCGTTAATTCATATTTAGTCGATGGTCGGACCGAAGAATGGTCAACTCCGTCAATATGACAAGGTGAGGTTTACCAAGGAACTCAAGGTTCCAACACCCTCTAGTAAACTCAGCTTGGAGGAAAAACATAGCACAGATTTTCCCCCTGTAATTTGTTCTAACTAGAAAGGCTAATCAACCATGGTACAAAAACACTCTTAGAAGAAGTATGAAATAATGTCACCATCAAACTAATTAAGTGTAGGTAATGAAACAAAGTGTATCTATTCAATGCATCAACCAAGTTTCCAAAACTATTGTCCAAAAAACATAGTCTTAGCCGATTAGATGACTAGACTACAAGACAACACAGTCCAGTCGACACTGATCAACAATCTTCCTCTCACATATTTTCTACAATCTTTTACCCATCATCGATAAAGGGTGAGAATCAATTTAAACATATGTACCAAACTTGCAAACGTAAAAAATGGGGGAAATGGGTCGACCTCAAAGAGAAAATTAGTCTTCTTAAAAAAGGAAGGGCATTAACAATAATCTATAGAAAAGGAAATTGTTGTCTTAAATGCATCACATCCAACCAAGCATCAAGAAAAAATGCTATAGTAAGTCAAAGAAAACAATAGGAAAATTTACCACCAATTGAATTATACCAATTCGATCATCTAGTACTTGACTTCAAATAAATAATTGGCCTACAAATCTCTTATAGCACAGAATCAAGATTTGGATGCACAAGTATATGCACAATGTTTTCACCATGGCCTTACTGCACAATCAATATGCTTCAATAGATCTCTAGTCGATTAATCAAATTTCTCAACCATTCCATATGGCAATACACTTGTGTAGTAATGGATCGACTGAATAGGTAAGTAAAACTAGTGCTCAAACATCTATCAATTAGACCCACGTCTAGTCTACAATAAAACAACAAGTTGACTACATAAGTCGATCATATCTCCAGTTGATGTAAAAGAGCCAGGTGTATTCGAGTAAAATTTCAATTGAGTCAAGAAAGAAAGAGACCTAGAAGTCGAGGGGAACCATGAAATCATCAGACAACAAGGATTTAGTTGAACCACTGCTGCAAGAGACACACTCGGTCAAGCCGAGGAAGAGAAAAGAGCTTTGGTCGAGGCATAAGTCGAATCCAATCGAGTCCACTAGCCGACCCAACTTGGTTGACTATCCATGGAAACTCAATATGAGCTTTAAGTTCATTGAGAGAAGTACAATCAATCCACTTCTAGTCGAGACTTTGAAAAATATATCACACGCGAGTCGATCGATCTATTACATGCCATTCGATCACATGCCAAAGATATTTTGACGAGGTTATATCGCAACAAGAAAATGACCCATTTTTCATGCCCAAAATAGTTAGAGATTGGGCCTTAAAGGAAAGCAAGGGATCTATGTCAATAATGTAGGGCATTGGATGTGAAAACTCGATCGATGACTAGTTAAGGTGGGAATTCACCTGTGGTATCTTCCTCTCTTTGAAAAACCACGGATCACGAACCCAACACAATTTTGATACCATGTCGGGTCAGGTAAAAAGGAGTAGAAGAAAGAAAAGATTCCCTGAGAGCAGTGGTGGTGTCTAAAGACATCTTTGTATTGAAAAAAGAACAAACATGCTCCATTAGAGCATGAATGATCTTCACAATATCACCCGATGATAGACGAATCCAAAGGACCATTTATAAATAAGTTTGGAAACGGGCCAAACTAACAACCACGATATCACATTGATTATAATTATCCATGAAAAATGGATCTAGAATCCAAAGTGAACACGATCAATACATATTTAATCGGGGATCGAACCCAAGAATGATCAACTCCCTTAATTGAACAAGATGAAGTTTACCAAGTAACTCAATGTCATTATCTTTTATGTAAAATTTTCATGTCATTATTTTAATTACCTTCTCCCAAATAAAATAATCAATGTCTTATTAGTTTTTAGCCAATGACTATAACAATCAATTTAACATTGACTACTAATTAATTTAGTAATTGATTTTTTTTGTCAAATTTAAAATTTAACATAAAGAAAATTAATAATTATTATTTTGTTGTCTATTAATTAAATTTATAAGAGAACTTATTCATGTCATTATTTTAATTTTTGTTTCATTTGTAATATTAATGTTTTAGGTTTAGATTTTTTTTTTCAGTAATATTCTTTGGCCATATTTGTTTGAAATCTGGTAAGAAATTATTGGATCTGTAAATTTGAGTAGTTAATTTTGAATAATCCAAATATCTCAAGGGTTTTTTAACAGGTTGAATCCATTTCTACATTCAAAAATGCAATTTAAGCAACATAAAATTTTAATTTTGAACAAATTCATATCACATAAAATAATTAGTCAACACCTAAATAAAATATTCTGTCATTATATTATAATTAACTTTTATATTTCATTATTATTTGCTAATAAAATATTGACCATTTACCATTGACTAACATGGTCATGCATGTGGCTTTTGACCATTGACCATCATAGTCATAACAATAAAATTTTACAACTTTTCTCTTATATTCCATCTTTGACACTAAACTTTAACAACTTTTCTCTTATATTCGATACAACAACTTTTACAACTTTTCTCTTATATTCCATCAAATTTTATCATTAATTTTAAGCGTGAAGAGGTACAACAACATCGACCTGAACATTGAAGGTGATAATCATGAACATGTGTTCCGTCATTTCAACTTTCCTTGCTGACCATCATGTCAAGACACCACTCCACTCAATATGACGTATTATAAACTTTTGACGTTTTTTTTTTTTTTTTAATATATGATTTTTTAAGAAAATTTGTTTAAAAATCTAAAAAAAAACTTGAATAATTATTAACACAACCACATTATAAAGGTGGTTGATAATTTATCTAGTAACTCATAGTGTACTCAACTATTATGTCAATTGATAATACTAACCTAAATCAAGGCTAACAACCAACCATGTGGAGCCATTGAAGAACAATAATAAAGTTGTGAATATATAACTAAAAATTAAAATAATAGGGTTGTGAATATATATATATATTGACCCATAAATTAAAATATTAACCTAGAGTGGTATGAAAAAAATGAAACGCAATTGTAACTACCTAATGCTACATATTGACGTTTCCCTTTATATTTACAGGATTTAGGATACTATTTTTTTATTTGTGTGCTATGCAGACCACCCTCCAATTACTGATATTTTCATTTTTCTATGTATGCTATGCAGACCACCCTCCAATTGCGACTGATTTTCAAGCAATCCATCATGAATGTTTAGCAAGATGAGTCTCCTCTTGAAAACAACATAGCACACTTTGGTCTGGAGCACGAATTAGGAGATGTTGCTTGGTATTTTTCTCAGCTTATAGAGTGGACGATGGGGTGCTTGTATATACATACAGGAATGGAGTGAATGATTTCACATTGTTGCACCTACTTTTTCTCCTCTCCTATACAGGGGAGTAGGTAAGAGAATCCAACATGCATTCTCATATTTATATGCATATTAATATCCATATCATTTAAGCTTGAGTTTATTAAATTCTCTATTATTAATCTTTATTAATTGGTTAATGTTCTAATTTTTAGAGGGGCTTGAATAAATCCATAAATAACAATGATCTTTAGTTACATGGATATTTAAGATTAGAAGTTTGGTGCATTGTATGCATAGAGGAGATTGGATTGTTTTTTATATACTCATTTTCAATTAGTATAAACTTCTCTATTAAATTTTTAAATATAATTAAGTAAATGTAAAAAAGTAGATATATAAATGGATATCTTTATAAAAGCAAAGAAGTTAATGGTTGAAATCATAACCATTCATTTATTATGACACCAAAATTATTCTAATCATATTAAATTATATTCATAAAAAAAACTACTAAATGTATCCATTTCCATTTCCAATAGATATAAACGTTCCTACCTGAAAATTACAAATCACAGATTTTTAGTGATTGAAACTATCTAGACCATGGTAGACCATGGTTGATGATAATCATCAACATTTCTATTTTCCTTACTAACCATCAAGTCAAGACACGATTCCATTCCATACGAGATATTATAAATGTTTGACTTTATTTATTTATTTATTTTCCTTACTAACCATCAAGTCAATACACGATTCTAAATGTTTGACTTTTATTTATTTATTTATTTTCCTTACTAACCATCAAGTCAATACACGATTCCACTTCATATGACATATTCTAAACGTTTGACTTTATTTATTTATTTTGAGGAGTTTTGTTTACAAATGAGTCAGAAATTGAGAGGTTGAGACCACCTACTCAACACCATCCATATGTTTTTCTTTTTCCATTTTAACAGGGTTAATTAAAATAAAATAGAGATGAATCTCTCTCTTATTTGTGGCTGTGTATATCTGTCCTCCAACGCTGTACTCGTACTATTGCTTGAGAATTCGAGTGAAGGAAAAACAATTCTAATTTTGAGATTTTTGAACATATATTCAACATTTTTTGTTGTGTTCCAGAGAGGATTCTATATATATCTCTGCTTGTGTTACTTAGAAAATCAAATTATGGTGGGGATCTAGTATCTCGATTTATTGGTGTGGGAGTCGACAAGATAATCACTCAGATTATTCAACACATAAGAAATTCTATTCAGTACAGGAATGAGTTGGGTTCTCTTGCGAATGCTATTCAGTAAGAGAAGTGAAGAAAAATGTGTGGCAATTGTAGAGCAATACCGAATGTTGGCCGCTTCCATGGGCTCTAATAAGTAGTAAGTAATGTCTTTCTGCTTGGATGCTTGGAGAGGCAATATTAGGTGGATGTATGATTTCGTGTTTAAATTTAATGTGGATCTAATATTTGTTACTCTTAAATAATAATAATAAAAATTAAGTAAATGAAAATTGTGCACTTTAAAAAGGATAAAAAAGGAAGGGTTTGCATCTTGAGATATTTGATCTCTCGAGGCTTCCTAAAACTGAAGTTAAGATAACTCTATACTGATAGATTTTTATTAGATGATGCAAGAATAGATAATTTATCTGATCTCACATTTCTATGTGGAAATTGGAGCTCTCCCAAATTGTATATGACTATACATACATACATACATACATTTTGGTTTCTTTATATTTTGCAGGATAAAGCTAATATATGTTGAAGTTTAGGTTTTCAAAGATTATGAAAGCACTTCATTGGTGTATTTGTCATTTCATCATACATTTTGGTTTCTTTATATTTAACCAGATAAATATCTGGAGAAGTTTTGGTTTTCAATGATTAAGAAAGCATTTCATTGATGTACTTGTCATTTCATTGAAAGCATTTCTAGTTGGTTTCACATTTATATGTGAAATGGGAGCTCCAAGTGCACTTGTAGTAGAAATTTCATTTTTTCTTATGTTCAACTGGATAAGGTAACATATGTAGTTCAACTAGATAAGCTAAAATATGTAGTATAAACAAATTTCCTCTCCATAAGTTTTTCATATACTTGAAGATATTGAATGCTGAAAGATTATCAATATTTAACCTAAAAGAGTGTAGAAGATTACAATCATTTATTAATAGTTGTAAAAGAATTACAAGAAACTCAAGCTTCAAAATTTTATGCTGAATGGATATATCAACCTTCACCAACTCATTCTGCACTCTCTCGATATTTATAATTTGTTGCGGGAACTTACATTTTCTCGCATTTGGATGACATAATAAATCATTCATTAACTTTCGTTAGTAAATGGGAGGAGATATTTTGTGTTTCAAAGACAATAATTTGTGTCATACTGCTATTATGGATGAGACACACTGTCGACTAGAAATCACAAGTGAAAACGAATTATGTGGGTGTTGGATTCATCGCTCACTTGAAGAGGACGTTGGATTTATGTTAATGGTGTTTGATGTCAGATTTATGACTGTACTATGAATGTTATACAATTAGAATCATTGAGTCAAGAGATGATGTGCTTGTTTCATTTGATGTCTCTCAACTCATGATCTCGGAAGTAGAAAGCACCTATTAATGAAATCCAAATTTGTTTCTTTCAATTACTCAAGAGAGAGAGGATATTAAAATATTTCATTTATTGAAATATTTTTTGTTATTAATATTTTTTTAAATGCCACTTGTCAACACCATAAATACATGACATTTTTTATTTTCAAAATATATTTAATGATGTTTAAGAAAACTTATAAAAGTATTTTTTTTTAAGGTGTTAAAAATAGTTATCAAAATAATGTCTATTCCTATTGTTCCAGACTGGATAATTATATTATTTGTCATCTATCTCACTACTTTTTGGGTGGAAAAATTTGAGGAATCATCTTGCAAGGCCATTTCGGCGGTTGGTTCAAATTTGGAAATTTGGGTCCAAAAAACAGTCAGAAATATTTTGGAGCCATTTTGAGGCATCAAATGATATTTTTTTCCATCCAAACCTTACTATGCAAGAAGATTCTAATTTTTACACGTCGATACCTTTCCAACGACGTATATTTCTTGTCAATCAGAGTTCGTATGAGAAAGTTATGTCTCCCGCAAGTTGACCTACCATATTGATCACCATGGTGCGAGTAAATTCCACGTCATCCTTCATTACTTAGACATGTGGGGATACCCATGTAGTGTATTTTATAAGAACATTCTAGAAGGTATAAAATCTTATCACAATTGAAGGTTGATGAAGTCAAAAACCTATCCATAGATGGCTATCGGGCTATGTTAAAAACTGGACCACTAGGAGGAGAAGGGGGCTCCATTCTTTTGCATTGTATCTTGTTCCATAGCTGAGAAAAACATCTGAGAGTGGTATTTTGTTAGAATAATAGAGAAGGGGAGATTATGTAGTAGCCATACCGGCCACAAGTCAAAGACAACTCCAGAGAGAGTGTTTATTTCTTTGTACTTGCATCATTTCTTTACCAAAGAAAAGAGAGTAGAGCAAAACAACCTCACCTTTTAGCTGGATTTTCTCTCATATTAGGTTTCCCAGGTCATATCTTGTGTTTATTTCTAGATGGTGTGAGTTTTTAAGAACCAAATACTTGCATATAGAAACACCACAAATTATCAAAGAACAATATAGAAGAACCACACTTTTATTATAAGAAAACCCTTATGGTAGGGAAACACCATACAATGGATCCTATAATGGAAGGGATCCTCTCCTATTCACTTGCTTCTTCGAGGGGAAAACCTCCTATTGAGCTACCGCTCCAATCACAATAATTCTCTTCATATCCCATTACATTGCTTGAACCCCTTTACATAGTGTTACCAACCACCTAAAAACATTCTAGAGGAGGAATCTTCTAGAAGAATAACCCTCTAAGAAGTCCTCTTAAATTTATTATATCTATACTAATATATCTAACTATAACAATGGGTCTTATTTAATAATATAGTGGACCTAGTCCACCTTACATTGAATGGCCTCGACTACCTCTCTAACACAATATCAACAAGAATAAACCAAACCATTCACTGAAACACTGAACACAAGAAATAGAGAAAACCCTTGAGGTAGGTAAAAACCATATATTAATCCTTAAAGAAGGATAATACTCCTCAAGAAATGCTTAATACATTCACAATATTCTTCACTATGTTCAATTTCATTGCTTACTCTTCTTTATATAACATTCTCTATCTTCTAGGAACATCCTAGAGAATGCATCTTCTATAAAGCCTATTTATTATATCTAACTACCATAATAAGCCTTATTTAATAATATAGTGGACCCAGTACACCTTACATTGAATGGCATACACTAATAATACATAACCACATTCTCATTGTGTTCCTCCCTAGGTACCCCATATTACCTACCTAGGTATATTACATTCCATCCCCCTTCGCATGTTTCATCCTTGAAACACGAGAATAAACCATACAATATGACCAATTAATCAATGTATCCAACTGATGTTATAACACAAAATGCCACACCTTTGCATTTGTACCATTTCCCAACCCTTTCCCAATGCTTGCTAGACTTTCCCCCAAAAATACCTCTCGAAAATCATTTAAAAAACATACCCTAAGAGTATATCCGCGTATTTTCCTAGTGCAACATGCAGACATCCACAACTTTCCACACTACAACCCATGGATGCCCTCAAAATTTCTGAAAAATAAAATAATTTTGTGTGTTTTGGGAAGGTTTTTCGGTTGAGCTCATTTTTATTGTAGGAAAATCCCCCTGTGGACAGGTAGATATTCCCTCGGATTCTAGACCCCTAATACCGAGATAGAAAGATGAAAATGGACACTGCCATCCCTTTAAATGTAGTTAAGATAATCAAAGGAAAGAGAGGAATAAAGTATGATGTACCTTTTTCTGAAGCTTGTCCTCATTTAATCCAAACTGAACTTGATCTCCAAGATCCTTAGTGATATCTACAATCCAATGGACAACGAATCAAACAAAGACTTCCTAATCTATCAATATTAGTTTAAACCAAATTCATTCATAATAGACAAGCATATCCAATGATACACAAACTTGAAGGAAATATACCAATCATTTATTAATGAGAACATTAAAAAGAAACTTACAATCTGTAGATGCAGTTGTAGAAACCTCTCCAAGTCCTCCTGGTCCAACCCTTGCATGATGCTCCCAATATCATAGATTTGATATCCAAAATATTTTTCCCAAGATCATAAGTTTGATACCTCAAATATTCCTTTTTTTCTCCATGGAAATCCCTCATTATATAGGATTTGGAGGCTTAAACACCATGGAGAGGATCACTCATCAGATCCACTAAAATGGTATCTCCTAGATATTTAGGGAGAAAAGAACTCTCAAGGATTTTAGGGAGGAAATTTCTCTCAAGGATTTTAAGGAGGAAATATTACAACCCTCCATGAGATCCTCAAACTCCCCTAAAAAATGGGAAAACAAATGTGAGGTGGATTCTCACACTAAATTAATTTCCTTTTCATGAATATTAATAATTAATTCACGTGCACATAGTATTTTGACCTTCATATAATATATTTATCCTCCACATTGACAAGGGATTGTGAAATATGTTATTTCATGGTGTCGAGGTGTATGCGACACTTAGCAAGGTGGATATGACACTTTTATGACACTTGTGACACTTAGGGTGAGGTACCGAGGTGTGGAAATTTGATATGTAATAGTTTTCCCCCTAAAGTGTGAGGTCAGAAGAGAAACTGATGGCAAAAACACTCTACAATTCTTCAATGCAAGGGCATGGAGTTGGAGAACCTGGAAGCAACTGCAAACAACCATCAAAAAATATTATTATTTGTTCCATTTTTGAGGTAGGCATACCTATGCTCGGAATACAACATGACTCAAAGCATGGTCGTCGACCAATACACTGCGGATCCATGAAAAATATTGATTAAGGATATGGCCACCAAAGATACAATGTGGATCCATACCTCCATGAAATTAACTAATCGTAGCTACGAGAAATACATAGTGGAGCTATGACATGATAAAACATAGTCACAAACCAATACAATGTGGATCTATGTGACAGTATATATATCAACATGATCATTTGATCTCCTTCGCATCCTGGGAAAAGCAGATAACATAGTGGGTGCTCAACCCAGGGTCTTCGTCCCAATCCCGATGTGGTACATATATAGACATGTGAATAGATGATTTGATGTCGAACATGGTAGAAACCACTTGATTACCGATCATTGAGGTAAACCATTAACAAGTGCAAGGGAAATCACCAATGATGTCAATGAATCCCAAGGTACCCTAGTACAATCCAACAAATGTGAATAAATGATTTGAAGTCGAACATTCATGGAATCATCCGATCAAAGGTCAATGATGTAAACCTATTGTCGGAGGTGAGGAGGCATACCATTGAGGCATGCAGGTCTCAAGGTACTAACTGGTTTCTAAGTCTAATTCTCGGATGATTTTATGAAGTTGATAGGAAAAGAATCGCCGAAGGAGGGCCTTGATGTATCCCCCATCATCGACAAAAAAATGACACAAGAAAGTGATGTAAGATGGTGAATCGATTGAGTACATAATGACACAGGAAACAAAAACTGGACATAATGCAGATGGATGGTTTGAAGTGAAAATTCCCTTGTGTTAACACATATCCTCGTTCTTCCACCTCAGCTCCTGCATGTTGAGGCCCACATATTATCAGTCATCATTTGGTCACCATATCCTCCCGCCTGGTCATCATCCAGTCAAATTTCATGCCATTTGCACCATATCCTCGTCGGCATGCAACACAGATCATGATGACCAAGAGCAGGGTAAGTCCGTCACGTTTCCAGATGTCGAGTTGACTCAAGCCTATTCGGACCCTAAGAAAGTCAATTAATGAAGTTGGGGAGTGGTGGTTAACATAATTTCCCCCATACATGTAAATCTCAAAAGGACTGTCAGTAAGTCGGATCATCTGCAGGTCCCTCTCGAAACCTGAAAATTAGCAGGAGTCGCCCGATTCAGAGGGATGCGTGGCACCAGATTCAAGGATTCATGGTTTTGTAAATTAAAGGTTTTAGCATGGAGTCATTTTGATATTTTGTAATGGTAGATGGTTGAGCTAAGCTCCCGCATTGTAAATCTTTGATGAAATATCTAGTTATCTGTTATGTAATAGGATTTGAGATTTCCTGTTTAATAAAAGTCAACTTCTTTCCATCTCTCTGTAAAAGTTGTGTTAGAACACTCGAGCATGGAGAATCTAGTCGAGGGTCATATGTTGTTATTATGAAGGTTTGATTTCAGTAGTATTGTGACTAGTTTTAATTAGTTCGTTTTGTTATCTTTTTCCCTCTCACACTAAAGAGCTCAGGAATGGATGATCCAGTCGAGTTGTTGTAGCTGCATTGTGATGCATGTTTCATCATTGTGCTACTATGAATGTGTTGCTTAAATATACTTCAGTGTCTGAAACTTTGAATCCAAGACGATCTTGTGTTCGAGTTTTTCCTCCATAGGTTGCTGGAAGACTTGATGTCCATAGAAGACCTCTACATTCTCATCACCAAGTCTTCCTTCTATTCACCCTTAATCCAACTTACTGACTGAAGTTGATCAATACCTCACTTGCCTGTGCATACCAGTCCAGTTTTCTGAGTTAAACCGATATCATCTCGAGTCTCCTTCCCATTTGACCTCTTTAAAATTATTTGTGACATACAAACTGATGGGTATTGGGATTACTCTCTCTACAATCAGAGAGTGACTTCTAGTGCTAACATTTTTTGCACCGCTGTCGGGGAAGAAAGTGAATATATCTTCCCTGGGAGAATGACAAAGAGCTTCTGATTCTGAAGGTGCATTAGATATCAGAACCATTGAAGATTGCAGCTTGCACCTGGCGACTCCACCATCAAATAATCCACTAGGGAGGATCCAGTTGAAAGAAAAATGACCATACCAAAGGGAAAGACCAGGTATCAGTCTATGAGTTTTCTTCATGAAGTCTTATTCTTCTTTATTAGCTCATTTATCTCTTTCCCTTCACATATAAAGAGGATTATCCTCTGCTTTGTATATTCAGATGAAAATAAGCCTTCCTTCATTCATCCATCCTTGGAAGAAGAAGACATGCCCTCTTCTTGTGTTGTAGATGTTGATCCTATGTCTTCACCTCAACCTATTCATAAAAGTGAGATCTATATTGCATCTCCTCTCGAAATTGATCACCCTTGTAGCCTTGAGGAGGTTGAAAATAATTCACAGGCTTCTTAAATATTATTACCCTATGTTATTCCTCCCGAGCCTTTCCATAAACTCGTTAATCCTCATGATCATCCCACTACTTTTCAAATTAAAATCAGAAATAAGTTGTTTAAACCTCTGAGGATGCCATATGGCCTTAACCCTTATCCTCTTCATTCTTTTGAGTATGTTCCTCAGTTTTCTGGGGACGATCATGTCATAGCTGAGAGGCACTTGGGGGCCTTTGAGAAATTTATTAATCAGTTTGAGATCATTCATGATGATTTTACCATGAGGTTGTTCTCAGATTCCCTATCTGGAGATGTTTCTGTGTGGTTTAGATGTCTATAGGTCGGTTCTATTGGTTCCTGGACCGAGCTATGCCATGTGTTTTTAAAGTGTTGGGATCAGAAAAAATTCATTGATCAATACTGGTTTGAGTTTAATGCCTTGAGGAGAGCGGTAGAGAAAGAATTGGTTGTCTTCAATAGGAGGTTTTACAGTGTTTATCATAGTATGCCTATGGAGATCATACCCATAGAGACTGTTGCCATGGTGTACTATGTCATGGCTCAACATCTAGAGCTTGTTGTTCTCCCAAGAGAAAGGAAATATTCATTGTTAAGACATATTTTTGAAGATGCTGTAGAGGTCGAAGAGAACATCAGGGCTAGAAAGTGGGTTCATAGGCAAGCATATATCAAAAATTTGCATGTACATGAGCAATAAGATTGTCAATTTGTTTCAGATTTTGAGCAAGAAGATAGTGACTATGAATCAGATCTGGAACAACAACAAAGAAGTAGGTATGATTGATAGTTGGAATCAGGTTCTTCAAAATTTTTAGATTTTTCTATGGGAAGGAATGTATATCAATATTATGATAAGTTTACAAAACATTTTGACCATGTAGCAGTGGTTGATTGCATAGATAATTGTATGTTCTTGGCTGATCATAGTTATGATGTTCTAAATCCCGCTGCACCTTTATCTTGTGACCGTTATTATGAAGAAGAGACGACAACTGTTGATGATCAAGAGTTGGTTTCAAAAGAACAAGGAGGGAATTTATTTGCAGACAAAGAGAATTTTACAGAGGAGAAGCCTGGTCTTCTAAAGTAGCCAAGATTCTGTCGCATTATTCATGATCCTGTGGCCATATACATGGAGTCATACATTTCAGATTTTCTGAAATTTTCAAATTGCATTACTTCACCAATACTCATAGGTGAGTATGGTGTTATGAAAGTTTTCCAAGACCACACTATAGAGCCTTTTCCTTTATTAATTAAGGAAAGGCATCAGGTGGAAATCAACTATCCTAGACTTGGAAAAAACATAGAGAAACATGTAAAGGAGGAGCTTAGTTGGTAATTTATCTCCTATCTAGAACCTGTAATTGAGCAGGTATCACCTAGTATCATCCAATCTTCATTCTCCACCCACCTGTGCACTTTGAGAACATGAAATGAAGAGTGAGACACAATAAAGGAAAAGAGTTAATTTCTTACCAGTTGAGCTCCCCTGATTATAAATTTTGTGACCCTGTGGGATTATATATGGAGTTGCGTTTTCAAAAAACATTGGAGCCTGCAAATTTATTCACCTTATCATTGTTAGGAAAAGAGGTAGGGAAAGAAAATAAAAAACTACAATTAAGAATTAAACTAAGAAATGCAATAACAACTAAATTCATGAGCATAGAGACATAGAAACACAAAGAACTATAAGACCCATGTCACCAATGTTGAGGCTGATCTATTAGTGAAACAATACAGCAAGAAGAAAGGGGACTATGAGTCCCTTCTTCCTCCAACGGAGGGCTCTTAGACCCCCACTAGCTAGCTCTTCTTACAACAAAGAAAAATGGAAAATGATGAAAGAACTCTTTACAAATCCACTCAATGGGTGAGATGGATTGCCCAATGCAATGGTGCAAATATGCTCTTGACAAGGATGGAGTCCTTAAGAGAATAGAGGAAACATAACATTACTTTGAATTCCTTGAAAAATGAGGTGCATCCATGGCCTTTTTATAGAATTTCTTTGAGCTATTGTTTAACTACTTTGTAGTGTGAAAAAAGGCTAATTAGGGCATTTCTAGGTCTTTGACCAGCCATCCAATCAAATCCAGTCCAGATTTGAGGGTCAAATCGGCTTGGGAGCTGAACCATAAGTGGGTGGGAGGCCGCCCACTCTCATAAATGCGTCGTTTAGCAGGTGCACAAATTTTTGCGATAACAATCGTGCATCGTGTGCATGTGCACGATTTCTGCATTCCTGTTCCGCGCATGTGCACGCGTGCCCAATGTCTTCATAGCGCCCTTCAACTTTTTACTACTTTGTATAGTTTTTGACCGTTTTATGAATGCTTTGGTGTTAATTCAGGTCCATGGATGACTTCATTGCTGTTTGACGATGTTTAGTTCTTGTAACCATGTGCGGATGAAATTTCAGTGATAACAGATTCCCCCTGATGGATGAGGTTAGGAGCATATGCATAGCCGAAATCCATCAATGTTTCTTCCACTGAGAATGTTGTTGTAAGAGAGAGCAATAGTGGGATCGTCCAGAGTGATCCGTTGGAGGGAAAAAGGAACCGGTAGGACTCGACCTTCCATGAGGTGTGGAAAACAAAAAATTGTGTACAAACAAGGTGGGCATGCCCCATGCTCATGTCATGTAACTCCAAAAAAGATGACTGAAGTGTTGGTGTAGACAACTGCAGCGCCCTCGGGGGCAGTTGTGATAAAGGAAGAAGACAATTCTGTAGATGAACATACTCTGAATAGTAGGCAGTGATCATGGTAATAAGTATCACCGATTATGTGGGCATTGATAGCCCAACCAAGTTCAGAGGTCTTCGGCAAATGAAAGAACTAACTGTAATAATTGCAAAGTAAGACCCACCATAACATGAGAAAGTGTCGGCGTCGAATGTTATGGGGGTCAACGACAGAAGGGAGCAATGGTGTTTCACCCTGTGCCATTCGAGATCTCTCATTGAGTGGATAATGAGAATCAAGATACTATCACCCTTCTGGAAACTGTGCTGATGTCGACAAAAAGGGGGACGCGACTCCCAGAAGAAAATGGCTTCGTGAAATCTACTAGGTGAGGTGAGGAAATGGAGGAGGTACATGGATGAAGTCAATATGTGGGAAGTCTCAAGACTGCCCTTGGTTGGATTATGTGTGAGATAAAAAGTGTCCGCAACCGTTCAACGAGGTCGAGTGTCAGGGGGACGACAAGACCGGGGATAAGTTGTACCAGAGGCGAGACAAGGTGAAAAAATTCAGAGGGTAGAGATAAGTGGCCTATGGGGTACTCTAAAGATATGGACAATGCCGGTAAGGGTGGACGATAAGTAGTGCTCCAACCAAGGGTGACTTGGGTTGCGGTTGGCCAAAAAAGGGAAGTAGGTCGCTCAAAGCTGACACCAAAAAGGTAATGTAACGACTGAAAATAAAGGAGTTTGTACAATAAATAACGAATAAGTGGGGGGAACTGTACAAATACAGAAATGGGTGCCCTAGTGTGATATGGTGGGCCTGGGTAGGGTATAATTTGCTTGGAGCATTGATGAAGGGTGGGGGCCCCATGGGTGGGTTTTTGTATGAGGTAGGTGAAATGAATGGAGATTTGCAGATGGGTAGATGGATTGTGGATGAAATGGAGGGTTCATGCTACTGTGGATGTGCAGCCTGACCATAGAACTATGGAGAGATAATCTGGGATTTCGTTGGGAAAGCTAGCAAAATGAGGAGGAGTATGTGGTTGATTCGCGACATGATGTAAGACTATTGGGACTCCCATCCCTAAAGGGTTTTGAAAAACAACATGAGTGTCAAAAGTGCCAAAAGGTGCTATGAATGGGGAAACTCATGTGGGTAAGAATGCTACCAGGTGACAGTATCAAAGATGCAAATGGAGGTGTGGGTACTACAGAGCCGGGAATGGGGATCCTAGAGGCAAATTTTAGAGGGTGTCACTAGAAATGTAAGTGCGATACAGAGGGAAAGACTACATGCTAGTGTTGAGTATATACCTAAAGGGGTTGTGCTGATGTATGATGATCAAGTACATGCACACATGAAAACCAAATACCCGACATGAACAATATCTGAAGAGAATCGAAGATATGAGCATGTATTTGATAAGCGTGAATATGTGCATGTGTACTTGATCAGGGTATGAAAAATGGTGCCCCAGGGGCTCAGGATGAAAAGAGGCCCAGGGACTGTTGTGATGTAGATGATGGGATGTTGATCCCATGGCTGAAGATGGATCAAGAAATGGACACCGTGGGCTCCTGGAA
This sequence comes from Picea glauca, assembly GCA_000966675.3. Lineage (NCBI taxonomy): Eukaryota > Viridiplantae > Streptophyta > Pinopsida > Pinales > Pinaceae > Picea > Picea glauca. The sequence continues at coordinate 465,100 of JZKD02S0771008.1, forward strand.
TGGTGAGTGGAAGTTTGTCAAAAGGGCCTATATATAGCCGTAGGGCCCACATTGCCATCTCATTTGTACTTGCTTCTATAGTGATTGGACGAGAAGCATTTAGAGGAGATTGTGAGATTTGGGGAGGACAAGGCATCTGATTGAGGACCTGCGAGCATCAGGTTAGTGGTCTGATCATCCTGCATAGAATTAAGATTTCATTTTTTGGGAAGGGGTTGTACAGAGGGTCGTACAGAGGTGTTTAGGGGGTATGGGCCCCACATGCACGGGCGATCCGGTAATGGGGGCGCACACGTGCGTGCCTATCCACCAGATAGACACACATGGGAATTAAGGGCGTGCATGGTGGGTGCACTTGTCGGATGAACAGGCGCGTACGTGTGCGTGCCTGTCAGTTGAACAGGAGCGCACATGTGCGTGTCTGTAGAGTGAACAGGCGCGCCTGTGTAGTGAACAGGTGCACACTCATACGTGCCTTGTAGTGAATAGGTGCGCATATGTGTGCGCTTGTGGGTTGTACAGGCGCGCATGTGTGCATGCCTGTGGGTAAAAAAACCACGCCATGGAGGCAAGGTTAACAGGTATAAAACGTGTCTTTTTGATGTTTTTGATTGTCCATGTGAGTGACTTAGGATGGCTTTGTGTTGTGAAGGTGAGTTGTGTGCACGATGTCGGTTGGTTGGCGAGAGTGGGATTGGTCCCAACTATGAGTTGTCATGGCTATTGAGGAGCTAGGAATACATGTGACTTTGGCAGTTTGTGGGCTGCTGTAGTTCTTTGAGTGCCTCTTGATACGGGCACAGGAGTATCTCCTGCAGTTTCTTATCCGGATGTGGAGTCCGGACCTGCACTGCTTCATAGTGTGGGGAGAGCAGATTCCCTTCACTGTGGTGGAGGACGTGTATTTTCTGACTGGGCTCCCATTTCGAGGAACGCCCTTACCGACGAAGCTGGTGCTTCCTAGGGATACACCGCTCACGACGGTGGGCCGAAGATATTGTTCAGGGCTAAACTATATGTCTGGCACAATGGTGAGCATCGGGGCGATGGATTCCCTAGCACATTGCTGCATAGCAACGATGATTGTGAGAGTGTATGGTTCACTGGCGACGCAGTGGATCAGCGGTGGCTAGCTGATGGTGATGGGGAGAGTGTTGGCTGGTGAGCATTTCACCTGGGGGCTTACGCTACACTCGAGGATGGTGGGGCAGTTGGACCACTGTCAGTCCATAGATACGGGAGAGTTTGCCTTCGGGTCCATCCTGGTGGCCTGGTTTCTGGAGAGGGTGTCGATGTTGTGCCCTAGGATTCTATTGGGTGCGCCTGGGGTACGAGGGCTGTGGCTGAGGTGGTGGTCGACTGTGTTGCTTCACCATGGTGGTGGAGAGGGTGGCCACTTCTTCACTGCGGAGGCAGCACAGGTATGGCGGCATTACGGTACCCCTATGCCGGGGTTTACTTCCGGGATGATCCGAACATGGTGCTACCTCCAGTGGAGGTGTTTGACTGCCGAGGTATGTGGATGATGTTGATGTGTATGTTTTTGTATTTTTTGAGATAACATTCCATATGTATATAATATAGATGTTGATACTATCTATTGTTTGTTTTCATGTGAAAATGTGGCACCTCGCGGGCGTGAGGTGGAGTTGCAGAGAGCGTCGTCTCGTCAGGAGACGGAGAGACTACCGCGGGGAGAGAGACGTCGGCGTGAGGACGCCCCGGTACGACTAGCTAAGCCAGAGAGGGTAGTGAGGAGATGTCGGTTTGATGAGCCTAGTGCTGGGACATCACATGCTCCTCCTGTGACCACCATAGTGGATTTTGAGGACATACATTGTCGTCTGGAGGCGGTGTTATAGGATGTGCCTGAGGGCATATGGTCTCGCATCCAGGATGAGGCTTTCTTCAAGTAGTGTGTGGGGGTTCCATTGCCATGGAAGGCCATAGTAGGATGAGCAGTAGTGGATGCTACGATGATGACGAGATGACTGCCGCCGGGGCAGGAGGGGCCGATAGGGGGGGGACCACCACCTCCTGGGGAAAGTGGTGGTGGGCCGCCACCGCCTAAGGGAGGAGCAGGCAGTGGTGCTCTAGAGGCACTGTGAGTGGTGCCCTTATGCATTAATGTATATATATTTTTTGTATATAGGTTGGTGATCCCATTTTGTACCAAGATGCTTCAATGGCCCACGGATAGTTGTATTTTTGTATGTAAATAGTTGGATGGCACTGTGGACCTTTTGATATATACATGAGTATACATTTTTGAGATCTATGTGGTGTGTACATGTGTTTTGTTAATGTGTTGATGATGTCTAACCTATATATGTGATGAAAATTTGTGTTATATGTTTATGTATGTGTAGAGGTAGCTTGATGTGATATATGCCAGTCTAACACAATATTAGCTAGGTTATCCGTAATTTGATTCAATTGTCTTGGAATATGTGTAAATGTAATGGAATAAAAATGTCGAGATAAAAGTATAACCTACAGGTATTTGTGAAAGAGGTAAGGATCACAGACGTGGTACACATTGTTGAGCTAGAGTACGACTAGTTGAGAGTCAAGGAAGATGCTAAGGTGATGAATACGATGATGCTGGGCATCGGCCAGGAGGTCAATGACGGTGGTGTATTTGGATTTTTGTTGGTTGCTGAACCCAAATATATGCCGCTCGAATGGAGCATTTCATGTGAGGGGGTGTAGAGAGCCCAAGCAACCGAAGCGAGATTTTGTGTCCAACGGCTAGCGCCGTCGGTGTAACCGATGTGGTAGGCTGGTGGAGGAAGCATCTGTCAAAAGCACAAAGGATAGTTTAGATGTGAGGGAGGGAAAAAAGATTAAAAATGCTATAAAATAAATAACCTAAAGTAGAATGACTACGTTTAAGCGTAAAATTTCTTGAGATACAACCCATTGACGAGTTCTTTGAGAGAGAGGCCTTCGGGGGAGGCTAGGATGTATGCGCCTTTCGTGAGGCAATGTTGGATAATGTATGGGCCATGCCAGAGTGACTCGAATTTTCCATGGCCAAAGGTATCATGAGCGATATCATAAGCCAGGACGAGGTCGCCTTAGAGAAATGAGCGAAGGTTGACATGGCGATCAAAGGAAGCCTTGGATCATTTTTTAGCTGCCTCGTTGTTCTGTAATGAAGATCGACGATCTTAATCCAGAGACTCTAAGTTCAGAAAGCGCTGCTCCATTGGAGTAGTGTCAGGTAATAGCTCAATTGCGGTGCGTAAGGTGGGAATTTCACACTCGATGGGAAGAGTGGCCTCGACCCCATGGACTAGATGAAATGGTGTGAAACCAGTAGTTGTTTTCACAGCCGTACGGTAAGCCCATAGCGCAGAAAATAACAAATGATGCCAATTGGTTTTATTTTTATTAACCATGTGCTGTAACATGGTCTTGATGACTTTGTTAACTGCTTTGACCTGTCCATTAGACTGAGGGTAATATGATGAGGAAAACTTGTGAGAGAAGCCTAACCGAGATGAGAGTTCGACGAAGATCTCATTCTCGAAGTGTTTCCCATGATTGAAAATGAGTTGGAGGGGTACTCCAAAGTGGGATATGATGTGGTTAAAGAAAAAACGCACTGCAGTGTCAACGATGTTATTGAAGGTGGGCATATCTTCTGCCCATTTGGTGAAGTAATCAATGGAGACAATGTTGTATTTGTGACCATTGCTGGAGGGGGGATTACAAGTCATGAATTCGATGCCCCATTTACAAAAAGGGTCGACAGTAATGATAGGGTGAAGAAGAGCGGGGGGAGATCAGGATTTATTGGCGTAGAGATGACATTGCTCACATGATTTCATGGCATGAATGCAATCATGAAACAAGGTAGGCCAAAACTAACCAACTTGGATAATGTTTTGAGCAGTGGATATGCCCAAAAGATGGCCCCCACATGAACTATTGTGGCAGTCGTTTAAGACTCTATCGATCTCGTTAATAGTCAGGCATCGACGAAGAATGGTGTAGACGCCCCGCCAGTATAGGATGTCTCCGATGAGGAGGTAGCGGGGGGCCTGATGGCGAATACGACGACGATCATCTCATGAAAGGTGGTTACCAAAATTTTGAGTGTGGAGATAGATGAGGAGGTCACCGTACCAAGGATCATCTGAAGTGATGTAAAATAGATGTTCGTTGGGAAAGTCGGTGTTGACGGGGGCACTGGTGGTGACAGAGGGGAGGGCCATGACAAGTTCGATGAGAACGAGGGCCTTCTTACTCTTAGGTGTTGAGAACTCGAGGTCATACTCTTGAAGGATAATGATCCATCGAGCAAATTTTCCATTAACTTGCCGATGACTGAGCAAGTACTGCATAGGGTTGGAATCTTCGATGACCTTTGTTGTGTGAAGCAGAATGTAGTGGTGTAGTTTTTGGACTGCGAGGATGACTGCAAGAGAAAGTTTCTCTTTGTGTTTGTACTTAAAGGGTTGCCCTGAGAGGTTTTTACTAACATAATAAATGACATGCTCACGATTGTCATCACCTAGTTGGATGAGGATGACGGCTACTGATACAGCTGATGCTGATACATAGAGGATATAGTCGTGATTGTAGTCAGGTGTGCTAATTAAAGGTGCATTTGAAAGTGTTGTTTTAAGATTGTCAAATGACTGTTGGGCATGGTTGTCCCAGTTAAATGGGATGTCGTGACATAGTAAGCGAAGGAAACCGTGTGCGCATATGGCGTAATCTAGGACAAAGCGTCTAAGAAAGTTAGCTTTGCCCTGTAGGCTCTGAAGTTGACGTAAATTCTGGGGAGGTGGAATTTTGGTGATAGCTTGGACTTTGAGGGGGTCTACAATAATATCGCTTTGGGAAACAATAAAGCTGAGGAGGACCCTTGTGATGACACAGAACACGCACTTGAGAAGATTCAAGCGGATGTTGTACTGACGACATCGTTGAAAGATGATTCGTAAATCATCAAGATGATGGGTACGTTTCTTGGATCAAGCTGTGAGGTCATCCAAGTAGGCGAGGATGATATGAGCCAGATCGTGAAAGATGTATGTCATAGCCCACTGGAAAGTTGAGCCAACATTCTTTAAGTCGAAAGGCATGACACAATATGCAAAAGTACCCCAAGGGGTAGTGAATGCGGTTTTATACTGATCGATGGGGTGGATTTGAATTTGATTATAACCAGAGAAACCATCCATAAAGGAGAGCCTCGTGGCTGGTGCAATCATCGATAATTTGGTCGATGAAAGGCGTTGGGAAATTGTCTTTGTGACATGCATGATTGAGATCACGAAAGTCTATGCAAATGCAGATAGTGCCCTATTTTTTGTTAACTGGTACAGGGTTGGAAACCCATGAGTTATAGGTGATGGGGTAAATGAACCCGACAACGCGTTACTTGTCAATTTCGGCTTTGATGGTCGTGACTTTGGATGGGTGTAGCGGTCATTGTTTTTGACAAACTGGTGTAATTTCAGGCTAGGTGTCGATATGATCTTCGATGATAGAGGGATCGAGGCCAGGAATTTCCATGTAGGACCAGGCAAAAATATCTCGATATTCTTGGAAGAGGGCTTTATATGCGGTGATTTCCTGAGGAGTGCAAGCAACTCCAATGGTGATTGCTTTCTCGATTCAATTTTTGATGGAAATGTCGATTTTAATGGTCAGGGAAATGTTGGCCATGTTTCCTTCTTCGAAAGCATCAGGGGCAGGACTGGGATTGTTGAACCAGTTGATAGGCCCTGATGGGATAAAATCCTTTGTTTTGACCGCGTAAATGGGGTTTTTGTTAGGAGGCGTGGAGGCTTCCTGTGGATAGAAGAGTGCGCGATGGTGTAGCGCATCCCAGGGGAGGGCTGGGTGGTTTAAATCTTCGAGTATTTCCTCGTCGTATTGGAAGTGACGGAAATACAAGGGGTCATGAGGAGTGATGTTGGTGACAGTGGTCGTGTGGTTTCCCTTTGGTGAGGAAGAAGTAGGGGGAACAATGTTAGGAGATCCTAAGGGTTCGCTCGACATAAACCATATATTGAAGTACTAAGGGGTACCCATGGTAGTTGGTTGTAAAATATCCATAGGGGAATGAGCGCGAGAGTTGGGGGGATTGGTGGGTGAATCCTTAGGTAAGTCTTTTAAGAACCAGGGAGGCGTTGAAGGGCCTCGGGTTTAGGAGAAATGAGATGGAGATCCTCTAGTGACGAAGTAATGTCAATTATCGACTCCGCGGGTCAGTGAAGCAGGGTCAATTGACATTGCCTGTATTCAAGGATCATAGGAAAATGGTATGTAAAATGAGCTAATGAGTCACAGAGAGAGCAAGAGCGTCTCATACGTTCATTGACTGAAGTGGTGACATAATGGATGTCAGTGATATTTGTTGAGGAGGATGTAGCAGGATTGGGTTTGCTCTGGAAGTTCTGGTGTACTGCGACTAATGTCTGTCGAAAGTGTGGTAGTGTTGGGAAATGGTGGGTATAATGGCCATATTCTAAACATATAGCACAAGCGTATTTGGTCTGCAACCCTTTACCACTAGAAGGGGGGGTGGTAGTGGCGGGATTGGCTGTAGTGGCGAGTGTTGGGGGAGTTTGATTGAGTGGAATCAAATTTTGTAACTATGGTAGAGATGGGAAATTATTGGTTTGGTGTCCCTCTTTCTCACATAGTGCGCAAGGTGGTGGGATGCATGGAGGAAGTGGAGTTGTGGGATCCTTCTTCTTTCTCCTGCCCCCAGCTATGGCAGGGGGTTTAGTGAGTGGGGGTGTGGTGGGAGTAAGTATGGGAATCGTCATGGGGATTCCTTATTTTTTGGGGGGAAGGGATGGTCGGGGGACCATCTCTAGTGGGTGTAAATAACAAACTAGGATTGCTAACACCATATTAGGTAGGGTGAGCGTTGCGGCTACCTGAAAAGATTCGATACTTGGTGGAGGGTAAAAGAAGGGAATTTGGGTGATGACTTGGGTAACTGTCTCCCAAACTGGGATATGTCCTTGGGGAGAGGTGGAATCATGGACTGGTGGGGTCGACGAGTGTCCAGGAGGTTCTT
>JZKD02S0771008.1:492801-503531 GCA_000966675.3 Picea glauca
CTCTTGGAGGTTTATCCCTCCCTTTACATTTGGAAGCTGTAGCTACCTTTGGAAGTCATTACTTCCCTTGAACAATAACTATTTATTATTTCTCATATATTGTGCATGGTGTATTTTTGTGTATTGGTGTAACTCTTATACTATTGTTCATTTTTCATTGGATATAGTTGAATGGATTAAGCATAAGTTGATTTTTTTATTAAATTGTACTTGATACTGATTCACCCCCCTCTCAGTATCAATAGTTTTAACCACATGGTCTGATTCCTTCATGTTTGGTTACACTAGGGGGAAGGTCTATTTGTGTTGAGGTTGAAGTAGTCGACGAGCTGCTCGACTGTAATCTCTTGTTACGAAGAAGTTAGACATACACCATGACAATTGTTGTCTCGACAGTTTTTTGGATTATATGTTTTCCCCATGAGGAAAGAGTCTTGACCATAGATCAAGTGGCGTCCAAATTTTTTGACATGATATATAATACTGGGACTACTATCCCTTATATTGAAAAATCTCATGTGGACACTAAGAGCATCAATTGTGGGATGTACCCCTTTCTTATGGGATCTTTTGATTTTCCTTCATTGATTTGTATGTTCGCACCTATCCAGTTAATAGGGTCATTTCATTTTGAACATCATATATGAAAGACCCATGGACCGTTCCCTCGCCATCTATTATGGATGAAGGTCAAGCTCATGTCGGGATGGTTGAACCATTGTCTACTGCTGAAGTATCTTATTAAGCTATTCAACGGGCCATGATAAACTCAGATCAAACTCCAGTGGTCACTGAGGAGGATGATCTCTTTCGTATGCCTATTTTGGCTCAAAAATATTCAATCTCTCAAGAATGTTTGTATATCGTCTTACGTTTGGACGAAGAAATCATGAAAGAAATGGTTTGAGATGAAAGGCCATGGGGCGATTTGCATCATAGATTGTATTTCCTCTCTGAAATGAGTTGGATAGAGAGTGGAGATTTCAATTCATCCATTTTTGGAAGTGTTGATAGGGTAGTCAATCCCTTGGTTGGGCATGGTGTCTATGCCGAAGGAAACATGGCTAATATATTGGAAATGATCCTGGTCAACATTTCTAAGAATCCTGAAATTGTTGAAAATGTATTTATCGGAGTAGAATGCTCATCGGATGAGATCACTCAATATATGACACTCTTTAAGGATTTCTGAGATTTGTTCGCATGGTCTTATGAGGAAATGCCTGACATTGATCCTTGAATAGTTCAACACGAGATTCGAACCTATGAAAATGAAAAATTGGTTCATCAAAAGTTGAGACCTGTGAACCCAAGAAAGGCAACAACAATAAAAGAAGAAGTTGGAAACTACTTAATGTAGGCTTTATCTACCCAGTTCCTATGATACAATGGGTCTCCAGCCTTGTTTCCATTGATAAGAAGCAGGGTACAATTCATGTTTGCATGGATTTTAGGGACTTGAATAAGGCGTTTCCTAAAGATAACTTTCCGACTCCATTCATTGATCAAATATTTGATAAGTGTGCAGGGAGTGAAATATTATTATTTATGGATGGTTTTTCTAGCTACAACCAAATTGAAATTCTTCTGGAAGACCAACAGAAAATGGCCTTCTTATGTCCCTAGGGCACTTTCTCTTACTGGAAAATGTCGTTTGGTCTTAAAAATGTTGGTGCAACATTCCAGCAGGCCATAATGTTTTCCTTTCATGACTTAAAGCATATAGTGGAGGCATACTTAGATGATATCACATCTCACTTGTGCAAGAGGGCCCAACATCTCTTACACATCCACTTGGTTTTTGAATGATGTCATTTCTATAGGATTCGATTGAATCCACAAAAGTGTATTTTTTGTGTGACCTCTGGTCATCTTTTTGGATTCATCATTTCGACAAAAAGGATCATGGTTGACCCCTTCAATGTTGAGGTAATATCTCAATTTCCTCCCCCGCATACAATCAGACAACTTTAGAGCCTACAAGAAAAGGTGAATTTCCTCAAGCGTTTTGTCCTGAACTATGCCAACATGACAAAGGGATTTATGTACCTTTTGAAGAAAGGGGTCACATTCTATTGGGAAAAATATGCACAATGTTCTTTTGATTATTTGAAGAAGGAGTTGGTTTCAACTCCATTTTTGAGTCCCCCTGATTACAATCGAGACTCCCTTTTGTATTTTGGCAGCAACTGAGTCTTCGATTGACATGGTTCTAGCTCAGGAGGATGATGAGATCCAAGAACATGTCATTTATTACTTGAGCCATGCTCTCATGGGTCCCAAACTTAGATATTCACATGTAGAGAAACAAGTGCTAGAAAATTTTCATGATGTTCAGCGGCTCTAACATTACATTTTATTGCAAAATCCAACCACCATCACCATGGTCAATCCATTTCAATATTTTTTTACTAGGAGAATTATTGATGGGAAGTACAACAAGTGGATTGTTGTTCTTCAAGAGTTTGACTTGAACTTTCTGTCTACAAAATCCAAGAAGTATTTAGTCTTCATTGAATTGATGTCAGAGTTTCTGGTAAAGAATGAGGAAGGTGAGACGATAGACTCATTTCCGGATCAAAACATTTTCCCAATCTCTTCATCCAATCTATGGTATGGGGATATCTTTATATATCTCCAAAATCTGAAGTTCCCTCTAAACTGTTCGAGAGATAAATGACGACGAATCCGTCATATGGTGAAAATCTACCTCATTATTGCCGACACTTTGTGTAGACTAGGGGTGGACTTGATCCTTCGACATTTCTTAACTCTTGAAGAAGTGGAGGTTGTTTTGAATGACTTCCATAGTGGAGCATGTGGTGGTCACCTCTCTGGGTTGGAAACATCCAAAAAAAATTGCACGTAGGATACTTTTGTCGTACAATATTTAAAGATTGTGTTGAAGAGTTCCAGAAGTGTCATCCATGCCAAATTTCACTAAGAAAATGTGTGCACATCCTACAATGTTTCCCGTCATCACTATTAGTCCCTTCACTAAGTGGGGGGTAGATTTCACAACATGCCACCCTGCTTCGGCTAGGGGGCATCATTACATCATCGTAGTCTTCGACTACTTTACTAAGTGGGTTGAGGCTATGCCAACATTTTCTAGTGATGGGGAGACATCAACACTATTCATATTCAATCAAGTCATAGCTAGGTTTGGATTTTCAAGAGAGATTGTCATTGACAATGGCAGTCACTTTGAGAACCACATGATGTCGTAATTAGCATCAAAACTGGGGTTTAGGTAGGAAGAATCGTATCCCTACTATCCCTAGGCTAACAGTCAGGTTTAAGCCATGACCAAATCATTGAAAATTATTTTAAGAAGAATGGTGAATTTGGCCTGAACCAACTTGCATTTGATGCTTTAATCTCATCAAGCATGACACTAAGATTTCTCCCTTGAATTGTTTTACACTTTTTTCGTTCTTGGGAGACTAAATTTATGAAAAATTCACCCATTGAGTCGTCTTTAATTTCTTTCATACTCTTTCAATGTGAAAAACCACCAAGTTTACCTTATTTGGGCTCGTAAAATTATGCATTTAAGTACTTATGTGAGTCCAATATTGAGGACCCATACGAGACCGAACCCCTCCTTCTTCACATTCGTTAAAAATATGTCGATGGACTCATCGAAGATGAGATATACTGAGCATCTGTTATCCTCCTCAAGATCCTTAAAACAAAGAGGTACTTGCCAATCATGGTGGGGGGGGAAATTGAAGGAAGTGGGTCAAGTTTTTTGGAATCCATTATGTCAGATATTGTTGTGTTCCTTGAACATGACACTTGTTTTCATCTCATCTTATAGTTGGGTAATATTCTTGTCTCCGAGTCATACCAATTACGTGTGGCGTAATACTTTTTCATTCCAACTGAAGAGTTCTCTTATTATCGCCACATTATGTTCTTGGTACTCTTTGAGTCAATGCTACCAAGTTTTTTGTCATGCCTCAGAATGTTCAAGGGAAGTTTCACTTCAAACCATCCATTTGCAGTATTACCAATTTCCATTCCTTTGTCGGTCCATACTCATTTAATCCACCATTTCACATCACTTTCATGTGTCATTTCCATGTCGATGATGGGGGATACATAATGACCCTCCTTCGACATGTGTTTTGTTGTCGACTTGATCACATTATATGGGAATTAGACTTAGAAACCAACTAGTACCTTAGGACTTGCATGCCTCAAAGGTATGCCTCCTCACTTTCGATGGTAAGTTTACACCATTGACCTCTGATCAGATGATTCCATGACTTTTTTACCTCAACTCATTTATTCACATTCGTTGGAATGTACTAAAGGTACCTTGGGAATAATTGTCATGATTGGTGATTTCCCTTGCACTTGTTAATGGTATACCTCAATGACCATTAATCAAGTGGTTTCTACCATCTTCGACATTAATTCATCTATTCACATGGCTAGATTCATATTATTTTGGGATTGGGACGAAGACCTTCGGTTCAATCCTCACTCTGTTATGTTCTTTTCCCAGGTTTCTATGGAGATCATTTGAGTATGTAAAATATTTAAGTACAATCACCATGCTGGAAATGTTATTGATATATTTATTGTCGCATATGTTCACATTGTATTTATCTATGGCTATGTTTTGTCTTCTCATAGCTCCACTGTGTATTTTGAATTGCTGCGATCAATTCATGTCATGGAGGTATGGATCCACATTGTATCTACGGTGGTCATATCATTAGTTAGCATTCTCATGGATCTGCAGTCTATTGGTCGACGACCATGCTTTGATTCGACTAATATTTTGAGCATAGGTATCCCTACCTCAGGAATGAAACATATATTTATACTGATTCATGAATATTTTCATCTTCTGTCGGGTTATCCTACTCTAGCACCCTTTCATTGAAGAATTTGTAAAGTGTTTCAACCATCATTTTCTGTTCTGACCTCACAATTTAGGAGGCATCTGTTACACATCAAAATGTGACACTTAAGTGTTGCACCCTAAGTGTCTCAAGTGTCGTGAAGTTACGTATCTACCTTGTTAAGTGTCACATGCACTGTCTCAAGTGTTGTATGCACCTTTCTCAGTGTCACATTGAATTTTCTAAGTGTCACAACCCATTGACACCATGAAATACACTTGTCATAATCCCTAATTCAGTTTGGAAGAGAAAACCAACCATTTGAGGTCCGTAACCACACCTTTTTCTTGGAACATTTGACCATTTTTGGGCATTTATGAAGGGTGACACTCCCCTACTCATGCTAAGGGAGAACCAACACTCCCTCTTCCTTGATTAGGGAGTTCTAGTGGCGCTCTATCTCTCACTCAAAGGGAGTGCCAATGTGGTTAAATAGAAATATGGCACATCCCGACTATTCTTAAGGGAAAACACTTAAAAGAGGAGGTTGTTTTGGGTCAAATCCTATCCTATGGCACTATCTTAAGATCAATTATAAAATCATGGAACCATATCATCAACCATTTCCCTTATTATCTCATGGTGTTTGAGCCTTCCAATCCTATACATTGAAGGCATTTCCATGGTGAAAGGGAAAATATTTCAGGTGTCAAACCTTTGATCCCGAGGGAAGGAAAATGTTGAAGTATTAGCATTTTGATCATAAGATATTTGTGCAAGGGGGTATATGAAGAGATCTTGGAGAAGTTTCTACATCATCAAACATGATTTGTAATTACTTGTTATTGGCTTTCAAATTAATATAAACTTTGCCTATTCCCTTCAAGTTCATGTGTTCTACGTTTTCTTATCTATTGTTGTTTCAATCTTCGTAGATAGATATTATTTTTCTAATCATGTAGAGTAGAAGAAAGAGTTTATTTGCTGGTCTTTGCAAGAATTCTTTTTTGTTGAGGAGCTTGGAGATCAAGCCCAAGAATTGGAACAACGAGGATGGACATCAAAATAAGGTACACAACATTTTTCTTCTCTCTTGCTTGATTGGTTGAGTTAGATTTAAAGGGAAAGTAGCAACAATTTGTTTACTTCTGTATTTGGACCAATGAAGGGTCTTGGTCCAAAGGGAAGATTATCCTGTACTCCACAGGGTAATATTTATCATAACACCTCTTTTCCTCCTAGTGGTGCGGTTTTTAACATAGCCTAATATCTATCTAGGGATATGTTTTTTACTTCCTCAACCATCAATTGTGGAAGGGTTTTGAACCTTCTAGAATCTTCTAAAAATACCTGACGTGGATATCCACATATGCATGAGTAATGGTGGTTGATGCGGCATCCTCTCATACCATGGTGTTCAACACGATAGGTCAACTTGTGAGAGGCATAATTTTTTCATATGAACCTCGACTGACATGTTTTTGCACTGTTGGAAAGGTATCGATGTGTATAATAGTGTCATGGGGTCTGAAATATGTTGGGAAAGTTTTAACCCCAAGAAATGTCATTTGATGCCTCAAAATGGCCCTAAAAGGTTCCATACCCCAAATTTACAAATTGGGACCTGCCACTAGAATGGCCCTGGAAGATTATTCCTCTGATTTTTCCACCCTAAAAGGATTGAGATAGATGAAAAACAATATAAGGATCCAATCCAAGTCACTTTAGCTCATATGATACCAATATGGAATACCTATATAGTGTAATTCTTAGTAAAAGTAATTTTGGCAACAAATATATCATGCACCATTTCCCTCTTGATTGAAGTACCTTTTGGATCCTATAACATTTCTTTATACACTTCACACCTCCCATTTAGTTACATGTGGGTCTCCCTCCAATCTTAGTGTGTTGATGTAGTTTTCCCACCAACTGTGTTCATGACCTTTTATCTTAAGTGTGGGAAAATCCATTTCCTTGTCTTCTCATACATTATGCACATTGAGATAAACTTCTAACTCTTGAAAAAAGTTATTTGAATTAATTACGTCCATCCCACCTTTGTTAGGATTGATATAGACATGGGTTAATAAGATTGTTTGCTAGAGTTCCATTTTGTTGGAGTGAATTTGATTAGACCAGGGTCCTTCTCGGGTTACCAATAAAAGGTACCGTGTATTTTAGAGCGTTGGCATTTTAATCTCCTCCGAAGAGAAGAAGTCTCACCCGAAGCACTGCTGAGACATATATATAGGGAAGGGTAGGAAGAAGGCTAAAGAAGATCCATAGAGAATTCATAACTCATTCTCGTTCTTGTGCAAGAGTCATTATCAGATCTGAACCATGTTAAATGCAAGAATTGAACCTACTTACATTGCGAGTAGTAATTAAACAAGAACCATCAAATATAACTCATAAGCCATAAAGAAATGCTATAATGCATAAGTAAACATACAAAGACACATCATATTTTGAAATTTAGTATTGCTTCCTATTATCTCTGGGATATTTCCTTCATTATAGACTCAAAGTTACAAGAAAGGCTTAGTACAGACTCTCGGTTCTGAACTCATATCTTAGAGCTCCAGCTCTCCAACTGACAGTTCTAATTCATTGTAGACTCATCCTTTTCTTCTCTCGACCTACAACAAGAACCAAAACTGATCCCAAAACTTGGGTAACTCTTATCAACATGACTCAAATTGACCCTAATCGACCAACGATGAACGAGGTATCAACTAATGAGTGCTTTTGTCAATGAAAGAACCAACCCAACCCTTTTACAATTATATTCATCCCTATATATAGCTGGGTTGTGTCTTCCTTCTCGGCTTGCACTCTTTATTGTTACGTTGAAACAATTTATTTCCTGGCTGGCATTGCACTAACATCCATAATTTCTTTATGTTACTCTTTCTCCCAGCCTCTCATGAATTTTGTGCAACTTGTGCTTAGCCAAAACTTGTGCATTTCTTTCCCAAAAATGAAGAGCCCGACATGCTTCGACCACAATCCTTGACTTCTCCTCGAGTCAAGTGCTTGGTTCTTTCACATCCTCCAGGAGAAACTATTATTTTCCCTTGTCCAGATTTTCTTCTTCTTTGGGCTCTTCTGTTCGTGCATTTTCTTCCTTTACCTCCTCAAACGAAGGACCCAATTTTGGTACCAACTCTAAGTCTCGGCACTTTACTTCGTGAAATCTTTCAACTTTGTCCTGCAATTTTCGGGTGAGGAGTGATGCTTCTACAATGAACTGTTGGGTCGTCTCTTTATTGTATTCCTTTGGCTTGGACGCAACCAACGAGTTCCACTCGAAATCTGTTGTTGTGTCGACCTGATGCACTTGCATGTAGGGTGTCTGGATTATCGGTTGAAAGTCGAGAAATTTTTTTTTGGCTACGGATTGTTCCTCGTAGAGTGTGTTCAGTTCATTGTCAGCCTATTGAATTTGGTCAAACTTTTGTTGTTGCTCCATAGGGTCCATCATTGCCGCAACTTCTTCTTTCAACACTTGAATTTTTGTGCATATTTATTCCAAAACTTGATTTGGTCGAGGGATGATGACCATCTAGTCACTGACTTCTCTGAAAATTTTGGTGCAGTCCGTTGTGTGCTTGTGCAATGCGGCTCGACCATTGTTTCCTTGCAATATTATCTTCTGCATCTATTCCTGCAACTGCCAAGGATGCTATTCTACTTCTTGTTGGACTTGTTGTAGCTTCTCTTGTATCTTCTCAGTGCAGGTAGTGAGTTGTGTCCATGCTTCTTGTAACAACTCGATCTGTTTCTCTGGCTCGCTTATGTCACTAGCCTCGAGTAGTTCAGGTGCAACCTTCCGAATCTCCAGCCAGGCTTCTGCAAGTTTTGCCTGCACTTTTTCTAGTTTTCACTGAACTTAGAGTTTTTCATGTGATTCTTGCATTCTGTATGTGTGCTCCATGAATTGTTCTTTTCTTGCGATCTCGACGGATCTCTCAGCCTCCTAGAGCCTCTGATCCAACTGGTCTGTGGATGCCCTGACTAGGGAAAATAAGTGTGGCACTGGCCACTGTACCAGGTCGACGAATGAAATAGTTGCATCGGTGGGTACTTTCCACTGTAGTGGGTGTCCACTGATTGTTGAATGGTCTGAGAGAGTTTCTACCTCTTCCTCCATTGGTGGGACTGGTGTGATTCTCAACCTTAGCTCTGCTGGAAAAAGAGTCAGAGCCTTTGTTCTGGCTATGTAGACTTGCATCAATTCTACACACTACTTTGGGTTCTGGAGAACCTGCTCCATTTGAGCTCGCATGGCTGTAGTATCCTGCTCCATTATTGATTCTGACTCATTGTGCGCATCTTGTATCTATGTATCTTTCGGTGCTTATGCATCATGCGTCGTGATTTCTTGGGCACCCTCACCCTTGGCCAATGAGGTGAGTTGTTGGTTGCCATGGGGTTCCTGCTCCTCTCTGCTTTGGGTGTCTTCTTCTTGTGTTGAAGACTTAGGTTGTTGTTTCTGGGTGTTCAGATTCGAAACATCCAACATCATGCTCTTCTTTGAGGCTTTGGGGTCAGGATAGGGAATTTTTTATGTTGGCTTGGGTGGTTCTCTGGTTATTTGTGGGGGTTTTCATTCCTCTGTCTCTGGGAGATCGAGCTGCATCAAATATAAGGTCATGGTGTGATGTGGAGTGGTGGTGAGGAGGTTTGGTAACTGGAGTGGTGGAGGGTGCTCAATGATGAGTGTAGACAAAATTGCTTCGGGCTCCGGGTCATCCTGAATATCAATGATAGTGGTAGCTTTGGTCAAGGCAAGGGTTTGGGGAGTGGAAAAAGCAAGGGGATATGGGTTCATGGGTTTGTTCGGTGAGACCCTAGTTCTGGGCCTCTTCACCAATGGTTCGGTACCAAGCACAATGCCCAAGATTTGGTTAACCTGCGCACCTGACAACACATCATCGTCTGGTAGCTATCGAGGGGCGATATTTTTCTCCACTCTACCTATGGTATCTCTTCCTCCTCCTATGAGTTTGTTTGTGTTAGAGCATCTATTTTCTTCTGCTCGGATCCTGAACTCGGTCTCTCACCTGCTTCCTTGTCTTTTTTCTTGAGTAGCTCCGCAAACAATATGTAATGCATCCCTAGTTTCCGGGGGCCGTGTTTAACTCCTAGCCATGATGTGACTTCCTTATCGAAATATTCCTCATCCAAATAGAATGGTAGCATCTGTGTGTGGAAATGTTCCCGGCCGGCATGTCTCAACCAGACGAATGTGTTGTTTCAGTTCATGCTGAAGGCAATATTACTCATGTTGCAATTGAGGATATCCTGCGAGATGTGCAACCTCTGCATTGTGTCTATCATAGAATTATACCATTTGGAAAAGGATGCATTGTTGAGTGTCATGTTCTCCGAGTTTGGTCTGGACTACCATGGCTTGAACAAATTCTCCATGCGCTCCTTATCTGGTATTGTTGGTTTTCTACCCATGGGTGGCTTCCATTTGAGCATTGTGAATGCCACAAGTAGGTATCCATAGGTGAAGGTTCCTCCCTTCTCCTGTGCTTCCTCGCAAGCTACTAGTAGTTCCTGTTATCCCCGATATTAGGGATAACTAGGAGATCATGTCTCGAGGCCCATATGGTCCTAGACATGGAGTACCGAGAGCAGGAGTGACCTGAGCATGGTCCTGGAGGACCCACTTTCTCTTCTCATCCAGATTTGTCCTGCCAGCAGTACCAGCCTCCATCACTACCGGCTTGGGCTTGTATCATAAAAGGTTCTTGCTCCATGAGGTAATCGGTCCAAGGTATCATGGTATGTGTCATATTTGATCATTATAACTTTCTTATGTATGCATCGCATCTCTTTTATTTCAGATAACTGCTT
>JZKD02S0771008.1:506305-540289 GCA_000966675.3 Picea glauca
ATAGAAAGAGCTCCCCATCGAGGTGACAGTGGGTGGGGAAGCTCCTGTTACGCCGGTTTCTACCCTTGACTCAAGCTATTTAACCTTTCCTACAAACCGTGCGATAACAGTTCCTCCAGTAGGAAACTACACCAATTGATCATTGCTCCTTATGCGCAAAATTGAGCGACTGATAGCGCATCTAGAGTGCATTCTCCCCTATATTAAGACCTCATAACCTTGTTGGCTACGATTTAGCAGCCATTCGAAACTATTTCGGGTAGTATTGGTTCAATGAATATTGTACATCCTCCTCTCTTTGTGTTAAACTTATCGTATAGGCTAGCCTCTCCTTTCTTTTTCCCATGCTTGCCGGGGCCTTGAAATCCCTTTGACACATCCTCTCCTTGGGAGGATAGTCCAGTGATTAGCTAGATATCTTGTGCATGGATTGAATACAACTTATCCACCCATAGACTTCTGTCATGCACTCGAATTATCATAAATTTCGTGCAGCGTGCCATCTCGCCTATGGTACCAAAGACTGGTAGGTCTCTCAGGTTCATGATGGTTGAGTTAAATAAGTTGATTAACCCTTCTTTTGGTACAAATTGTATGTCCTTGGCTCGATCTAGAGCCATCTCCCAAAATATGTATGTGTTCATCTGTGGGAACAAGGCTGAATTCGTGAGTTCGAGGTCGAGGAGATTGAATTTCTCTATCTTCCCTTTGAGATCGCCTGCGATTTCGATCCGAGGGTCGCACGGCTCATATGGTACCGCTTATTTAGACATGGTGCCTCAACTTTATGTGGCTCTCGACATTCACACTTCTGTAACAGGTAATAGATAGGGTTACGTCTGCAGCTTTTACAGTGGGCCCAATTGGTTCTCACTACTGAGTTTGAAAATGGCTATGCTCGTTTTAGAAACAATACATTCTCAACTGATTTTTGAGAGCCTTATACTTAGCTTAATGGGTAGGTTTTATCAGTAACTGGTAATCATCATGACCGTATGGACGTAATTTGGGTGTGAATTTTCTGACGGGATAGTTTAATCAAGGTAAATTATATTGGGCGATCTTGGTATTTATTTATTTGAGTGGACTAAGGACGTGGTCGAATTGAGATATTTCTATTTGATGGGTGGGTGCCCCGGTGCAAACTTTGATGGAATCTTGGCATAATGCGGCTTTATGGATTAATGATGCCAGACATGGTACTGGAGCAGAAATAAAGGTTGTGACTAGACTGGGTTTGTGTGGCCAATAACTCAGATTGGATTTGGATTCATGGCACCTCTGACCACAAAGGTTGTCTACGTCATCCTTAATGACTGTCATTAATGGGATTTCTCATGCTTCACATCTTGTACTGCAGATTAGTCAGTTCTGTATCAACCAACACTTAAACAAAACAAATGAACTATGTGTTATGGTGCGACACTGTGCACATGGACATTATTAACTAAATTTACAAAATTTCAGAAAGAAAACGAAACTGAAATCTAACTAGTGTACAAGCTCCGTTGGATTGGAGCGATTGTCCTTCTTTCTCAGCTTTGATTTAGGTAGGGCTTCAGGTGAGTGCCATTCACCCATCCCGGTCATAGGACACCATCTAGTTTCGCAAGTCATACTGTTCCTGAGGGTCGGATCTCCACAACTATGAAGGGTCCCAACTAGTGCATACACATCTTGCCAAGATGCTTCTGTTATCTGTTGTCGTAGAGTAACACTTTATTCCCTTGTTTAAATACCTTGGTCTTTAAGTGTCAGTCATGCCAATATTTTTGTCTTGCCTTTTCAACCGACTGATGGAAGTCTACTAGAAATATGGTTTCCTCAAGTTCTTGTAGTTCCACAAGTCTCTGCGCCACTGATTCCTCTTTTTTCATACCTGTGACTTTTGCAATATACATGCTTGGAGTGATGAACTCTGCAGGCACCACTACCTCTCTTCCAAAAACTAGCTAGAATGTTGTGTATTTGAGGAGTTTATTTGTGGTTTTCCTGTAGGCCCATAGTATCGTTGGAACTCTATCATCCCAATCCTCTCGGTTTGTGAAAGAAACCTTTGTTAGTCCCCTTTCCAGGTTTTTGTTGAAGGATTTGACTGTTCCTTTGGCCTGTGTGTGGTATGGACTGCTCTTGTGATGTTGAATCATAAATTCTACTATAAGTGTTGCTATAGTGCTGCTAATGAAATGAGTTCCATGATTGTTGGTTAGGCTCCTGGGACATCCGAACTGAGTAATGATGTTTTTGAAAATGAACCTGGCAACATTACCTGTTGAATAGTCTTGTATCATTGTTGTTTCTGCCCAATGGGTAAGGTAGTCAGTTGTGGTAATGATGTATCTAGCCTTTGAATGTTTCGCTGTGGGGTTGATTGGTTCGATGAAGTCAACTGGCCATTTCTCAAATCCCCATAGATCTCTAACTGGTTGTAATGGTAGTTAATATTGGCCTGACGGCTTTCCTACCCGTTGACAAACATCACATGATCTAGCATATGATTTTTCATCCTTGAAAATTGTTTCCCACCAAAGTCCTTCTTGTAGAACTTTCTGTGTCATGGTGTTTCCTCTGCCGTGGCCTGCTACAATTCCACTATGGCTTTTCCAGAGTATATCCCGCCTTTTGTGATCCAAGACACATCGTTTGAGAGTGATGTCTAGTCCTAGTTTGTACAACTGTCTGAAGATCAGCTAGTAATATGATTCTCTAGAGACCATATGACATTTTTGGGTTGCAGAATGTGTTTCAGGATAGGCCCCTGTACTAAGAAAGATTGCTATGTCCTCTAGATATTCTGGTATGGCCTCGATCCTAAAAAAATATGCATCTGGGAGTTGGTCATCCACTACTCCGCCACTTTCTCCTGACTCTAGTCTAGATATATGGTTGGGTCTGACATTGCATCGTTCTGGCTTGATGATGAATTCAAAGGAAAGTTCTTGAAATAACAACAACCATCTACAAATTCTCCCTTCTAACATAGGTTTGTAAACTAGGTATTTCAATGCAGAATGATCAGTAAAGAATTTGAAATGAGACCCTAACATATAGTGTCTGAATTTCTGTAAAGCATAGATAATTTCTAAGCCTTCCCATTCTTTCGTTGTATATTTGTGTTATGCTTGCGAAAGATTCCAACTCACAAAATAGATGGGGTGATGCATATCTCCATCTCCAAGTTACGTTAAGATAGCTCCTAAGGCAATTCCTGAAGCATCTACATGGACATGAAATTACTTCTCCTAGTTTGGGAATATCATAATCGATGTTGTAATGATCTTTTCCTTAATTGTCTCAAATGATTTATCACATTCGAGAGTCCATTGGAACATTTCATCTTTTTTCAGGAGGTTTTCCAAAGGTGCAGTAATGTTGGCGTATCTTCGAATGAACCTGCGATAGTAACCTGTGTGTCCTAGTGTGGAGCGCAACTGTTTATCACTTGTAAGTGGTGTCATATTCACAATGACCACAAATTTAGCTAGGTCTACCAATACTCCTTCTTGACAGACTGTGTGGCCTAATAGATTTCCACGTGGCACACAAAAGATACACATTTTGAGATTTAATGAGATTTTCAATTCTCTGCATCTGTCAAACATCAGCCTTAGCAGTGCTACATGTTCCTTAAGTAGGCTATATATTGTCCAATCATCCATATAAACTTCTATAAATTTGTGAATGAACTCTCTAAAGGTTGCTATCATAATCCTGGAGAAAATTGTAGGGGCATTTTTTAACCCAAATGGCATTGCATTTATGCAAAATATCCCCATTCTGTAATGAAAGTAGTTTTTCTTTTGTATTCTTCAACAATCTTGACTTCATGGTATCCTAAAAAACCATCTGTAAATGAGTATTCTTCCTTCCCCACAACTTGTTCTAGCACCTTGTCAGTAAAGGGTGTTGGGAAAGGGTCGTGTAAATAGACAAAGTTGAGGGTTCTGTAGTCTACATAGACTCTAATATCCTTAGTGTCTTTCTTTCTTTGAATGACTATCGGGCTAACCCACTCTGCTTCATCTACCGCAAAAATGATACTTTCTTCCAACATATTATCAATCTCCTTCTTAACTTTCTCTTTTACTCTTGGGTTAAGATGGTAAGGTCTATGTATGATAGGATTGGATCTTGGTTTTATCTCAATCTTCATTTCTCCCATGACTCCTTTGATCCATTTTAATTCTAAAAATATCTTTGGGAACAAATCCTCATTCCCTCAGTAAACTCTATATTTCTTGACTGGTTTGGTCATCCTAGTAGTCACCCACCATAGCTATCTTGGGTTTTTCTTGGGTCCCTATATTGAGTCTGCACAATTTCAATGGGTGGTTTTAGGAACTATCTGTCTGGCTGGGTATGGTGTTTTGGATTTCTTGGTTCCCCTCTACCTCTTTGATGGCTAGGTTTCTTAGTCCTTCTAATTCATCTAAGCTTTTTGAATCTTTGCTAATTTGATAGCATTCTATAGGATTTTCAGTCAAGGGTAAGTGGAGTTTAGTCTGAATTTCTTGGGTATGCTTGGGACACACTTCAAAATTTATTATTCTATCACTATTGGTTGTAAACAAAAGTCCTTTAATGTTTTGTAGGGCTAGCTCAAGCTTAGGGTACTTACTTGAGAATGAGAAGACTTTGCAAATCTTAGCTTCTAGTGTCTGCCAGTCCTTGGTCTCTCTTCTAGTTTCTTCATTTAGGAACAAAGATTTCGGGATTGGGCCTAAGGAATGGGGAAATACCTGAACCCATAAGTGAGAGGGTATCTCAGCAGCCTACCACTGTGTCATGCACTATTCAATGTGTATTCTAGGATCAACTTCTTCGCTGAATAGTTGCACAAATTGGAAATCCATCTGTATTTATGTTTCCATCTGCTCCTTATTCCCGAACCTATATTTGATAGCTTGTGTCACTTCGTCCCAAGTTCTGAGTATGGATTTATAAGTGGCTCACCATCTCGCCGGGTTGTTCTGAAAATATATATCTAGTACCTAGATTCTATGATATTCTCTTACATTCTCTTCCATGTTCTGCAAAACATTGTCTAGGTCTGAGGTGCCATCATATGTTGGGTGTTCTCTAACTTCGGTTCCAACTCATCTGGTCATTCCGACAGTCACGCATCTTCTTGAGAATGTTTCGTGCAAGACTTGTTGCCAACCATCAAAATTCAGTTTTGAATCTTCGTCTATTGACTCTATGCTTCTGCAGCTTACTGATTCATCAACATTAGGGTTTATATAGTCATTTCTTGTCTTAGATGTTATGGTGTACAACTGGTTTAGGTAGTCTCCTTCCATATTGTTATCTATTGGTTCTATGTATCTGGGTCCTCCATATGCATCCAAAGGTTGAAGTACCTTGATTCCCTTAGCTTCAAAATTCATGGTGTCTTTCTTTATGTCGATGACTGCATAGTTGTTGTAGGCCCAATCAATTCCAAGTAGCACAGTGTAGGGGTCCTTGTCTCCCATGATGTCAATGACTTCAAATTTTGCCACTATTTATACTCCTGCTACATCAATTTCCACGTTCTCCAGTCTTCCTATGGAAAAGATACAGTATTGGTTTTCCATTCTGAACTGAATTGGGGAATATGTCAGTCTCGGTTTTCCTAAGGCTTCCCAAGTCCTCTTGGGTAGAATGTTCACATATGACCCGACGTCCAACATGACGTCCTTAATTTCGAAGTCATCTAACTGGGATACTAGTCGGAATTCTTTTCCGATTCTTACTTTTATTTGCTGCACTCTCTGAGTGCTCTTCTCGGGAAGATTATCCCTTATCCTTGCTTCTGAGGTTTCTTCATTGCCTAAGACTAGGTACAGTGCATTGCACAACTTTTTTGTTAGTTGATCATTCCCTAGAATGTTAGAGAACAACTGAAACTAGTGTTCAACTGCGTTTTGAGGTTGCTCAGGCTATCTTGGTATGACTATAGGGTTTCTGGGTGCAGGGGGTGAAGCAGGGACTTGCACCATCTTAGGGTAAACATTCGAGTGGGGGGGGGGGTGCTCTTGTATTTCATGACTAGGAATGTTCTGGAATACTTCTATAGCATCTTTAAAGAACATTTTTTTCTTTAGGGGATCATACCTATCTCTCTTAGGTGTTGCTTTCTAGATCCAAGGTACAATATCAGTATCAACTCCTATCTTTGCTCCTCCTCGAGTAACGATATTAAGGCTGGGAAATGTTCCTTTAGAAATCCTTTTCATCTCTGAACTGATAAGGTTAGTTCCTATTTGTCATACTTTGTCTTCCCATTTTGAAATTAACTCTGGAAAATCTTCAGTTGCATGTCCATTGGTCCTATATGGAGAGCACCATGGGCATCTTGGGCGAGGACAATCTTTAGCCAAGTGACCTTGTTCATAACAGTTATAACATCTGCTTGGTCTTCATCCCCCAGTTCTTCCCCCTCTGAAGTCTCCTCGAGATCCACCTCCTCGGCCTCTTCCTGGTCTTTGCAGGTTTTCATTCACCCTGAATGTTGTTCGGTCGAGCCTGTCCGCCAGTGCGTCCAACACTCTACATTGATTAGTAGTATGCATGGTAGATGTGAAGAACTCGCAGTGTACTGTATTTGGTACTGTTGAATAATTATGCATGATGGGGCACTGTCTTGGTCCATGCCCGTGGATTCGAGAGATCTCACAATATTCTATTGTTGGTGCTGCTTGGACTCCTAGGAAAGCATGATATGGGGTGGGGTGATGGAATGGTGAGTTCATCGATACTTTCACAACTCCTCCTATGGGTCCTGCTAGGGTTACCATCAGATTCTAAGGAGGTCCCAGTCCCCTCATTCATGCACATTCATTCGCCAAATGACCTTCCGTAGAGAATCCTGTGCACCAAACATGTGGTCGTCCTGGTCTGGGTATCGTTAACTCCTGAATATTTTCTGTAAGTGTCGCTATCTTCCCTTGTAGTTGCACCAAATTCACATCTACTGGGGGTTGGGTTACTCTTAAACTCCCGGGGTATCTCGCCATGGATTCAATCTTCATCGATTGTTCCAAGGCGTCTGTTAATGTGGCTATATGTTGTTGCATTAGTGGAATTTGAGTCAGAGGCAACAACCCCTGAATGTACCACTCCCTTTGATGTTCTTTGTGTATTGGATGTGCCAACCTTCCTATGGCATCTTTAAACTTTTAGTTGTACTCCCAGGATGATTTGCATTCCATTTGTTGGATCTCACGCAACTCAGACATAGTTTGTTGTTCTGACTGAGGTAGTTTGAATTCTGCTATAAACTTGGTCCGTACTTGGTCGAGTGTGAACGCTTGACCTTGCGTCCCTAGCAATCCTGGCTCAATGATCTTAATGTACCACTTGAGAGCATTACCTCTCAAGGTATTTTGGAACTCAACCAACTTATTTGCATCCAGAGTCCCTCTAGATATCTAGATTGCTTTGCACATGAACCAATGCTGCTCAACCTTTTCATCTCCCTTACCCTAAAATTCTGGGTATCTGTTATAAGAAAAAAATGTTCGTAGGGACAGATCCGACCTATTCGGCTATGAAGCTGGTTACAACCTCTTTGATAGCTTGACACAAGGTAGAGACTACCCACACCTTAGGTGGTCCTTCGCATGAGGTGGCAAAGAAGGGGAAAAAGAAAGGTGAAAGACTTACAAGAAGTCGTTCTAAGGACCACCCACCTTGGGTGTTATACTTCCTTAGCTTTCTGGATGGCCAAAATTAAAATTTGCACTAAAACACATTAAACAAATTAAACCAAGTTGTTAGAAGATGAAAGTAAGAAAGTTAAACCCAAGGAAGAAACAACAAACAACTAGCTAACCAATCCCTCCTGGAGATAGCTAACATAACAATCATTTACCCCTACCCCTCAACCCTTAATCAACAAGTGACACATCCAACAGCTAAAATTCAACAAGTATCACACACACAAAGAGTATTATAAATTTCAGCAGAGCTTTGTTACTATATTCATCCTCCCCTTTTTTTACAATGCCAACCCTGTTATTTATAAAGGAGAGGTGAAGGCTTAGGGTTAGGTCACAAGACACTTGCCACTTTTGGAAAAGTGACAAGTGGACCAACCCTAAAGTATTTTTGTCTTTTTACAAAAAATAACCTTATCCTAAAGGCATCTTATCCAAAAAAGAATCTTATCCTAAAAGGGAACCTTATCCAAAAAGGGGATCAAATCAGATTTGACTTGACCCTTCAATTTCATAGTAATACATGCCAAAAGTAAATCATGCGAGAGTTCATATTACAAAAAATCATTTTTCATAAAATGACAAAGCTTGATATGCCACATCACCATTTTCCTTGGGATTTATGCCATCCCAAAGGCTCTTTGACTGCTGCCATGTCTTGCAGCTATAGGTGAGGTGTTTTAGGACAATATTTGTCCATCCATGACTGTCCGATTCACCAGAATGAAGCCCCAAGGTGTGGGGAATTGTTGAGTTTCTTTGGAGGGAAAGGGGACTTTGGGATTTGGTCATTATAAGTAAGGAAATGCTCATTGTTCGGGCACTTTTCAGACCTGATTGTGCCCCCCCTTTGTTGCCTATAAGTTTCCCTGTGAGATGGCTAAACATGGCTTCGATTTGGGCTTGTTTCGGTGAGAGGAACCCTTGGAACTGAACTTTTATAAGATCTTCCTCCATACCAAATAACCACAAATCTATTCGTTACTATGCCCATGCTATAGCCCTATCTGCTACCTTTCCGCTGCCCTTTGTTTGGTTCAAATCCGACTCCGGATGAGGAAGATATGGCCTCGAGAAGGTATGCGGATGGAGCCGACCAATAGACTGATCAAGGAAAGAATTTGAAGTTGGGGTAAAATTCTAGGTTGGACACCAGAATTGATAAGCTTCTATAGGCATGTATACCTGTATCTGAAATGGGTTTTCCTTACCAGGCCCAATTTGACATCGGAGGCCCACAATTAGGCTTCTTTCCAGTGCATGCTTGTAGGGCCAAAATTGAGTCCCTGTCGCTTTGGGACATGTCACTGAAAATCTGGGCTAAATTTGCTGAGGTGAACATCATGGATGTATTCTAGACTTCACCCCGGTTGTTTCGACTATTCACAGGAAAAAATACGCCTCTGTATGGCGAAGTTATAGAATTAAAAATTCTAATGAGCCTTAGGAGAGGGGAATTAAATTTTAATATATAGTGTGAAATATATAAATAAAATTTATTAAAAATTTTATAAATTTATTATAAGTCTTAATAATGATTTTATTAAATATACATATAAAACACACACACACACACACACACACACACACACACACATATATAATAAAACAAAAAATAAAACAAAATAATAAATTTTAAAATTAAATAGCAAATTTAATTTATAAAAATTAAACGATACAAAAAAAAAATTAAATTTAAAATTAATTGGAAACCACCCCCACCCGTTATCCCCTGGTTGGCCATATGACCAAGCCAAGAGCTAAAGGAACCCATGGGGTATGGAGGAAGTGGTTGGTGGTTGGGGAACGAGGGAGTGGAGGAGGAGAGGGTCGAGGGGTTTGCATGAAGAGGAGTGGGACATGGGGAGAGGGGTAGGGGGGGAATGGAGGTGAGGGCGCATGAAGGAGATGGAGGAGAGAGCTGTGTGGAGTGGGAGGTGGGTGTCGAGAGGGATGTGGATGTAGGTGGAGGAGGGAGTCATAGAGGAGCACGTGGTGGTGGAGGTCGCGGAGGTGGAGGAATGGAGGAGCTGCGGGAAGGGCCGCCTGGGGGTTTGGGGAAGAGAGGGACGAGATTGGGGGAATGGAGGAGGATGATTGCATGCGTGAGAGGGGGTGGTGGTGGTGTCTAGGTAGGGATGTGTGAGGGTGCGCATAGAGTGGAAGGGAGTAGAGGTGGAGGTATGGAGGCCGTGGGAGAAATGGTGGAGCAGTGCACGCGAGGGGAGGAAGCATGGGAGGAGAGTAGGGGGATGCATGGTGGTGGTGGTGGTGCCCAAGTGGTGGACGGGTGCCTAGCTACCTCCAAATATTAAATTTAAAAACTTTGGGCAAAGTGGGTGTTTTGCCAACAAAATGGACAGGAGGTTTTGGGTTCAAACCCCTTGCCCTCCATTTGAATTTCTGGGCAATTATTGAACTTTCTGGGCAAAGGAGAAGAGGGAGGATTGGGGTTCAAAGCCCAAGGCTTCTCAATGACATGCCTAGGCCTACAATCTTCAACAAATAGCTTCATAATTTAAAAAAATCTAAAGGAGCCATGGAGGCTTGGGCCTCGTGCCCTAGAGGGGTTCGAATCCCCTCTCCTTTGCATCTTTTGCACACACATAAACCTGGACTTAGCAACCAGAAAGAAACTCTGAACCACCATAGTTGAAGCAGGCAAATAAACACCAATTTGAAGGAAAAATGCAATTTCTTCATGCAGGACCTCAACACAACCAACAAAATTTCCCCTGTTTTTTTTTGGAAATGAGATTGATGGGTTACCTGGCTAATTGTTTGGATATTGCTGCATGAAAGCTGGATGCCCACTATAGAGTTGTATCTGCTGTCATAAAAAATCCCCTCTACTGCCATGAATTTCTGTTGAAGAGCTCTCCCCCTTTGGCCAAACTATCAAAATGGCTTGGGAGAGGAGAGAAGGGTGGGTTTTGATTTTTTTAATTTTTCAAAAAAAAACAATTTCCCTAAAATTTGCATGAGGCTACGTGCCCCCTCCCAAATTTTCCAATTTTATGAATATATTTAATTAATTTTTTTATATTTTTTTGAAAAAGTGCAAGTCAAAGTTTGACTTTGACTTTGACTTTGACCCTACTGCTGCTGACTTAGCCCAAAAATGTTGATCGGTGAGACGGAGTCAGAATCATACACAAGTCACATCGTTGGAAAGGTCTCGATGAGTCCATCGGGAATATGTCATTACCAACTTGAGATAATTCCACCTTAGCTCTCAAATTCAGCCCGAAACAGTGGCCACTTAAAACCCCTGACTTGCTACTGGGCCCACATGACACCCAATCATGCGAAAGGTGCCAAATCGCCATACGATATCCAATCGAGGAAAATGAGGTATTGATGAGTACTTAGATGAGGAGACAATATATTCTTGTGTCGGGGTCATTTATGACTATCTTAGCTATTATGAAACCCTTCCATGCGATTTGGTGGACCCCTTTTTGCCTAAAATTATTGACCAACTTGTGACAGCTCTAACCGGGCCATCCAAGGTCAGAATGAGGCAATTGAGACATCATTGGAAAGGTGTATGAGTATTGTATAATGTGGAATCATTGAATATCTGATTTATAACTCTTTACCCACCAATTTTAAATCATTAATCACTGCAACCAATTTGGTGTTCAAAAGTGGTCATGAACTTGCGAAAGCTCGTTCTTACCAACCGGGGGTCGAAACCATGCACGTGATATACCGTTGGAAAGGTCTCACACGGAACTACACCATGTCTAGGTTTTATTTTCCTTTTGATACCACAGTCTGAACATAATCAGACCATGAAGTCACAGCTATTGGTTTTGGCTGTTTGGGTGACGTTGACTTTGCGTCCCTCGTATGGGGTCATACTGACTCGGAATCAAGCTCATGATAGCCCATTGAAAAGCTTGTCCTGATTCCTACCACCTGGAAGTGTTGTGTTTCCTTAATCGAAAAACATTGACATGAGGAAGAAATTTCATTGGAAGGCCCACAACTCCCTGAAGGAAACCAAATGATACTCTTTCAAGGGTAGAGGCCATAGTAACTATTACTGGAACCATAGCACCAAGGGGAGTTTATGGAGAAGTAATTGTGTAAAACACCATGTTGAGTTGAGAGAATATTTTTGGGTCAACATTCTTGGTGCCGGAGGGGAAATTCTTTCCAAATCATGTCGAACAATGGGATCACCTGCGTGATAGGCGGGAATACTCGGTGGAAATTCATACTTTCAAAGTGATCGATGTGGGTGAGGGGGGAATCAAATGTAGTATAAGGACCATTTTTTACATTAGGAATAACCGAAGAATGAAAGTGGTCTAGTAAAGATATACAACATAATTTATACTGAGATTCACATAAGATAGAAGAATGGGAATAATGACCCGGGTTTTGTTGAGCAATGTGGCCCAAGTGACATGGGTCCCTCACCCGGATTATGGATTAACTGTGAGAATCGAGGCTTAAGGTGAACCTTGGCCCAATAAGAAGTCTCATGCATACCTTCGATTGTCGACACACAAACAAGAAAATGAGAATTTTTGAAATCAGTGACCCACCAGAGGAAAACTAACAAGCAAACCAGTCAAACAAGGGAATAAAGAAATATAGAAAAACCTATGGCAGTAGATGCTGAAATCTCAAGTACTCATAAGTGATGGAACTTTGTAGGAAAACGACCATTTCTCGGAGAAATCAGATTGTAAGTGGTTAGGTAAAGTGCAGTTGCAATCACATAGCTATGTAAGCCATCATGCCATCATGGTTTTTAGCTTCACCAGAGAATGATATGCTACCTTCTTAGACTTTCCCTGCTGACTTTGATGAAATAACAACCAGATTTACTCCCATTTAAGATGACTTTAAGACAGAGTTTCCCAAAATGTCAATTATGGTAAAATGGATTCTAGGAATCCATTATTTTGACACAACCACCCAATAATAAGGACAATATCCTTCATATTGAACACTAGAAAAACCCAAAAGAAGGCAACCTACAATGTTAAAATGAAAAAGAACAACCCATGGAAAAGTAAAAGAAGGGATTATACTCCAAAATCAGAACCAAATCAACAAAGACTCAATAGTTTAAACCAAAGGAAAAAGGACTCAAGACTGAAACCATGGGGAAATATACAAGCATGACAAAGTAACAAAAAATACACACAAGAAAGAGAATCGATAACATTAAATAGATACGAACAAGAAAAGAACGAATGGTGACTTATGTACAAGATGACGAGGCCTCCAAGGAGTAAAAGAACTTTAGGTGACGACCATTCACGGGGAATTGAAGTGGTTCGCCATCCAAGGTTTTTAATCTAAAAACATTTGTCCCTAAGATCTCATAGATTGTGTAAGGATCCAACCATAATGAATCAAACTTGCAATGTTTGGATGGGGCCTCATGTGCTTTGTCCCATAATAAAACATCATCTCCTACTTTTTAATTGACGTTTAACAATGTCTTGCTTCTTTTGGAGGTGTTGGAATGCATCCTTTCTTACCTATTCTAATTCGAGGAGTGTGTCTAAATGATGTTGTAAGGATTTAAAATCATCTTCTGCCTCAACAATAGCCAACCTCAAGGCTGGAATTTGTAAGTGAACAGGCAGGACAGCAGGAGCGCCATACACCAGAGTGTAAGGACTTTGACCCGTTGTTGTCTTTGGAGTTATACGATCAGCCCATAAAGCAAAGTTTAACTTTGTGTGCCAATCACACTTGTTATCCTTGACTTCCCTTTTAAGGATCCGAATCATAATTTTATTCGTTGATTCGGCCAAACCATTACCTTGGGGGTAATAGGTGGAAGATCGAAAAAGTTGGATGTCGTATGTAACACCAAGGTGTAACGTGACATCAGACATGAAAGATGATCCATTATTAGTTAATATCTCAGTGAGGGTCCCAAGATGAGATACAATGTTACGTTCAACGAATTCTACCACCTATTGACTTGTAGCATTCCTAAGAGTGATTGCTTCAACCCACTTTGTAAATTCGTCTGTGGATGTTAAGATGAATACATGACTAGCACTGGACAACGATGAAATCAGTCCAATAAAGTCCATGCCCCATCTTGTGAAAGGGACTTGGAATTCAATAGGTCTAAGAGGTAAGGCAACCAACTTTTGCTTCCCAGTGAAGCGTTGGCAAGCTTCACATTTCTGAACAAGTAAATGGGCATCTTTTTGGAGTGAAGTCCAAAAGTAACCTGCATGTAGAACTTTTGTTGCAGTGGTTTTGGTTGAAAAGTGACCTCCACAAACCCCGGAATGGCATTGTTCAAGTGCCATTTGGGCTTGATTAGGAGTCAAGCATTGTGACAAAATCCCATTAAGGTTTCTTCGGTAAAGGATTTGGCCTTGTAAAACATATCAGACAATTTGTAAACAAAACATTCATTTGGCTTTAATATCCATGTCCGGTGGGCACACACCATTGATCAGGAAATATATGATAGGTCTGTACCATGGTTGTGAGGCTAACTCAATTTCGTTAACCATTTCTTCGAAGGAAATCAAGTCATCTACTTGAGGCGGTTCAACTATGACCAAGAGATGGGATCGGGTTAGCAATCCAGCCAGCCCTGTCCCCCTAATGGTTTTCGTCGTCTTAATTTCCAAGTCATACTCTTGCATGCGCATGATCCATTTGGACCACTTACTATGCAATTCGGTTTGATTCAAAGAAGTGAATAAGAGAGAGGTAGACACAAAAACCTGAACTTTATGGCCTTGGATGTAATGTCGAACTTGTTCCAATGCTTCATACAAGGAATAACCATGTTTCTCCAGTGGAGAATAATTCAGTTGGTGGGGTTTCAAATTTTGGCTCACGAAGGCGATTGGCCTAAGATTTTCCTCATGATCCTTTTGCAACAGGATTGCATAACTTGTCTCCTCTGACGAATTAGTGTACATGACAAAGTCTTTAGAGAGATCAGAACTGACTAACAGAGGGGCAAAATCAATGGATTTCTTAATGGATTCAAAATCCTGATGGGTAGGGGGGTCCCATTTGAACCAAATGTCTTTCTTCATAAGCTAATTTAGAGGTTTAACTACTTGAGAAAAATCAGGAGTGAAGCGTCTCAAGAAATTTATCTTTCCAAAGAAAGATTGCATTTCCTTTTTATTGGTAGGTAAGGGAAGCTTTTTGATTGCTACCACTCTCCCAGGATCAACTTTTACACCTTCTCGAGAGACGATGTGACCCAAAATGGTCTTCTTAGGATTTAAAGATATGCCAAACCTACGACATCTAAGGAGAACCTGCCTAAGGTGATCAAAATGACTACTCTGTTCTTTGGAAAAGACCGTG
Source organism: Picea glauca (assembly GCA_000966675.3). Classification (NCBI taxonomy): domain Eukaryota; kingdom Viridiplantae; phylum Streptophyta; class Pinopsida; order Pinales; family Pinaceae; genus Picea; species Picea glauca. The sequence goes on from JZKD02S0771008.1 coordinate 521,332, forward strand.
AGGTCATCGAAGTAAACCAAAATGACCTTACCCAATAATCCTCTGAAAGCAATGGCCATTGCACGTTGAAAGGTGTTCCCAACATTAATCAATCCAAAAGGTATCTTGTTATATGCATATGTGCCCCAATGAGTGGTGAACGTGGTTTTATGACTATAAGAAGGATTGAGGGCTATCTGATTGTAACCTGAGAAGCCGTCTAAAAGGGACATCATTTGAGACCCGAAGATTTGTTGGAGAATCTCTTCCATAGGTGGGACGGGGTAGTTGTCTTTTAGGGACACTCTATTTAAATTTCAAAAGTCGACACAAAAACAAATATCGCCAGTTTTCTTCCTAACGGGAACCAAATTAGATACCCAATGTGAGTAAAGGACATGGTAAATGACCCTGGATGCTTCCATCTTGTCCAATTCAACATTAATTGTGTGTTCCAAAGAAGGGTCGTTTTTTCTCTGTCTCTGTCTGTAAGGTTTCGAATAAGGGATTATGGGTATGGCATGGACTATCTCCTGCATATCGAAAACCTTGAGGTCTTGATAGGACCAAGTGAAAACATCCTTGAACTCTGTCAAGAGTTTCGTGAATCGAGTGACCTCAAAAGGGAAACACCGTGTACCTATATAGACCAGTTTTGGATCTTTCTCGGTCCCCAGGTTAATAGGTATGTCTTCTTGCACCTTCCTAACAGATTCACTATCAATACTAGGCACATAAGTAGTGGCATCATCGGAATCAAGCATGGATTCCAATACTGACAAACCAGGGGGGATCTTATTTATCTTTACTTGGATTATGTTCCCTGCTTCCTCTTCCAACTCATAGTTGATATGTAAATCTTCGAACTCCTCCTTGTTTTGAAGGAATCTACAGATTTGTTCATCAGTATCAAAAAATTGCCAAGAGTCAACATTATCAGGTAACACAGGTCTACGTAAAATTTGGACTTGTATATCTTCAATAGACCTTACGAAATCTAAGGTGAAACAAGAACCAGCCAAGGCCAAAGTATCAACTACATGGTTTGAGGCCCTAGGCACGGCTTGAATGTTGAAAGATAAGAACTTCTCAATAAGTTCCTTAGCCCTTCGGTGGTATTGTTTGAGGCGTGGGTTGTGAACTTCATATTTACCTCTAATTTGATTCACAACCAGTTCATAATCCCCACTCACCAATAAATGGAATATTGCTAAGCCTAAGGCCTTTTGGAGGCCTTGAACTAAGGCTTCATATTCAGCCATATTATTAGTGTTAGGTAATTCTAACCGAAAACAGAAAGATATTGTGTTTCCCTTGGAATCACACAAAATGATCCCAGCCCCAGATCCATTTTTGGATTTAGCACCGTCAAAATCCATACTCCACGCCCTTTCTTCCAACTCAGAAGGAGGGACATGTACATCTTCCTCAGATAACACAGTATATGTCCCCATACTTGTATCTTGAAAAGACACATGTTTCGTATTATAGGAAGCAGGTACAACCTGCTCTTGGTACTTTGGTTCCCTCCTAATGATTACTTCAACACCCTTATGAGGAAAGGTGAAGTGGGTCCCCTTCATGAAGTAACGACCTTGTTTTACTTTGGTGTACCACTCCCTCCCTAAAAGCATGCCATATGCTTTAGGTAAATCTGCTACGATGGCGTTTATGAGCATGCTCACCTCTGGATCTTGGTCGTAAGAAATGGATAAGTCTATAATGTAATTGATGGTTTCTACTATCCTAGAATCTAAAGCTAACAGGTATTTACATGGGCATGTGCATTCAAGACCCAGTATTCTCATGACTCGCAGAGGCATGACATTGTGCCTTGCTCCTGTGTCAGCGACATAGTTATGGAGCACAAAATCAAAAATCAAAACTAAGATATAGAAAGGAGGAACATCATGGTATAAATCAATAACATCATATGCTTCCCTAGGTTGAGAAGTGGACTCTTTGGAAAGAGGAAGTGTCAGTTCCGTTCGTGGAGTAAGGGGTGCTTGTAGAACACGTGAAAGGTTTTCAAACTGAGCGAGTGTTCTAAGAGCATCTAATAATGTCATGTGAGCGGGAACCTTCGCTAGATATTTAACAACATTGTAAGGCATTGGTGTTAGGAAATAGGGCAGTGGATTATTTAGCAAGTTTACCTTGTTTGGGGTCCAGGGAACCCTGTTCCTTGTAGGGGAAGGTAATCTACCATTCACGGGAAGTTTTCCCTTTTCAATGTCCTTGGGGTCACTTTTGGTCTCTTCCATCCCTTACGGAGTGGTTTTAGGGGCCTGACTCCTAGTTTCTACAACAAAGCTTTCGAAAGAAAGAAGATTGTCATCATAGGGGATAGAGTCTTCCATGTTAACTTGGTCATTTTGGGAAGTGGAAGCAAGTTTGTTTTTTACTGGAGGTAGAGGTGCTTTTCCATTTTTAGACAATTCCACGTGACATGTATATGCGTAACAATACTCAGGGTCATGGAAGTCTTGGAAAACGTGACACCAATCCACTTCAGAAGCGTGTTGCCTAGGAGGAGGAGTAGGAGGGAAAGGAGGTCTTGGCCTCGGAACAACATAAAATTGCATGTCATTCACCTTTCGATTAAGAGAAAGTATTTGGTTGTTCATGTTCATTAACAACTTGAGTGTTTCCGAACTTTCCCTTTCTTCAATCCTTGAAGTTTGGGCAGGTGGAGGTTCATACCGAGGACCCTCATTTCGAAGTACATCATTCCTAGGTCTCCCATTAAAATGGGGTTGCGCTAAAGGTGAGGGAATCATACCGGATTCCTCCATGTTTCTTTCAATTTCCAGGGCGCTAGTCTTGGCCGCATCTAAAGTTTGTGTTGATTTATCTTTTAATATATATTTTACATTCGAATTCATAGAAGTCATGTAATAATGGAACAAATTGTTCCCATATGGTTGGGAAGTGGTTGGGATCCTATTCAAGGTCGAGGTAAAGAGTTGATTAAAATTTCATATTTTCTCACCCTCATGAATGGAGATGGTTGTGAAATCCCTGAGCAGGGAAGCCACATCATCCGCCCCTTGGAAATGTTTCTTGAATTCTTGGATCATAGTGTCCCAATCTGGGATACTATCATTAGGAAGAAAGCGATACCATTTTGTTTCTTCACCCTCGAAGGTTCTCACAAAAAGTCTAATGATGACATCAGGAATTGTTATGTCCATAAGCGCTAACGCATCATAGAAGTTTTGTACATGTTCTTCGGCACTCAAAGTACCAGTGCCACTAAACTTGGGAAGCCTATTTGGGGCATCCACAGGTATGTCATGAAAAGGTCTGGCCAACCTCAAAGGAGTGTCAGGTTGCCATGGCATTGCCATCGGGACAACTATGGGGTGAACAACAACAATTGTCGAAACGATGGAAGAAACAACCCGAGGATTAGTAACTGTTGTTGGATTAACTAAAGTTTACTTTAGTAAGGGGCTTTGAATAGGAGAATAGGAAGAGGGTGACTCAGTTCACACTGCAGAGGTAACAAGTTTCCCTGGTTTCCCAGGTGTATGTGTCTCACTACTTGTTTTCTTTCGTGAAATTTGACTTCTTGTAACCCTGGGGGACACTGTTTCCCTAGTATTAGGATACTTCCACTCTGCCAGCTTGCAAGGGGCCAAGTAAGAACTTTGAGTACAAGGGGTGTATCACCGACAATCCTACTCTTTCTAACACAATGTAAAATAACCCAACTAAAACGAAGCTTTGTTTTTTGTTCTTCTCGAAGTGGAAGGTAAGGTATGACAGACTTATAACTTCTCACGTGAGTTCGAACAAGAGAAATCAAAGATCGACAAGGTAAAAGAAAAGGAAAACTCGATGGTATTTATAACTCCTAGGTGCAATGGAAATTGCAGGGGAACTAAACTATAACGAGTACCAAAGAAAATTCCAAAGGGTCACTGAAAGATCTTGCCAAAAAATTTTCAACAAGTAGGAAAAGGACCACAACGAATTTGGGTGCAATGTTTAGTACAAACTTGGGATACAAGCAAATTTAAAGAGGTTTGCAAGTTCCCCAGTGGAGTCGCAAGAAAAAGGTGGGTGTTACAAGAAAAATCTGTCTGTAGTGATAGATCCGACCTATCTAGCCGTGAAGCCAGTTATAGCCTCTTTGATAGCTCGACACGAGGCATAGAATACTTGCACCTTAGGTGGTCCTTCGCCTGAGGTGGTAAATAAGGGTAAAAATAAAGGTGAAAGACTTACAAGAAGTCGTTCTCAAGACCACCCACCTTGGGTGTTCTACTTCCTTAGCTTCCTGGATGGCCAAAATGGCCTGGGGGATGAAAATTATGGACAATGGGACGAAAACGAACTCGCTTATTTTTAGGACAGCGAACTAAATAAAGTAGATAACGAGTTGTTCACTTCCTTAAAGCATTGGAAACTATCCGAGAATGGGTCGTCGGGGTAAACTGGTATCCTGGTTAATTAACCAATGAATGCCTTGAGTAAAAGGGTGTGTAACAAGGGTGAAAAGGGGGGATTAAAAGCTACAGCCAAGTACTTTTAAATGGATGTAAATTGCGAACAACAAGTTGCTCGAATATTTCAAGGCAGGGAAACAAGCCAAGAATGGCTTGATACCCCCCAGGTTGACCCGGGAAGTGATCCCGGAAGGTTGTTAAATCCAAAGCGGGATGTAAAATTGGATGAACGGCTAGATAATATGTATATGTAAATATCTAAATAATATTAGTTTTTTGTTTTCTATGTATGGGGCAGACCCCTGAATTATTTTCAAGTTTTTTGTGTGGCGTTTTGCATGTATTTAGCTTGCTGATTTTGCATGGCCCCTTTTAGGGGCGGCCACCTATAGATTAGTGAGAGAAAAGTGATACGATGAAAATATAGCAAGAATAGATAATTACAACATGACAATTACACCATTCAACCCAAAGGAATGGGTTGAGGCTCTTTGCGAACGACAAAGCTGCCATATGCATGAAAGCCCCAACTAACTCCTTGTATGTGGATTGAAAATTTAGTGTTTGAAATATAAAAGGTGTGATGGTTATCTACACAAATATTAATCAGTTTTTTTACATGAATTCACAAGTGAACCATTCAAACTACCTACACAAATCAAACATATAAACATTGGTATTTGTATTAGAAATTTTTGGAGTGAGTGCAAGTGATAATTAAAGTGTATATGAGAGTTATTGGATAGGATTTACCGATCGAAATGTGTGTTTTTCTTTGCTTCCATGCTGGCCCCTTTGCCTCAAACATGTCTCTAGGTGGTCCCCAACCTCTTAAGAGAAGCAGAGTGGGTGACCAGTTGTATGCTTGTAGGAAAACAACGAAATTTTAGTATTTCTACATGGAAAAACTAAAATAAACATAGCAAAAATTTACACATAAGAAGTATATAACGATCAACTAAGATGCTTTTCCCGTGGGGGGAAATTGACCAAAATGATCGATTTTCCTATTTGGGACAACAAGGTTATTGGTAAGAAAACATAACAGAAATATACATGAATGAAAAGATAAAGCAAACAAGTATGGACAACCAACTAAGAGGTCTATGTAAGGGTTCTCCTAAGGGGCCCTAGGACTCCCAACCACTAGTTAAGGCTGAAAAAAAATTGAATACTTCAGAAAATCTGCACTAAAACACATTAAACGAATTAAACCAAGTTGTTAGAAGATGAAAGTAAGAAAGTTAAACCCAAGGAAGCAACAACAAACAACTAGCTAACCAATCCCTCCTGGAGATAGCTAACATAACAAGCATTTACCCCTACCCCTCAACCCTTAACCAACAAGTGACACATCCAACAACTAAAATTCAACAAATATCACACACACAAAGAGTCTTATAAATTTCAGCAGAGCTTTGTTACTATATTCATCCTCCCCTTTTTTTACAATGCCAACTCTCTTATTTATAAAGGAGAGGTGAAGGCTTAGGGTTAGGTCACAAGACACTTGTCACTTTTGGAAAAGTGACAAGTGGACCAACCCTAAAGTATTTTTGTCTTTTTACAAAAAGTAACCTTATCCTAAAGGCATCTTATCCAAAAAAAAATCTTATCCTAAAAGGGAACCTTATCCAAAAAGGGGATCAAATCAGATTTGACTTGACCCTTCAATTACATAGTAATACATGCCAAAAGTAAATCATGCGAGAGTTCATATTACAAAAAAACATTTTTCATAAAATGACAAAGCTTGATATGCCACATCACCATTTTCCTTGGGATTTGTGCCATTCCAAAGGCTCTTTGACTACTTCCATGTCTTGCAGTTGTAGGTGAGGTGTTTTAGGACAATATCTGGCTATCCATGGCTGTCGGATTCACCAGAACGAAGCCCTAAGTTGTGGGGAATTGTTGAGTTGATTTGGAGGGAAAGGGGCCTTTTCACTTTGGTCGTTGTAAGTATGGAAATGCCCGCTATTCAGGCACTTTTTAGACCTGATTATGCCCCCCCTTTCCTGCCTATAAGTTTCCCTATGAGCTGGCTAAACATGGCTTCAATTTGGGCTTGTTTCGGTGAGAGGACCCCTTGGACTTGAACGCTTATAAGCTCTTCCTCCATACCAAAGAACCACAAAGATATTCTTTACTATGCCCACACTGTAGCTCTGTCTGCTACCTTTCTGTTGCCTTTTGTTTGGCATAAATCTGACTTCGGATGAGTAAGATATGGCCCCAGGAAGGTATTCTTTACTGTGCCCATGTTGTAGCTCTATCTGCTACTTTTGCAACTTCTTTTTGTTACTCTTTCTCCTAGCCTTTGATAAAGTTTGCGCAACTTGTGCTTAGCCAAAACTTGCGCAATTCTTTCCCAAAAACAAAGGGCCCAACACAATTTTCAATATTTTCTTCTTCCTAACCTTTTGGTTTCTCATTGTTGGTTCAAGTAAAAAGGAGCAAAAGAGAGAAGAGATTCCCCAAGAGTAGTGGCGGTATATAAAGACACTATTAAACTGAACCACAAGGAGCATGCTCCATAAGAGCACAATTGATCTTCACAATCTCACCCGACGATAGAATGATCCAAATGACCATCTATTAATAATTTTGGACATGGGACAAACTAACAACCACATGGTTGCTTTGGTTATAAATGTCCATGAAAAGTGGATCTAGAATCCAAAGTAGACACCATTAATTCATATTTAGTCGATGGTCGAACCGAAGAATGGTCAACTCCCTCAATATGACAAGGTGAGGTTTACCAAGGAACTCGAGGTTCCAACACCCTCTAGTAAATTCAGCTTGGAGGAAAAACATAACACATATCCCCCCCCCTTTAATTTGTTCTGACTACAAAGGCTAATCAACCACGGTACAACAACACCCTTAGAAGAAGTATGAAATAATTTCACCATCAAACTGATTAAGTGTAGGTAATGAAAAAAAATGTAGCTATTCAATCCATCAACCAAGTTCCCAAAACTATTGTCCAAAAAACATAGACTTAGCCAATTAGATGACTAGACTACAAGACAACACAGTCCAATCGACACTTATCAACAATCTTCCTCTCACATATTTTCTGTAATCTTTTACCCATCATCGATAAAGGGTGAGAATCAAGTTAAACATATGTACCAAACTTGCAAATGTTAAAAAAAGGGGAAATGGGTCGACCTCAAAGAGAAAGTCAGTCTTCTTAAAAAAGGAAGGGCATTAACAATAATCTATAGCAAAGGAAAGTGTTGTCTTAAATGCATCACATCCAACCAAGAATCAAGAAAAAATGCTATCGTAAGTCAAAGAAAACAATAAGAAAATTTACCACCAATCGACTTATACCAATTCCATCATCTAGTACTTGACTTCAAATAAATAATCGGCCTACAAATCTCTCATAGCACAGATCAAGATTTGGATGCACAAGTATATGCACAATGTTTTCACCATGGCCTTACTTCACAATCAATATGCTTCAATAGATCTCTAGTCAATTAATCAAATTTCTCAACCATTCCATATGCCAATACACTTGTGTAGTCATGGATTGACTGAATAAGTAAGTAAAATTAGTGATCAACCATCTATCGATTAGACCCATGTCTAGTCCGCAATAAAATGACAGGTTGACTACATAAGTCGAGCATATCTCCAGTTGGTGTAAGAGAGCCAAGTGTATTCGAGTAAACTTTCAATTGAATCAAGCAAGAAAAAAACCTAGAAGTTGAGGGGAACCATGAAATCATCAGAAAACAAAGATTTAGTTGAACCACTGTTGCAAGAGACACACTCGGGCGAGCTGAGGAAGAGAAAAGATCTTTGGTCGAGGCATAAGTCGACTCCAATCAAGTTAGTCAAGCCACTAGCCAACCCAACTTGGTTGACTATCCATGGAAACTCAATATGAGCTTTAAGTGCATTGAGTAAACTATAATCAATCCACTTCTAGTCGAGACTTTGACAAAGATATCACAAACCAGTGGATCGATCTATTACATTCCATTCGATCACATGCCAAAGATATTTTGACGAGGTTATATTGCAACAAGAAAATTACCCATTTTTCATGCTCAAAACAGTTAGAGATTAGGCCTCAAAGGAAAGCAAGAGATCTATGTCAATAAAGTAGGGCATTGGATGTGAAAACTCGATCGATGACTAGTTAAGGTGGGAATTCACCTGTGGTCTCTTCCTCTCTCTAAAAAACCCCGGATCATGAACCCAACACAATTTTGATACCATGTTGGGTCAGGTAAAACAGAGTAGAAGAAAACAAAGATTCTCTGAGAGCAGTGGTGGTGTCTAATGACATATTTGTATTGAAAACAGAACAAACATGCTCCATTAGAGCATGAATGATCTTCACAATATCACCCAATGATATACCAATCCAAGGGACCATTTATAAATAAGTTTGGAAACGGGCCAAACTAACAACCATGATATCATATTGGTTATAATTATCCATGAAAAATGGATCTAGAATCCAAAGTGAGCACGATCAATACATATTTAATAGGTGATCGAACCCAAGAATGATCAACTCCCTTAATCCAACAAGATGGAGTTTACCAAGTAACTCAAAGGTTCAACACTCACGAGAATGTGATGCTACTAAAATGGGCCAATCTTTCTCTAAAGAGAAACCATCAACATCACCATCACTAAGGACATATTCCTAAAAATGTTAGTGAAGTGGCCTTTTGATATTGCAAATCTTTAACTATGTGAAGAAATATGTCGCGTCAATAGATCCAAAAATCTACAATGTGTGATAGCATGGCACTAAATATCTTTTGAAATAGTCGTAGATCTACTCAAATAGTGCAGTGTGTGATAGCATGGCACTAAATATCTTTTGGAATAACCGAATCAAGTTAAACCCATGGATCCACTTGGTTTAGATTCGTTACAATATACGATAATATATCCACTTAGATTCATAAATAAATATATACGATAATATATCCACTTAGATTCATAAATAAATCTTTTGACATAGCCTTACTTAAACAACAAATCCACTTAATGCTACTCAAACCTTAACGCTCCTTATATATTTTTAAAATAAAATGTTCAATGTCATTATCTTTTATGTAAAATTTTCATCTCATTATTTTAATTACCTTCTCCCAAATAAAATAATCAATATCTCATTAGTTTTTAGCCAATGACTATAACAATGAATTTAACTCTGACTATTAATTAAGTAATTGATTATTTTTTATCAAATTTAAAATTTAACATAAAGATAATTAATAATTATTATTTTGTTGTCTATTAATTAAATTTATAAGAGAACTTATTCATGTCATTATTTTAATTTTTGTTTCATTTGTAATCTTAATGTTTTAGGTTTAGATTTTTTTTTCAGTAATATTCTTTGGCCATATTTGTTTGAAATCTGGCAAGAAATTATTGGATCTGTAAATTTGAGTAGTTAATTTTGAATAATCCAAATACCTCAAGGGCTTTTTAACAGGTTGAATCCATTTCTACATTAAAAAATGCAATTTAAGCAACATAAAATTGTAATTTTGAACAAATTCATATCACATAAAATAATTAGTCAACACCTAAATAAAATATTATCTCATTATATTATAATTAACTTTTATATTTCATTATTATTTGTTAATAACATATTGACCATTTACCATTGACTAACATGGTCATGCATGTGGGTTTTGACTATTGACCAGCATGGTCATAACAATAGACTTTTACAAGTTTTATCTTATATTTCGTCTTTAACACTTAACTTTTACAACTTTTCTCCTATATTCAGTACGACAACTTTTACAACTTTTCTCTTATATTCCGTCAAATTTTATCATTAATTTTAAGTGTGAAGAGGTATGACAACACCGACCTAAACATTGAAGGTGATAATCATCAACATGTGTTCCGTCATTTCTACTTTCCTTGCTGACCATCACATCAAGACACCACTCCTCTCAATACGACGTATTGTAAACATTTGACGTTTTTAATTTTTTTTAATATATGATTTTTTAAGAAATTTTGTTTAAAAATCTAAAAAAACCTTGAATAATTATTAACACAACCACATTATAAAGGTGGTTGATAATTTATCTAGTAACTCACAGTGTACTCAACTATTATGTCAATTGATAATACTAACCTAAATCAAGGCTAACAACTAGCCATGTGGAGACATTGAAGAACAATACTAGGGTTGTGAATATATAACTAAAAATTAAAATAATAGGGTTGTGAATATATATATATATATATATATATATATATATATATATATAGACCCAAAAATTAAAATATTAACCCAGAGTGGTATGAAAAAAATGAAACGCAATTGTAACTGCCTAATGCTACATATTAACATTTCCCTTTATATTTACAGGATGGAGGATACTACTTATATTTTTGTTTTTATCTCTGATAAGAAGGCCACCCTCCAACCATTGATATTTTCATTTTTCTATGTGTGCTACGCAGACCACCCTCCAATGGCAACGGATTTTCAAGCGATCCATCACGAATGTTTAGCAAGATGAGCTTACTCTTGAAAACAACATAGCACACTTTGGTCTGGAGCACAAATTAGGAGATGTTACTTGGTATTTTTCTCAGCTTATAGAGTGGACAATGGGGTGCTTGCATATACATACAGGAATGGAGTGAATGATTTCATATTGTTGCACCTACTTTTTCTCCTCTCCTATACAGGAGAGTAGGTAAGACAATCCAACATGCATTCTCATATTTATATGCATATTAATATTCATATCATTTAAGCTTGAGTTTATTAAATTCTCTATTATTAATCTCTATTAATTGGTTAATGTTCTAATTTTTAGAGGGGCTTGAAGAAAGCCATGAAGAACAATGATCTTTAGCTACTTGGATCTTTAAGATTAGAAGTTTGGTTTATTGTATGCATAGAGGAGATTGGATTGTTTTTTATATACTCATTTTCAATTAGTATAAACTTCTCTACTAAATTTTTAAATACGATTAAGTAAATGTAAAAAAGTAGATACATAAATGGATATCTTTATAAAAGAAAAGAAGTTAATGGTTGAAATCATAACCATTCATTTATTGTGACCACCAAAAATATTCTAATCATATTAAATTATATTCATAAAAAAAAACTACTAAATGTATCCATTTCCATTTCCAATAGATATAAACGTTCCTACCTAAAAATTACAAATCATAGATTTTTAGTGGTTGAAACTATCTAGACCATGGTTGATAATAATCATCAACATTTCTATTTTCCTTACTAACCATCAAGTCAAGACACGATTCCACTCCATACGAGATATTCTAAACATTTTCCTTACTAACCATCAAGTCAATACATGATTCCACTTCATACGACATATTCTAAACGTTTGATTTATTTATTTATTTATATGTTTTTTTGAGGAGTTTTGTTTACAAATGCCTCAGTCAATACACGATTCCACTTCATATGACATGCTCTAAACGTTTGATTTATTTATATGTTTTTTGAGGAGTTTTTATTACAAATGCGTCATAAATTGAGTGGTTGAGACCACCGACTCAACAACATCCGACCAGAAAAATAAAATAGAGATGAATTTCTGTTATTTGTGGTTGTGTATATCTGTCCTCCAACGTTGTACTCGTACTATTTCTTGGGAATTCGAGTGAAGGAAATTACTTATGTTGCAGTTGAGGATATCCTGCGAGATGCGCAACCTCTGCGTTGTGTCTATCATAGCATTATACCATTTGGCAAAGGATGCATTGTTGAGTGTTGTGTTCTTCGAGTCTGGTCTACACTTCCATAGCTCGAACATCTTCGCCATGCACTCCTTATCTAGTATTGTTGGTTTTCTACCCACGGGTGGCATCCATTTGAGCATTTTGAATGCCACAAGTAGGTATCCATAGGTGAAGCTTCCTCCCTTCTCCTGTGCTTCCTCGCAAGCTACTAGTAGTTCCTCCAGCAGGAAACTACACCAATTGAACATTGCTCCTTGTGCGCAAAAGTTGACGACTGATGGCACATCTAGAGTGCATTCTCCCCTATAGTAAGACCTCATAACCTTGTTGGCTATGATTTAGAAGCCATTCGGGACCGTTTCGGGTAGTATTGGTTCAATGATTGTTGTGCATCCTCCTCTCTTTGTGTTAAACTTCTCGTATAGGCTAGGTTCTCCGTTCTTTTTCCCGTGCTTGCTGAGGCCCTGAAATCCCTTTGACACATCCTATCCTTGGGAGGATAGTCCAGTGAGTGGCTGGATATCTTATGCATGGATTGGATACTACTTATCCACCCATAGACTTCTGTCATGCACTCGGATTATCAGAAATTTCGTGCAGCATGCTATCTCGCCTGTGGTACCAAAGACTGGTAGGTCTCTCAGGTTCATGATGGTTGAGTTAAATAAGTTGATTAACCCTTCTTTTGGTACAAATTGTGTGTCCCCAGCTCCATCCAGAGACATCTCCCAAAAGACGTATGTGTGCATCTATGGGAACAAGGCTGAATCTGTGAGATCGAGGTCGAGGAGCTTGACTTGCTCTATCTTCCCTTTGAGATCGCCCGCGATTTCGACCCGAGGGTCGCAGGGCTCATCTAGTACTTCTTCTTTAGACATGTTTCCTTGACTTTCTATGTCTCTCAGCATTCACACTTCTGTAACAGGTAAGATATAGGGTTACGCTTGCAAATTTTACAATGGGCCCAACTAGTTCACACTACTTAGTTCGGAAATGGCTATGCTCGTTTTAGAAACAATACATTCTCGGCTGAGTTTTGAAAGCCTTATACTTAGCTTAACGGGTAGGTTTTATCAGTAACTGGTAATCATCATGCCCGTATGGATGCAATACGGGTGTGAGTTTTCTGACAGGAGGGTTTAATCAAGGTAAATTCTATTGGGCGATCTTGGTATTTACTTATTTGAGTGGACTAAGGACATGGCCGAATTGAGATCTTTCTATTTGACGGGTGGGTGTCCCAGCGCAAACTTCGATGGCATCTTGGCATTATGCGGCTTTATGTCTTAACGATGTCAAACATGGTACTGGAGTGGAAATAAAGGTTGTGACTAAACTGGGTTTGTGTGGCCTATAACTCAAATTAGATTTGGATTCATGGCGCCTCCGACCACAAAGTTTGTCTCTGTCATCCTTAATGACTGTCATTAATGGGATTTCTCATGCTTTAGGTCCTGTACTGCAGAGTCATCTATTCTGTATCAACCAACACTTAAACAAAACAAATGAACTATGTGTTATGGCACGACACTGCGCACATGGACATTATTAATTGAATTTACAAAATTGCAGAAAGAAAATGAAACTCAAATCTAACTAGTGTACAAGCTCCGTTGGATTGGAGTGATTGTCCTTCTTTCTTAGCTTTGATGTAGGTAGGGCTTCAGGCGAGCACCATTCACCCATCCCGGTCATATCACACCATCTAGTTGCTCAAGTCGGACTGCTCTTGAGGGTTGGATCTCCTCAACTATTAAGGGTCCCAACCAGTGCATACGCAGCTTGCCAGGATGCTTCTGGTATCCATTGTCATAGAGTAACACTTTATTCCCTTGTATAAATACCTTGTTCTTTATGTGTCGGTCATGCCAATATTTTTTTCTTGCCTTTTCAACTGACTGATGGAAGTCTGCTAGAAATATGGTTTCCTTGAGTTCTTGTAGCTCTGCAAGTCTCTGCGCCACTGATTCCTCTTCTGTCATATGTGTGACTTGTGCAATATACAGGCTTGGAGTGATGATCTTTGCAGGCACCACTACCTCTCTTCCATAAACTAGCTAGAATGGTGTGTATCTGTGGAGTTTATTTGTGGTTGTCCTGTAGGCCCATAGTATCGTTGGAACTCTATCATCCCAGTCCTCTCGGTTTGCACAACAAACCTTTGTTAGTCCCCTTTCCAGGTTTTTGTTGAAGGATTCAACTGTTCCTTTGGCCTGTGGGTGGTATGGATTTCTCTTGTGATGTTGAATCATAAATTCTGTTGTAAGTGTTTCTATAGTGCTGCTAATGAAATGAGTTCCCTGATTGCTGGTTAGGCTCCTGCGACATCCGAACCAAGTAATGATGTTTTCGAAAATGAACCTAGCAGCAGTACTTGTTGAATAGTCTTGTACCGTTGCTGCTTCTACCCAATGGGTAAGGTAGTCAGTTGTGGTAATGATGTATCTATCCCTTGAATGTTTGGCTGTGGGGTTGATTGGTCCGATGAATTAAACTGCCCATTTCTCAAATGCTCGTAGAGCTCTCACTGGTTGTAATGGTAGTTCATCTCGACGTGACGGCTTGCCTACCCGTTGACAAACATCACATGATCTAGCATATGTGTTTTCATCCTTGAAAATTGTTTCCCACCAAAGTTCTTCCTGTAGAATTTTTTTTGTCGTGGCATTTCCTTAGACGTGTCCTCCTGCAATTCCACTATGGAATTCCCACAGTATATCCTGCCTTTCGTGATCCAAGACACATCGTTTGAGAATGTTGTCTATTCCTAGTTTGTACAAATGTCCAATGATCAATTGGTAATCTCCTTTTCTAAAAACCATATGACGTTTTTGGGTTGTGGAATATTTTTTAGGACAGGCCCCTATACTAAGAAAGATTGCTATGTCCTCCAGATATTTCGGTATGGCCTCAGTCCTAAAAACATATGCATCTGGGAGATGGTCATCCACTGCTCCGCCACTTTCTCCTGACTCTAGTCTGGATAGATGGTCAGGTCGTACATTGCATCGTCCCAGCTTGATGATGACTTCAAAGGAAAATTATTGAAATAACAACAACCATCTACAAATTATCCCTTCTAACATAGGTTTGTTAACTAGGTATTTCAATGCGGAATGATCAATAAATAATTTTAAATGAGACCCTAACATATAGTGTCTGAATTTCTGTAAAACGTAAATCATTTCTAATCCTTCATGTTCTGTCGTTGTATATTTGCGCTATGCTTGCGACAACTTTCAACTCGCAAAATAGATGGGGTGATCCATATCTACATCTCCAGGTTGCGTTAAGATAGCTCCTAAGGCAATTCCTGAAGCATCTACATGGACATGAAATTCCTTCTCCCAATTTAGGAATATCAGAATCGTTGTTGTAATGAGATTTTCCTTAAGTGTCTCAAATGCTTTATCACATTCGAGATTCCATTGGAACATTTCATCTTTTTTCAAGAGGTTTTCCAAAGGTGCAGTAATGTTGGCATATCTTCGAATGAACCTGCGATAGTAACCTATGTGTCCTAGTGTGGAGCACAATTGTTTATCACTTGTACGCGTTGTCATATTCAAAATGACCACAACTTTAGTTGGGTCTACGAATACTCCTTTTTGACAGACTATGTGGCCCAATAGATTTCCATGTGGCACACAAAAGATACACTTTCTGAGATTTAATGAGATTTTCAATTCTCTGCATCTGCCAAACATCAGCCTTAGCAGTGCTACATGTTCCTTAATTAGGCTATATATTGTCCAATCATCCATATAAACTTCTATAAATTTGTGAATGAACTCTCTAAAGGTTGCTATCACAATCCTGGAGAAAACTGCAGGGGCATTTTTTAACCCAAGTGGCATTGCATTGTATGCAAAAGATCCCCATTCTGTAATTAAAGTAGTTTTTACTTTTTATTCTTCAGCAATCTTGACTTGATGGTATCCTGAAAAACCGTATGTAAATGAATATTCTTCCTTCCCCACAACCTGTTCTAGCACCTCGTTAGTAAAGGGTGTTGGGAAAGGGTCATGCACATAGACAGAGTTGAGGCTTCTGTAGTCTACACAGACTCTAATATCCTTAGTGTCTTTCTTACTTTGAATTACTATCGGGCTAACCCACTCTTCTTCATCTACAACAAAAATGAGACTTGCTTCCAACATCTTGTCAATCTCCTTCTTGACTTTCTCTTTTACTCTTGGGTTAAGACAGTAAGGTTTATGTCTGACAGGATTGGATCCTAGTTTTAACTCAATCTTTATTTCTCCCATGACTCCTTTGATCCCTTTTAATTCTGAAAGGGTCTTTGGGAACAAATCCTCATATTCCCTTAGTAAAATCTGTATTTCTTGATTGGTTTGCTCATCCCAGTAGTCACCCACCATAGCTATCTTGGGTTGTTCTTCAGTCCCTTTATTGAGTCTGCGCAATTTCAATGGGTGGTTGTAGGAACTATCGGTCTGGTTGGGTATGGTGTTTTGGATTTCTCAGTTCCCCTCTGCCTCTTTGATGGCTAGGTTTCTTATTCCTTCTAATTCATCTAGGATTTTTGAATCTTTGCTAATCTAATAGAATTCTATAGGCTTTTCAGTCAAGGGTAAGTGGAGTTTAGTCTGAATTTCTTGGGTATGCTTGGGACACACTAAAAAATTTGGTATTCTATCACTATTGGTTGTAAACAAAAGTCCTTTAATCTTTTGTAGGGCTAGCTCAAGCTTAGGGTACTTACTTGAGAATGAGAAGTTTTTGCAAAATTTAGCTGCTAGTGTCTGCCAGTCATTGGTCTCTTTTCTGGTTTCTTCATGTAGGAACCAAGCTTTCGGGATTGGGACTAGGGAATGGGGAAATACCTGAATCCAGAAGTGAGAGGGCATCTCCACAGCTTGCCACTGTGTCACACACTGTTCAATGTGTATTCTAGGATCAACTTCTCCGCTGAATAGTTGCACAACTTGGAAATCCATCTGTATTTATGATTCTAGCTTCTCCTTATTCCCGAACCTGTATTTGATAGCTTGCGTCACTTCGCCCCAAGTTATGAGTATGGATTTATGAGTGGCCCACCATTTGGAGGGGTTATTCTGAAAAGCTATATTTAGTACCAAGATTATTTGATATTCTCTTACATTCTCTTCCATGTTCTGCAAAAACATTTCTAGGTCTGAGCCGCCATCGTATACTGGGTGTTCTCTAACTTCGGTTCCAACCCATTTGGTCATTTTGACAGTCACACATCTTCTTGAGAATGTTTCGCACGAGACTTGCTGCCAACCATCAAAAGCCAGTTCGGAATCTTCATCTGTTGACTGTATGCTTCTCCAGCTCACTGATCCATCAACAATAGGGTTTATATAGTCGTTTCTTGTCCCAACTGTCACAATGTACAACTGGTCTAGGTATTCTCCTTCCATATTATTATCTTTTATTTCTATGTATCTGGGTCCTACATGCATCCAAAGGTTGAACTACCTTGATTCCCTCAGCTTCAAAAGTCATGGTGTCTTTGTTTAGGTCGATCACTGCATAGTTTTCGTAGGCCCAATCGATGCCAAGTAGCATAGGGTAGGGGTCCTTGTCTCCCATGATCTCAATGAATTCAAACTATTTAAACTTCTGATTGTACTCCAAGGATTATTTGCCTTCCCTTTGTTGGATCTCATGCAAGTCAGACAGAGCCTGTTGTTCTGACTGAGGTAGTTTGAATTCTGCTATAAACCTGGTCCGTATTTGGTCGAGTGTGAATGCTTGACCTTGCGTCCCTGGCACTCCTAGTTCAATGATCTTAATATACCACTTGAGAGCGTGGCCTCTCAAGGTAGTCTGGAAATCAACCAACTTATTTGCGTCCGAAGTCCCTCTGAATCTCCAGATTGCTTCGCACAGGAACCAGTGTTGCTCAACGTCTTCATCTCCCTTACCCTAAAATTATGGATATCTAGCAATCGAACCTCCCGTATGGCTGGTCATTGATGAACTTGTTGTTCCTATCAATGTGAATCGTAATGGTCCTGCTTGCGATTTACCAAGGGATCCCAATATCCTCCCTGTAGTCGCATTTCCTGGTTGTGACTGACTAATTAATTGTGCTGGAACATAATTAGCATGAGAAGGTAGTATCAAACTTACCATTTGTATAGAAGGCACTCGGGGTACAGGTGATTCGGGGTTGGTGCCTCTATCTTCGGGGAAATTTTGTAACGCCCCTAAACTGATAAATGATTAAAGATTATTAAGCAAGATTTAATTAAGAAAGAATTACAATTAATAAAATAACATTGATTGCAGATTGCATTCAATGATATGATAAACCAATCTAAAAGACAATCAGTAAGAAGGGAGATAACAACAGAGTTATGTATGCACAGGGTTGCGTATGCAGGGTATGGGAGCCCATAAATCCCGAGGCAATAAAATTTATTGGTGGATGCAGGTCGGAGGACGCGTGGAGGGTGTTGGTGGTAGAGTTACTGCGTGAGGCGGTAGGGAGGGATAAGGGATGGGAAGAGGGGGATGTGCAGGCCATTCGACGGGGATGGATGCTGCGGGGTTGTGAGCTCAGGACCACTGTAATTGCCGAAAGCAGAGAGATTCTGCGTACTGTGATATTTGGCGGTGAACTATTGTGTTGGGTGAACAGAGGGCCTCTAGACTTTGTGTTTTGTGATGAACTGTTGTATTCTGTGGTGAGCAAAGAGTTCTGCACCACAGTACCTACTGTGAGTAGCAATTTTCTGTACACTACTGTATTGGCTGTGAGCCTGTGGTATTTTGTGGACTGTTGGCTT
>JZKD02S0771008.1:548943-559706 GCA_000966675.3 Picea glauca
AGATTATTAAGCAAGATTTAATTAAGAAAGAATTACAATTAATAAAATAACATTGATTGCAGACTGCATTCAATGATCTGATAAACCAATCTAAAAGACAGTCAGTAAGAATGGATATAACAACAGAGTTACGTATGCACAGGGTTGCGTATGCAGGGTATGGGAGCCCATAAATCCCGAGGCAATAAAATTTATTGGGGGACGCAGGTCGGAGGACGCGTGGAGGGGGTTGGTGGTAGAGTTACTGCGTGAGGCGGCAGGGAGGGATAAGGGATGGGAAGAGGGGGATGTGCAGGCCATTCGGCGGGGATGGATGCTGTGGGGCTGTGAGCTCAGGACCACTGTAATTGCCGGAAGCAGAGAGATTCTGCGTACTGTGATATTTGGTGGTGAACTATTGTGTTGGGTGAACAGAGGGCCTCTGGACTCTGTGTTTTGTGATGAACTGTTGTATTATGTGGTGAGCAAAGAGTTCTGCACCACGGTACCTACTGTGAGTAGCAATTTTCTGTACACTACTGTATTGGCTGTGAGCTTGTGGTATTTTGTGGACTGTTGGCTTGCTGTAAGCAAGGAACAGAGTGTTCTGGCTTGATCTAGGGAGGCACCGAGTTGCTGAAGGTTTTGGGCACGGAGGGCCAGGATATCCGTAGATATCCTGGAGCTAGGTAGTTTTCCTTGTTGGCAGGGAGGGCAATAGTTTTGGGCAGTTAATTGCTTGTTTGTGGCAGGGTTAACCTGTGTATTAGCAGGAGCAGAAGCAACAAGGCAGCAAAAATTAGCATCAGTATCAGGTATTTGTCAAGTTATGCATTTATCTCATTTTTACCAGAAAGTTATTACCCTGTGATAAATCTAAATTACCGAAACTGTTGTTGAGAAAATAAATATATGCTGTGAAATCGTTATCTCCGTTTAGAAAATGAATTGTTATGAAATTAAATTAATGCTTAGAATGATATGGGCATTACAAATTTTCTTTGATCTGGGGGATCTCGTTAGCTTCCACTGGGATAATCTCTTTGGCTGGATTCTCGATCTCTCCTGTTATCGGGGATGAATCTTCTCTTTCTCCTCCAATATTCATGCCGACTTCCTCCTCTCTTTCCTCTGTGGTTTCTCCTTCTTGTCCCGTTTCCTGGGGGCTACTTTCTCTCCTTGTTTCTCTATCGTTCAATATTTGACTGACCAGTCATTGTTGTCTTCTCATCTTCTACAGTTCTTCCATCTGTCTTTCCTCTGCTTCTCCCACTCCGCCCTGTTTCCTCAACTTTTCAATCTATCTTACGACTTTCTTGACCTTGTTGCACCACCACTTATCAACTATGGCAGCTCTCTTCAAGGCTCACTCATCTCTTGAGTCCCTTTCTTGCTATTTCCACCCTAATTGTCAAAGAACACTTCCTCTCTCTCATGCCATGACTCTCACCCCGTCTCGCCCTACCCCAAGCGAGGGTGTTTACACTGCCATCTCGGTCGGGGACATAATCAACATCCCTTCCTCCATCAAGAAAACCTTAATCCAAAGGGGAATTTCTCTCAATAGTCTTCCCCTTGCACCTTTCTTGAAAATTTCCTCTGCCCGTGAGAAGGACTGGTGGTTCTCAGCTGCAAATTCAATTATGTATCCCTCTAGCGTGGTGCTAACCCAAAAATCCACAGCTCGTGTAACTGGGCAATCCAACCTCTGGAGTGCTGCTAACTTTTTAGTATCCCATGCACAAATATTCTTGGTTCATCCCTGAAACTCTGGAGCTTCTTGGAGCCTCTTTATCTAGTGAAAAAATTCTTCTAGGAATTTAACCTAGAAAATCTCATACTGGTCGCTCGATCTTTCTGAGTAAAAGATTGGTTCGGAAGTGTTTTCCACTGATTTTCTCCTTAGTTCTGCTTCTTTCCTTATAACGGCGTCACTACTCCTTTCCCACCATTGACCAATACCAGATCTATGGATTAGCGACAACATTCTCCCTACAAGTTCCCTTTTAACATGGGTCCCGACAATGGAACCATCTTGTTGGTGCGAATTTGATCAGACCAGGGTCCTTCTGAGGTTACCAACAAAAGGTACCGTGTAGTCTAGAGCGCTGACATTCTCATCTCCTCCGAAGAGAAGAAGTCTCACCCGAAGCGTTGCTGAGACAAATAGATAGGGAAGGGTAGGAAGAAATCTAAAGAGGATCCATCGAGCATTCAAAACTCATTCTTGTTCTTGTACAAGAGTCATTATCAGATCTGAACCATCTAAATGCAAGAATTGAACCTACTTACGTTGTGAGAAACAATTAAACAAGAACCATCGAATATAACTCATAAGCCATAAAGAAATGTTGTAATGCATAAGTAAACATACAAAGACACATCATATTTTGAAATTTAGTCTTGCTTCCTATTATCTCCAGGATCTTTCCTTCATTACAGACTCAGAGTTACAAGAAAAAATGAGTACACACTCTTGGTTCTGAACTCATATCTCAGAGCTCCAGTTCTCCAAATGACAGTTCTAATTCATTGCAGACTCATCCTTTTCTTCTCTCGACCTACAACAAGAACCAACATTGATCCCAAAACTTGGGTGAGTTTGATCAACATGACTCAACTTGACCCTATTCAACCAACGATGAACAAGGTATCAACTAATGAGTGTTTTTGTCAATGAAAGAACCAACCCAACCCTTTTACAATTATATCCAGCCCTATATATAGTTGGGTTAAGTCTTCCTTTGTGCGCTTTCTTGTTCTGTTGCAACCGTTTGTTGCCTGGATGGCATTGCGATGACTTCTGCAACTTCCTTCTGTTACTCTTTCTCCCAGCCTATGATGAAGTTTGCGCAACTTGTGCTTAGCCAAAACTTGTGCAATTCTTTCCCAAAAACGAAGGGCCCAACACATTTTTCAATATTTTCTTTTTCCCAACCTTTTGGTTTCTCATTGTTGGTTCAAGTAAAAAGGAGCAAAAGAGAGCAGAGATTCCCCGAGAGCAGTGGTGGTATACAAAGACACTATTACACTGAAGCACAAGGAGCCTACTCCATAAGAGCACAATTGATCTTCACAATCTCACCCGATGATAGAATGATCCAAATGACCATCTAATAATAATTTTGGACATGGGACAAACTAACAACCACATGATTGCTTTGGTTATAAATGTCCATGAAAAGTGGATCTAGAATCCAAAGTAGACACCGTTAATGCATATTTAGTCGATGGTCGGACCAAAGAATGGTCAACTCCCTCAATATGACAAGGTGAGGTTTACCAAAGAACTCGAGGTTCCAACACCCTCTAGTAAACTCAACTTGGAGGAAAAACATAGCACATATTCCCCCCCTTAATTTGTTCTGAATATAGCATGACACTAAATATCTTTTGAAATAACCGACTCAACTTAAACCCATGGATCCACTTGGTTTAAATTCGTTACAATATACGATAATATATCCACTTAGATTTCTAAATAAATCTATACGATAATATATCCACTTAGATTCATAAATAAATCTTTTGACATAGCCTTACTTAAACCACAAATCCACTTATTGCTACTCAAACCTTAACGCTCCTTATATATTTTTAAAATAAAATGTTCAATGTCATTATCTTTTATGTAAAATTTTCATGTCATTATTTTAATTTCCTTCTCCCAAATAAAATAACCAAATAAAATAATCAATGTCTTATTAGTTTTTACTCAATGACTATAACAATGAATTTAACGTTGACTACTAATTAATTTAGTAATTGGTTTTTTTTTATCAAATTTAAAATTTAACATAAAGAAAATTAATAATTATTATTTTGTTGTCTATTAATTAAATTTATAAGAGAACTTATTCATGTCAATATTTTAATTTTTGTTTCATAAATAAAAGTTGTAATCGTTTTAGGTTTAGATTTTTTTCAATAATATTTTTTTGTCATATTTGTTTGAAATCTCGCAAGAAATTATTGGATCTATAAATTTGAGTAGTTAATTTTGAATAATCTAAATATTTCAAGAGTTTTTTAACACGTTGAATCCATTTCTACAATTAAAAATGCAATTTAAGCAACATAAAATAAATAATCAACACCTAAATAAAATATTCTCTCATTATATTATAATTAACTTTTATATTTCATTATTATTTGTTAATAAAATATTGACCATTTACCATTGACTAACATGGTCATGCATGTGGCTTTTGACCATTTACCATCATAGTCGTAACAATAAACTTTTACAACTTTTCTCCTATATTCGGTACGAAAACTTTTACAACTTTTCTCTTATATTTCGTCAAATTTTATCATTAATTTTAAGCGTGAAGAGGTACGACAACACAGACTTGAACATTGAAGGTGATAATCATCAACCCGCGTTCCGTCATTTCTACTTTCCTTGCTGACCATCACATCAAGACACCACTCCACTCAATACGACGTATTGTAAACATTTGACGTTTTTTAATTTTTTTTAATATATGATTTTTTAAGGAAATTTTGATTAAAAAACTAAAAAAACCCTTGAATAATTATTAACACAACCACATTATAAAGGTGATTAATGTGGTTGATAATTTATCTAGTAACTCACAGTGTACTCAACTATTATGTCAATTGATAATACTAACCTAAATCAAGGCTAACAACCAACCATGTGGAGACATTGAAGAACAATAATAGGATTGTGAATATATAACTAAAAATTAAAATAATAAGGTTGTGAATATATATATTAACCCCAAAATTAAAATATTAACCCAAAATGATATGAAAAAAATGAAACATAATTGTAACTACCTAATGCTACATATATTGTCGTTTCCCTTTATATTTACATGATGAAGGATACTATTTATATTTTTGTTTTTATCTGTGATAAGCAAGCCACCCTCCAACTATTACTGATATTTTCATTTTTCTATGTGTGATA
Source organism: Picea glauca (assembly GCA_000966675.3). Taxonomy (NCBI): domain Eukaryota; kingdom Viridiplantae; phylum Streptophyta; class Pinopsida; order Pinales; family Pinaceae; genus Picea; species Picea glauca. Next base: position 553,862 of record JZKD02S0771008.1, read on the forward strand.
CGCAAACCACCCTCCAATTGCAACCGATTTTCAAGCGATCCATCACAAATGTTTAGCAAGATGAGTCTACTCTTGAAAACAACATAGCACACTTTGGTCTCAAGCACAAATTAGGAGATGTTACTTGGTATTTGGCTCAGCTTATAGAGTGGACGATGGGGTGCTTGCATATATATACAGGAATGGAGTGAATGATTTCATATTGTTTCACTTCCTTTTTCTCTTCTCCTATAAAGGAGAGTAGGTAAGAGAATCCAACATGCATTCTCATATTTATATGCATATTAATATTTATATCATTTAAGTTTGAGTTTATTAAATTCTCTATTATAACATGCATTCTCATATTTATATGCATATTAATATCTATATTATTTAAGTTTGAGTTTATTAAATTTTCTATTATTAATTTCTATTAATTGGTTAATGTTTTAATTTTTAGAAAGGTTTGAACAAAGCTCTCAAGAACAATGATCTTTAATTACTTGGATCTTTAAGATTAGAAATTTGGTTTATTATATGCATAAAGGAGATTGAATTGTTTTTTATATACTCATTTTCAATTAGTATAAACTTCTCTACTAAATTTTTAAATATAATTAATTAAATATAAAAAAAATAGATATATAAATAGATATCTTTATAAAAGCAAAGAAGTTAATGATTAAAATCATAACTATTCATTTTTTGTGAACATCAAAAATATTCTAATCATATTAAATTATATTCATAAAAAAAAACTACTAAATATAAATATAAATATAAATATAAATATAAATATATCCATATCCATTTCCATTCCCAATAGATATAAACGTTCCTACCTAAAAATTACAAATCACAGATTTTTAGTGGTGGAAACTATCTAGACCATGGTTGATCATAATCATCAACATTTCTATTTTCCTTACTAACCATCAAGTCAAGACACGATTCCACTCCATAGGAGATATTCTAAACGTTTGACTTTATTTATTTATTTATTTTCGTTACTTCTAAATGTTTGACCTTTTTCTATTTATTTATTTTCCTTACTAACCATCAAGTCAATACACGATTCCACTTCATATGACATATTCTAAACGTTTGACTTTATTTATTTATTTTGAGGAGTTTTGTTTACAAATGAGTGAAATCGAGTGGTTGAGACKAGCTATTCAACACCATCCATATCTTTTTCTTTTTCCATTTTAACAGGGTTAATAACTAGCACAGCCGCTAAATCGCTGCTGGTAAACGCCGAAAAGCTTAAGCTGGTAAACGCCGAAAAGCTTAAGGCTGATAAAATAAAACGAAAAATATGAAACGATGAATTGTAACCGGAAAAAACAATACCAACCCCATCCCAACCAGTCCCAAAGAACTCAGACATGCATCCAGAGCCACTGTGTCTGCATTTATCATATCATCAGAAACTGTTCAAATAAATTCATTTAAAAGGAAAAACCCCAACCAGTACCGACGAGCTCATACGTGCATCAAGAGCCACCGTATATGCATTTATCATAGCATCGGAAAACATTCAAATAAATTATATGCATTTATCATAGCATCGGAAAACATTCAAATAAATTCATTCAAAAGAAAAAAATAAAAATGCTTTACACAGTACAACTTAGGCGAATAGATAACTGGTAACTGGAAAAAAATGTTTTAACCCTAAACTGTCTAAATTTATAGGTCTAAATTTTAACCCTAAACATTTTATAGGTCTAAATTTTAATGTTATGATGTTTTTTTAATATTACTTGTCATTTTTTATCTTTCCTATCGGCTTATATAACCAGCAACAATGAAACTAATATGGCTATAAAAATAGAAGGCATATTAAAAGATATCGGCTTATATAACCAGCAACAATGAAACTAATATGGCTATAAAAATAGAAGGCATATTAAAAGATAAATAGAACTGGCAACCATAATAGAAGGTATATGGCTATTAAAATAAATATAAACCAGTTTAGGGTTAAAAAATCCCTCACACAAGGCTCAGGAAAATCCCTAATATAAACCAGTGTAGGGTTAAAAAATCCCTCACACAAGGCTCATGAAAATCCCTAATATAAACCAGTTTAGGGTTAAAAAATCCCTCACACAAGGCTCATGAAAATCCCTGGTTCAGTAGATTATCAACCCTAAACAAACAAAGGAATTCACATTACTCTAGCCATCCTTAATAAAACCTTAACAGTCAACCTTAACAGCCTTTGCGAGGGAGCGCCTTGAATCTAAACGCATAAGCATTGGCTCCCTCTTTCAAATATTTCCAGCATGAAAGCAACGACTTTATAAGCATTAATATATTATTCCCGGCAACAAATTTACTGCTTGAAATTTAAAAGGAAAACAACCAGCATCTCTCAACTACAGTTTCCCATATATGTCAAAAGAACTGGAAAATAAAAAGAAAGAAATACAGAAAAGGAAGAGAATGAACACCTCGGTGACCACTCGAATTTTTCCCCGCAGAATCCCTAGTTCAGGATAGATTTATAGCATCCCATGGTTCCACCTCCTGCACTGCTCTGCGATGTAATGGGTCGCACGGAGCTTCAAATTCCAATCCGATACTTTCAGTGAATCGATAGATGGGAGGCTTTTGTTATGGTCGCGCGATTCTGCTAATTGTTATGGGTTTCTCATGGGTTTCTCTGCTTTTATTTCTATCCAGAGCTATGCGGGGCTGACCTCAAGATCAAATGGTTAGAATATTTTGATGCATCATATAGAAATTAACGCCCGCGAACCAAATCTATCAACACAATGTCATCAGGGCAACGCATTAAGCAAGGCGTTCACAAACGATCACAGAATGCATGGCTTAATGCGTGGCGGTTCAGGTCATGAGAGGGCGGTTCAAGGTCGTGGCATCAGAGGGAGGTAATGCGCGGAGGTTGTGGGATCAGAAACGAATGGTGCTCCAACATAAAACGTGTGGAGTGATATAAACGTGGCATGTATACATATTAATTTTTTTTAATCATTTGAACGTGTCAATTATATTCTTAATCATTTGAACGTGTCAATTATATATGCTAACAGTAATTTTTTTAATATGATTAGGTAAATGTAAAAAAGTAAACATGTTAACGGATGCCTTGATAAATGCAAGAAAGTTATGAACAATAAATCTGACCCATCGATTTTGGAGGACGACTAAGAATATGCCAGCCTCTTCAATGCATAGCCATCAAATTAGGGTTTAAGGTAAAATAAGGTTAAAAGATCATTAATTATGCCCACTGTCAATAGGTATACGCCTTTCGGCGTAAAAATAAAATAGAGATAATCTCTCTCTTATTTGTGGCTGTGTATATCTGTCCAACGCTGTACTCGTACTATTGCTTGAGAATTCGAGTGAAGGAAAAACAATTCTAATTTTGAGATTTTTGAACATATATTCAACATTTTTTGTTGTGTATATCCCTGCTTGTGTTACATAGAAAATCAAATTATGGTGGGGGTTCTAGTCTCTGGATTTATTGGTGTGGGCGTCGACAAGATAATCACTCAGATTATTCACCACATAAGAAATGCTATTCAGTACAGGAATGAGTTGGACTCACTTGCGAATCTGGTAAGGACCATCCAGCCTCTAATTGGGCAGATCCAACAATACCGCCCAGTATTGAACAGGAAGACTGGAATTCCAACTTCTCAATGCTATAGAAAGGCTTCAGCCGTTAACGGATGGCTTCGAAGGATGGACGTACTTCTCAGACAAGCATTGGAAGCGGTGCAAATGTGCAGAACACCATGGTATAATGTTCTTCATCGCCATCAATTACGTAGAAGGATCACCGGTCTTATTTCTAATATCAAAGAGCATCTAACATTGTCTCCTTTGGCGGAGTGGGCCCAAATTCCTGAATTCCTGGAAGAACTCAGGCAGGAAATTGGAAAGACTATTCAGGAAAGTGTGGGAGCTGCCTTGGCTTCATCAAGCACTACTTCTGCCACTACCTCTGAATCTGTTGTTTCAAGGGGCTTCTTCATCAACGAACCCCTTATCGTGGGACAAAAGAAAGCTTCTGCAAGATTGGAGAATTTGGTGATGGATACAGAGTTGTCCCGCGTTGGTGTGGTCGGCAAGGGTGGATCCGGCAAGACTCTCCTTCTCAAGACTCTCCATCTCAAGGTGCGGAATGCCTTTACCGATGGCTTTTTGCTTTGGCTTACTGTTTCGCAGTCTTCCTCTTTTCAAAGTCTTAGGAGGAACTCTCTGAACAAATAGCCATGAAAGCAAATGTGCATCTGGAACAAAATATGAACGAAGAAGATGTGAAAATTTTGTTGAATGAGAACATGCAGTCAAAGAGGTTTGGATTGTTCTTAGATAATGTATGGGGAGAGGGTGCCAAATTGCTGGATGAATTGGGTGTACCCTCTCGATCCGACCACTCTAATAACTCCAAATTTATTGTGAGTTCGAGGGATTGGAGAGGACTCTTAAAGATGGGAGTGAGCACAGAGACGTCTATGATAACAATGGAAGAATTGATAGAAGATGAGAGTTGGAAGTTGTTTGGTTGTCATGCTTTTCCTTATAATAATGGAAATCCTACAGCAAACATAGACAAGGGAACGGCCAAACTCGTTTGTGCAAAGTGTGGAGGGCTTCCCCTTGCAATCAAAGCAGTAGGAAGAGCAATGTCAGGAATTATTGATGCAAAAGAGTGGCAGTTGGCAGTCCGGAGTCTACCAAACGCCAGCAGCCAAGACCTTCAAGCTTTCAATGATCGCCTAAAATGGAGTTACGACGCACTGGGAAGGTATGATGTTAATCTGCAGTTGTGCTTTCTATACTCAGCTGCTGCCTTCATGGAAGACCGAATTATCCCAGTTGAAGAGGGGGTGATTCCGTTGTGGATAGGAGAAGGTCTGCTTCAAAGAAAGAATCTGCAGGATGAGCCCGACCACGACCCCATCGAGACGGGCAGAATTTACGCCAACATTCTAGCGGATCGTTGTTTGATCGAACCGACCTTGAGGGACGTTGATGGGCGCGTGGTCCGCTTCAGGGTGCATGACGTCCTGCGTGACTTGGCAATACAAATTTCTGAGAGGGAAGAAAATTTCCATTGCCGCCTGGGTAGGCGTTTGATAGCATTGAATGAAAATGAATGTTCCGGTTGCACTCGCATTTTGTTGAAAGACAACCAATTGAGTTCGCTTCCTGAGTCCTGCAGAGCTCCAGAAATCTGCTCATTGTTAATGAATAGAAATTTGAAGATTGCAGAAATTCCAAGAAAAGTGATGGGGAGCATGGTCTCTCTTAAGGTACTGGATTTGACTCACACGTCCCTAACATCATTGCCAGAGAGTGTGGGGTGCTTGAAACAGCTGCTGTGCCTAGTGTTAAGAAAAGTGCCCATAACAAGGCTGCCTGCATCGCTTACAAATCTGGTAAGTCTGGAAGTCCTTGATGTTTCTAGGTCTAGAATCACTGAATTACCATTCAACATCCACAAGTTGAGATCTTTAAAGTATTTGAGCCTCAACAGTTGCCACGATCTGCATTGTCTACCTCGTAGTCTCTCCCGGGTTAGATAAAATTGGAAGAATTAATTCACACAACACAAAACGTTTTTATTGCTTAACAAACAAATGGGGGTTACATATATAGCATGCAGATCACTGACTCAAGTGGATCTGATTAGCTAAAAATAGTAAACCTAGAAACTCACAGTTACAACACTCATAGTTGAAACTAACTATTACAACAGTGATAGTTAACCTAGAAACTCACGATTACAACAGTTATAAGCATTATCTCTAACACCCTCTCTTAATGCTTACATTACAAATATTTCAATCACAAATTACAAAACATAACAAAAGGT
>JZKD02S0771008.1:565952-582768 GCA_000966675.3 Picea glauca
TGTTCAACGGGATAAGGTAACATATGTAGTAACGGGATAAGATAAGCTAAAATATGTAGGATAAACGAATTTTCTCTCCATAAGTTTTTCATATACTTGGAGATATTGAATGGTGAAAGATTATCAATATTTAACCCAAAAGAGTGTAGAAGAGTACAAGCATTTATTAATAGTTATAAAAGAATTACAAGAAACTCAAGCTTCAAAATTTTATGCTGAATGGATATATCAACCTTCATCAACTCATTCTGCACTCTCTCGATATTTATAATTTGTTGCGGGAACTTACATTTTCTCGCATTTGGATGACATACTAAATCATTCATTAACTTTCGTTAGTAAATGGGAGGAGATATTTTGTGTTGCAAAGCCAATAATCTGTGGCATACTGCTATTATGGATGAGACACATTGTCAATTAGAAATCACAAGTGAAAATGAATTATGTGGGCGTTGGATTCATAGCTCACTTAAAGAGGACGTTGGATTTATGTTAATGGTGTTTGATGTCTGATTTATGATTGTACTATGAATGTTATACAATGAGAATCACCGAGTCAAGAGATGACGTGCTTGTTTCATTTGATGTCTCTCAACTCATGATCTCGGAAGTAGAAAGCACCTATTAATGAAATCCGATTTTTTTTCTTTCAATTACTCAAGAGAGAGAGAGGATATTAAAATATTTCATTTATTGAAATATTTTTTGTTATTAATATTTTTTTAAATACCAATTGTCAACACCATGAATACATGACATTTTTTATTTTCAAAATATATTTAATGATGTTTAAGAAAACTTATAAAAGTATTTTTTTTAAGGTGTTAAAAATAGTTATTAAAATAATGTCTATTCCTATTGTTCGATAATTATATTATGTGTCATCTGTCTCACTACTTTTTGGGTGGAAAAATTTAAGGAATCATCTTGCAAGGCCATTTCGGCGGTTCATTCAAATTTGGAAATTTGGGTCCAAAAAATAGTCAGAAATATTTTGGAGTCATTTTGAGGCATCAAATGATCTTTTTTCTGTCCAAACCTTATTATGCAGGAAGATTCTAAATTTTACATGTCGATACCTTTCCAACAACGTAGATTGCTTGTCAATTAGAGTTTGTATGAGAAATTTATGTCTCCCGCAAGTTGACCTACCATATTGATCACCATGGTGCGAGTGAATTCCACGTCATTCTTCATTACTTAGACATGTGGGGCTACCCATGTAGTGTATTTTATAAGAACATTCTAGAAGGTCTAAAACCTTATCACAATTGAAGGTTGATGAAGAAAAAACCTATCCCTAGATGGCTATCGAGTTATGTTAAAAACTGGACCACTAGGAGGAGAAGGGGGCTCCATTCTTTTGCATTGTATCTCATTCCATAGCTGAAAAAAACATCTGAGAGTGGTATTTTGTTAGAATAATAGAAAATGAGAGATTATGTAGTAGCCATACAGGCCACATGTCAAAGACAACTCCAGAGAGAGTGTTTATTTCTTTGTACTTGCATCATTTCTTTACCAGAGAAAAGAGAGCAGAGCAGAACAACCTCACCTTTTAGCTGGATTTTCTCTCCTATTAGGTTTCCTAGGTCATATCTTGTTTTTATTTGTGGATGGTGTGAGTTTTTAAGAACCAAATACTTGCATACAGAAACACCACAAATTATCAAAGAACAATATAGAAGAACCACACTTTTATTATAAGAAAACCCTTATGGTAGGGAAACACCATACAATGGATCCTATTATGGAAGGGATCCTCTCTTGTTCACTTGATTCTTCGAGGGGAAATCCTCCTATTGAGCTACCGCTCCAATCACAATTATTCTCTTCATATCCCATTACATTTCTTGAACCCCTTTACATAGTGTTACCAACCACCTAAAAACATTCTAGATGAGGAATCTTATAGAAGAGTAACCCTCTAAGAAGTCCTCTTAAATTTATTATATCTATACTAAGATATCTAACTATAACAATGGGTCTTATTTAATAATATAGTGGACCTAGTTCACCTTACATTGAATGGCCTCGACTACCTCTCTAACACAATATCAACAAGAATAAACCAAACCATTCATTGAAACACTGAACACAAGAAATAGAGAAAACCCTTGAGGTAGGGAAAAACCATATATTAATCCTTAAGGAAGGATAATACTCCTCAATAAATGCTTAATACATTCACAATATTTTTCACTGTGCTCAAATTCATTGCTTACGCTTCTTTATATAACATTCTCTATGTTCTAGGAACATCTTAGATAATGCATCTTCTAGAAAGCCTATTTATTATATCTAACTACCATAATAGGCCTTATTTAATAATATAGTGGACCCACTCCACCTTACATTGAATGGCATCCACTAATAATACATAACCACATTCTCATTGTGTTCCTCCCTAGGTACCCCATATTACCTACCTAGGTATATTACATTCCATCACCCTTCACATGTTTCATCCTCGAAACATGAGAAGAAACCATACAATATGACCGATTAATCAATGTATCCAACTGATGTTATAGCACAAAATGCCACACCTTTGCATTTGTACCATTTCCGAACCCTTTCCCAATGCTTGCTAGACTTTTCCCCAAAATACCTCTCGAAAATCATTTAAAAAACATACCCTAAGAGTATATCCGCGGCTTTTTCTAGTGCAACATGAAGACATCCACAAATTTCCACACTACAACCCATGGATGCCCTCAAAATTTGTGAAAAATAAAATAATTTTGTGTTTTTGGGAAGGTTTTTCGGTTGAGCTCATTTTTGTTGTAGGAAAATCCCCCTGTGGATAGGTAGATCTTCCTTCGGATTCTAGACCCTAATACCGATATAGAAAGATGAAAATGGACACTAAAATCCCTTTAAATGTAGTTAAGATAATCAAAGGAAAGAGAGGAATAAAGTATGATGTACCTTTTTCTTAAGCTTGTCCTCACTTAATCCAAATTGAACTTGATCTCCAAGCTCCTTAGTGATATTTGCAATCCAATGGGCAAAGAATAAAACAAAGACTTCCTAATATATCAATATTAGTTTAAACCAAATTCATTCATAATAAACAAGTATATGCAATGATACACAAACTTGAAGGAAATAGACCAAGCATTTATTAATGAGAACATTAAAAAGAAACTTACAATCTATAGATGCAGTTGTAGCAACCTCTCCAAGTCCTCCTGGTCCARCCCTTGCACGATGCTCCCAAGATCATAGATTTGATATCCAAAAGCTTTTTCCCAAGATCATAAGTTTGATACCTCAAATCTTCCTTTTGTTCTCCATGGAAATCCCTCATTATATAGGATTTGGAGGCTTAAACACCATGGATATGATCACTAATCAGATCCACTAAAATGGGATGTCTGAGATATTTAGGGAGAAAATAACTCTCAAGGATTTTAGGGAGGAAATTTCTCTCAAGGATTTTAAGGAGGAAATATTTGAACCCTCCATGAGATCCTCAACCTCCCCTAAAAAATAGGAAACCAAATGTGAGGTGGATTCTCACACTAAATTAATTTCCTTTTCATGAATATTAATAATTAATTCACGTGCACATAGTATTTTGAACTCAATATAATATATTTATCCTCCACTTTCACTAGGGATTGTGAAATATGTTATTTCATGGTGTTGAGGTGTATGCGACACTTAGCAAGGTGCATATGACACTTTTACGACACTTGTGACACTTAGGGCGAGGTACCCAGGTGTGGAAATTTGATGTGTAATAGTATTCCCCCTAAAGTGTGAGGTCAAAAGAGAAACTGATGGCCAAAACACTTTACAATTCTTCAATGCAAGGGCGTGGAGTTGGAGAACCTGGAAGCAACTGCAAACAACCATAAAAAAATATTATTATTTGTTCCATTTCCGAGGGAGGCATACCTATGCTCGGAATACAACATGACTCAAAACATGGTTTTCGACCAATACACTGCGGATCCATGAAAAATATTGATTAAGGATATGGCCACCAAAGATACAATGTGGATCCATACCTCCATAAAATGAACTAATCGTAGCCACGAGAAATACATAGTGGAGCTACGAGATGATAAAACATAGTCACAAACCAATACAATGTGGATCTATGTGACAGTATATATATCAACATGATCAGTTGATCTACTTCGCATCCTGGGAAAAGCATATAACATAGTGAACGCTCAACCCAGGGTCTTCATCTCAATCTCGATGTGGTATGGATATAGCCATGTGAATAGATAATTTGATGTTGAACATGGTAGAAACTACTTGATTACAGATCATTGAGGTAAATCATTAACAAGTGCAAGAGAAATCACCAATGATGTCAATGAATCTCAAGGTACCCTAGTACAATCCAACAAATGTGAATAAATGAGTTGAAGTCAAACATTCGTGGAATCATCTGATCAAAGGTCAATGATGTAAACCTATTGTCGGAGGTGAGGAGGCATACCATTGAGGCATGCAGGTCCCAAGGTACTAACTGGTTTCTAAGTCTAATTCTCGGATGATGTGCTGAAGTTGAAAGGAAAAGAATCAACGAAGGAGGGCCTTGATGTATCCCCCATCATCGACAAAAAACTGACACAAGAAAGTGATGTAAGATGGTAAATCAATTGAGTACAAGATGACATAGGAAACAAAAACTGGAAATAATGCAGATGGATGGTTTGAAGCGAAAATTCCCTTGTGTTAACACATATCCTCGTTCTTACGCTCAACTCCTACATGTTGATGCCCGCATATTATCATTCGTTGTTTTGTCACCATATCCTCCCGCCTGGTCGCCATCCAGTCAGCTTTCATACCATTTGTGCCATATCCTCGTCAGCATCCAATGCAGATCATGATGACCAAGAGCAGGGTAAGTCTATCACGTTTCCAAGTGTCGAGTTGACTCAGGCCTATCCAGACCCTAAGAAATATAGTTAATGAATTTGGGGAGTGGTGGTTGAACATTGTTTCCCCCATAAACGGAAATCTCAAAAGGAATGTCAGTAAGTCGGATCGCCTGCAGGTCCCTCTCGAAACATGAAAATTAGCAGGAGTCATCCGATTCAGAGGAATGCGTGGCACCATATCCAAGGATTCAGGGTTTCACAAATCGAAGGTTTTAACATGGAGTCATTTTGATATTTTGTAATGGTCGATGGTTGAGCTAAGCTCCCACATTGTAAATCTTTGATGAAATATCTAGTTATCTGTTATGTAATAGGATTTGAGATTTCCTATTTAATATAAGTCATCTTCTTTCCATCTCTCTGTAAAAGTTGTGTTAGAACACTCGGGCATGGAGAATCTAGTCGAGGGTCGTATGTTGTTGTTATGAAGGTTTGATTTCAGCAGTATTGTGACTAGTTTTAATCAGTTTGTTTTGTTATATTTTTCCCTTTCACACCGAAGAGCTCGGGCATGGATGATCCAGTCAAGTTGTTGTAGCTGCATCATGATGCATGTTTCATCATTGTGCTATTGTGAATGTGTTGCTTAAATATACTTCAGTGTGTAAAACTTTGAATCCAAGATGATCTTGTGTTTGAGTATTTCCTCCTTAGGCTGCTAGAAGACCTAATGTCTATAGCAGACCTCTACATTCTCATCAGCAAGTCTTCCTTCTATTCACCTTTAATCCAACTTACTGACTGAAGTTGATCAAGACCTCACTTGCATGTGCATACCAGTCTAGTTTTCTGAGTTAAAGCTATATCATCTTGAGTCTCCTTCCCATTTGACCTTTTTAAAATTATTTGTGACATACAAACTGATGGGTATTGGGATTACTCTCTCTGCAATCGAAGAGTGACTTCTAGTGCAAACATTTTTGGCGTCGTTGTCGGGGATGAAAGTGAAGATATATTCCCTGAGAGAACGACAAAGAGTTTCTGATTCTGAAGGTGCATTAGATATCAGAATCATTGAAGATTGCAGCTTGCACCTGGTGACTCCACCATCAAAGACTCCAATGGGGAGGATCCTGTTGACAGAAAAATGACCATACTGAAGGGAAAGACTAGGTATCAATCTATGAGTTTTCTTCATGAAGTCTTCTTCTTCTTTATTAACTCATTTCTCTCTTTCCCTTCACATATAAAAAGGATTATCCTCTGCTTTGTATATTCAGATGACAATAAGCCTTCCTTCATTCATCCATCCTTGGAAGAAGAAGACATGACCTCTTTTTGTGTTGTAGATTTTGATCTTGTGTCTTCACCTCAACCTATTCATAAAAGTGAGATCTGTATTACATCTCCTCTCGAAATTGATCACCCTTGTAGCCTTGAGGAGGTTGAAAATAATTCACAGGCTTCTCAAATATTCTTACCCTCTGTTATTCCTGCTGAGCCTTTCCATAAACTCGTTAATCCTCATGATCATCCCACTGCTTTTCAAATTAAAATCAGAAATAAGTTGTGTAAACCTCTAAGGATACCATATCACCTTAACCCTTATCCTCTTCATTCCTTTGAGTATCTTCCTCGGTTTTCTGGGGAGGATCATGTTATAGATGAGAGGCACTTGGGGGCCTTTGAGAACTTTATTGATCAGTTTGAGATCATTCATGATGATTTTACCGTGAGGTTGTTCTCACATTCCTTGTTTGGAGATGTTTCTGTGTGGTTTAGATGTCTAGAGCTCGGTTCTATTGGTTCCTGGACCGAGCTATGCCATGCTTTTTTAAAGTGTTGGGGTGAGAACAAATCCCTTGATCAATACTGGTTTGAGTTTAATGCCTTGAGGAGAGGGGTAGAGGAAGACTTGGTTGTCTTCAATAAGAGGTTTTATAGCATTTATCATAGTATGCTTGTGGATATCAGACCCATGGAGACTGCTGCCATGGTGTACTATGTCATGGCTCAGCATCTAGAGCTTGTCGTTCTCCCAAGAGAAAGGAAATATGCATTGTTAAGACATATTTTTGAAGATGCTATAGAGGTCAAAGAGAACATTAGGGCTAGCATGTGGGTTCATAGGCATGCATATATCAAAAATTTGCATATACATGAGCAAGAAGATTGTCAATTTATTTCAGATTTTGAGCAAGAAGATAGTGACTATGAATCAGATCTAGAACAACAGCAAGGAGGTAGGTATGATTAACAGTTGGAATCAGGCTCTTCAACATTTGTAGATTTTTCTATGGGAAGGAATGTATATCAATCTTATGATCAGTTTCCAGAACATTTTGACCATGTAGCAGAGGTTGATTGCATACATAATTGTATGTTCTTGGATGATCATAGTTATGATGTTATAAATCCTATTGCACTTTTACCTTGTGACGATTCTTATGAAGAAGAGACGACAACTGTTGATGATCAAGAGTTGGTTTCAAAAGAACAAGGAGGGCATTTATTTGCAGACAGAGAGAATTTTACATAGGAGAAGCCTGGTCTTGTAAAGAAGCTAGGATTCTATCGCATTATTCATGATCATGTGGCCATATACATGGAGTCATACATTTTAGATTTTCTGAAATTTTCAAATTGCATTACTTCACCAATACTCACAGGCGAGTATGGTGTTATGAAAGTTTTCCAAGACAACACTATAGATCCTTTTCCTTTATTAATTAAGGAAAAGCATCGGTGGAAATCAGTTATCCTAGACTTGCAAAAAACATAGAGCAACATGTAAAGGAGGATCTTAGTCGACAATTTATCTCATGTCCAGAACCTGTAATTGAGCAGGTATCACCTAGTATTAGCTAGTCTGCATCGGTTCTCCACCCACTTGTGCACTCTGAGAACATCAAACGATGGGTGAGACACAATAAAGGACAAGAGTTAATTTGTTACCAGTTGAGCTCCCCTGATTATAAATTTTGCGACCCCGTGGGATTATATATGGAGCTGTGTTTTCCAAAAACATTAGAGCCTGCAGATTTATTCACCTTATCATCATTTGGGGGTATAGTCAGTGTTCCAAGCCATGTCCTCATTTTGTTGTCATACTTCCTTATCCTTTTGTGGATTATCTGCAGTAAAGAAAAGGATCATATTACCAGACAGTCTAGGTGGCTATGGTGGAAGTTTTTTTTCACCTAGCACTTTGTAAAAATCAGTGAGCTTAGGTTTTTGTACATAAATAAGATCTATCAGGAGCATGTGTGTTTTCTTTATGTCTGTAAGCAAAATAATGTGAGGTTCGACCTGGATTCCTTAGCAGGATGATTTTGAGCATGACTCCATAGCCCAATACTAAGGCATTGAAACTGCAAAAAGAGTTCTTAGAGCCTCGCAAGGAGGACTCTATCCCCCATGGAGCCTAATGTTAACACATATCCTCATTCTTCCACCTCAGCTCCTGCATGTTGAAGCCTATGTTTTCTCAGTTGTCCTTTTGTCACCACATCCTCCTGACTGGTCGTCGTCTAATTAGCTTTCATGCCATTTGCGCCAGATCTTCATCAACATCCAACGCAGATCTGAGTGGCGAAGAGTAGGGTAAGGCCGTCATGTTTCCAAGTGTCGATTTGACTCAGGCCTATCCGGACCCTGAGAAAGACAGTTAATGAAGTCGGGTAGTGGTGGTTGAACATCATTTCCCCCATAAATGGAAATCTCAAAAGGACTGTCAGCAAGTCGACTCGTCTGCAGGTCCCTCTCGAAACCCAAAAATTAGCAGGAGTTGTCCAATTCAGAGGGACGCGTGGCACCACATCCAAGGATTCACGGTTTTAGCATGGAGTCATTTTGATATTTTGTAATGGTCGATGGTTGAGCTAAGTTCCCACATTGTAAAGCTTTGATGAAATCTTTGGTTATCTGTTATGTAATAGGATTTGAGATTTCCTATTTAATATAAGTCAACTTCTTTCCATCTCTCTATAAAAGTTGTTTTAGAACACTTGGGCATGCAGAATCTAGTCGAGGGTTGTATGTTTTTGTTATGAAGGTTTGATTTCAGCAATATTGTGACCAGTTTTAATCAGTTCATTTTGTTATCTTTTTCCCTCTCACACTGAAGATCTCAGGCATGGATGATCCAGTCAAGTTGTTGTAGTTGCATCGTGATGTATGTTATACTTTAGTGTCTAAAACTTTGAATCCAAGACGATCTTGTTTTTGAGTTTTTACTCCTTAGGCTGCTGGAAGACTTGATGTCCATAGCAGACCTCTACATTCTCCTCACCGAGTATTCCTTCTATTCACCTTTAATCCAACTTACTGACTGAATTTTATCAAGACCTCACTTGCCTATGCATACCAATCCAGTTTTCTGATTTAAAGTGATATCATCTTGAGTCTTCTTCCCATTTGACCTCTTTAAAATTGTTTGTGACATACAAATTGATGGGTACTGGGCTTACTCTCTCTACAATCAGATAGTGACTTCTAGTGCTAACACCTTGAACATGATGAGGCACGAAAACTAACTTGGCAACATTGACTCAACAAGTACCAATAATTTAATGTGACGACAATAAGAGAGCTCTTTGAATGGATGAAAAAGTATGGCGACACATGGAATTGGTATGACTTAGAGACAAGCGGATTACCCAACTGTAAGACGAGACACAAACATGTGCCACGTTCATGGGCGACAATATCTACCATAAAGGTTTCTCAAAAACTTGAC
The DNA here is from genome assembly GCA_000966675.3 of Picea glauca. Lineage (NCBI taxonomy): Eukaryota > Viridiplantae > Streptophyta > Pinopsida > Pinales > Pinaceae > Picea > Picea glauca. Next base: position 575,541 of record JZKD02S0771008.1, read on the forward strand.
CCACTTCCTTCAATTCCCCCCCCCCGCACCCATATATATGAGTACCTATTTTTAAATTAATGAGCTTGAGGAGGGTAACACATGCTCAATATAAATCACCTTCGGTAAGTTCCTCTTCCTTTATTTAACAAACTGGAATAAGTAAGGGTTTGTTTCCATCTGGGTCCTTCAATATGTAGTTTAGAGAGTCAAGAGAAGGAAAACTCCTTGGTTTTTCATGTTTAGAGAGTCTGAAAAGAACTTAAAGGTGACTCTGGGGTTCTCATTTTTTGTGATTTTAGTCTCCAAAGTCCGAAAAGGTATAAAACAATATGACAGAGTTCACTCTTCTAATCATGCTTGATTAGAGTGTTCATTTTTCATAATTAGTCTCGCGAGGCCAAAAAATAGATAAACTATCACCCGAAGGATGCCCTTTCAAACCTTTTAATGAGTGTGAAAGGAAGCAAGATCACTCAACAATATTTTCATGTTTAGAGATTCTAAAAAGAGCTTAAAGGAGACTCTGGAGGGTTCCTTTTTCGTATAACCTTTACAAGTTCTAAAAAGTGATAAAATTTTACTCAGTCATATTCTCGTGTATTTACGAGCACGAGAAAGAATAAAGACTAATCTTGGTATTGGTTTCATTTTTACAAAAGTTTGAAAAAAAATTAAACTTATGCTTGTAAATTCCCAACGTAATTTCCAAAGGTAGCGATACCCATGGACGGTTGGTACTCTACCCCCAGCTTGAAAAGCTAGTGGAATAGCTCCAAAATGATAATCAAAGGCTGGAGACATGCCCCCCCAAACTTCATTTCATTTTTCGACTTTGAGGTTGTCACCAATTTCTATATCATATGGAGAAAAAGGATAAGGGTGGATGAAATGAAGGTTCAAATACGAGACCTAACAAAAGACTCGACTTGGAGTCTACGAGATCTAGCTAAAGAATCGACTCGATATCTACAAGAGCTAGTGAAAGACTCAACCCAACGGGAGAGGTGACTGTTTCATTTTTTAATGAGCTTGACACATGAAAATAACTATGCTCATAACCTCTGTTTCATTTTTTAACGAGCTTTCCACAAAGAAAAGAACTATGCTCAAAACCTATGTTTCACTTTTTAACGAGCTTGCCACAGAGAAGAAAAAACTGTGGTCGTAGCAGGTTTAATTTTTTAACGAGCTTGAAATCAGAAAACCATGCTCAAAGGTCTCTTCTTGATCATGGTTTCCAAGAGGACAATGCTCTAGACGGACACCATGTCAAGAGACAAAAAAGGGTCATGGCTTACAAGAGATCTTCACTAGACGGAAGAACAATGCTCTGAAAGGAGCACATGTTCGAGGGCCATGACAGGGGTAAGGAGATCAGGATCTACAAGCCCTATCAAAGAGATCACCATGTCAACTACCCGATTTAAGTCATAGGAGATTGAGCTTACAGTGAGAGGCTCATCTTCATTGACAACTGAAGGCATAGGAGATAACGCCACATAATTTACCTGTGTAGGGGGCGATATCGTCCGCATATAAGAACCATTTAGGAAGGTCATTGAGTTGATGGTCAATTCAGGGCCAACGAATGAAAGTTGATCAAGAGTCACAATTCTTCCATCATGAGGGAAATCTATTACAACAAAAAGAGTGGACGCAATAGATTTCATGGCATAGACATAATATCGCCCAAGGAGTAAATTGAAATCCAAGGGTGTTAGAAAAACCACAGAGAAATAAAATAAAACAAATGCAGAAACAAAACACAGAATATACACAATACAAGAGAGACACAGATTTACGTGGTTCACCCAGTGTGGGCTACGTCCACCAGAGAAATTTCCAGGTCCTTTCTTTATTATTATCCAACAAAATGAAGGGATAAAACCTACAACAAAACCCACTGTAACTTCCTCTTCTTTCTCTCACAGTCTCCTCTCTCAGAATACAATACTCGCCAACATACAGAGCCGCAATACATTTCCCTCATAAAAGAGGGTTGCCTTCTAGGGAAAAAAACCCTAACATAATCTCTATCATTATATTTGCGACCTTATAATGAACGGTCCAGATTTACAATGAAATTACAATATACTTTTACAAGGCAATTTTAGCTTCGGGGGCTTTTCCCCCGAACCCCCCCTGGGGGCTTGCTTGCCCCAAGACCCCCTAGCCCGGGGGATAGCCCCCCTGGACCTTGCAGAGGGGGTACCTCCCCTCTGTACGCCCCCGCGTGGAAGAGTGTACATACTTCTGGGGTGTAAATACTTCATGGGGTATAAACACGGCTGAAAGTAAAAGACCTCTAAATCAGGAAGATAATCAGGCTCCACAACCAACAAAGGGGTCTTGGACTACTATAACATCAATAAAGACAATTTTCCCTCCAAAAGTTATGAGAAATTGAGGAATGGCTCCTAAAGGGTGACTAGTTCTTCAGTTAAAAGATAATAGATTTTGGGTAACCGGTGCAATATGAGGACAACCCAAAGCTTGTCAAGCAATAGAGGAGAAAATACTAACGGATGCACCTTCATTTATCAATGTCTGAGGAACGTCCCGACCACAAAATTGTACTTTAATCTTGAAAGGAATGTGAGAGGGAAGATGAGGTCCAGTTAGTGCACCCCAATCAAAAAGGATGGCCTCATTACTTGGAGGGGGTTCCACGGGAGAAGGAGGAATGCCCCCCAACATGGTATATTTTGTATCAATGAGAAAAATGTGGGTAGTATCAGGCTTACTCTCTAGCGGGAGATTAGGATCGATTGATGACGGGATCAAATCGACCAATTGGGTTTCATTCTCCAAGGGGAGAATGGGGAGGACGGATGTAAATAGATCAACTGCTTGGGTTTCACTCTCTAATGGGAGAGTGGGATCGACCGAGGATGGGATCAGATTGACCAATTTTTCAACTAGTTCAACTAAGGGCGTGACCATATTGACTACCTGATCAAATGGACTGACCGACGAAGGGACTGGATCGATCATTTCATCAACTACAGGTGGGCTGAGAGTAAGCCTACGATAAGCAGCCAAAAGCTGAGGCTAGGAAACAGTCATTCCTTCCATTAATTTTGAGGCTTAATCCATACGAGGGAAAATGTGAGTTTGATGAATCCCTCTGCATAACCTACATGGGAACTTGACTCTACTTTTCTTCTTCTCAATGGTATCCTGACTAGTTGACGGGAGGTCAACAACTTGTTGTTCATAGGATGATGACATGGGCTGGCGAGCGCATGTAGACCATGTTTCTATAACCTTGGATGGACCAGGGAAATCCTTAAGAAGATGGATACCCTTACAAATACTGCAAGGGTACTTGGGCTTATGGGTTGTTTGGGTGATCTTGGCATCATCAACACTCCCAACACAATTATCAGTAACTAGTTATTTTCCAACATGTCTGGCAATGGTTGGAAGTTTGGGCCCTTGCTTATTTTTCTTCTTCTAAATATTCCTTTTCTTCTTCTTCTTCTTATCCACTAGGTTACTAGCTTCAAAGATTTCACTCAACGAAGAATATGAAAAGGAAGAAGACCTTGCAAGTGAAGAAGGAGAAGAAGTTATTAGATATCATTTTGTGGATTAACTGCGTAGAGTAAGTCATTAATCTATGACCCATATCCATGATTATTAGTCACAACTGACCAATAATTCTCATGATTTGAATAGCCCACTTATCACTCATTGCATCGGGTGATGCTCACAGGGGTGAAGAAGTGGAATTGAAACCAATGATTCATTTCATTGGTTTTAATTCCACTTCTTCACCCCTATTAGCATCACCTGATGCAGTGAGTGCTAAGTGGGCTATTCAAATCATGAGAATTATTGGTCAGTTGCGACTAATACTCATGGATATGGGTCATATATTAATGACTTACTCTACACAATTAATCCTGAAAATGATATCTAATATGTTGCACTACGGAATCTCCTCTATGCTTAAACAAGAAGATATTACTGGTGAAGAAGGTGAAGGATCAACATGAGGTTGATGTTCTTGGGGGGAAGTGCCTAAAACCGAAGCACTTCCTGCATTCAGGATTACCAGAGTGGAAAACAACCATATCGGTAATCCAATTGTAAGACATGGAAGGCTCAAAGTAGCGATGTAAGAAGGACCAATGTTTCCGTAAGAAGGAAAAACAAAAGGTTCCCCTAGAGCAGGGGTGGCTTCATTGGTCGTTCCAAGAATTGATTCCATTAAACATAGATCCAACCTATATTGTATTAGGGAAAACAAGCAACACATGTTAAAAATATAGGAAGGAAGAAAACAAACCAAACCTTCTCACAATGAACACACTAGTTGGTGATGAAATCCAACGTAATAGGAACAATATAAGAAGAGGATGAGATAGAGTGGGTGGAAAAGTTACGTTGATGACCTGCTTAATGGAATTATGCCTTGGTGCAATATTCCACACAATAAACGTGGATTTACCCTCCAAGGAGCCCGAGTGAGTTTGGCCAACATTGATTCCAGGTATAGCAGAGACTTTCCCCTTCACTGTCACCTCGTGTATTAACCCTAAATACAAATGCCACTAAGGTTACCAAATACGACAATGATGTCTGGTGAAATAATCGACAGTTTGATATACGCGCAAGGGCAGTGTAATTGAGCCCAAAATTGACTTGAGAAGGCCCGTACAGGGTTGTTTTCTCAAATGACCCCCAATAATATGCGCAACCACTACACCAGGACCAACAAAGCAGGGTTAGTAATTTTGTTGGCCTTAATGCGACATCGTGATTGACCCTTGTGCGAGAAGGGCTTCCCAGGACAAAGTGTAGTAAATGGATTTCACCGCTCCTTAAATCAAGATTCTATGTTTGTTTACAACTTTGGAAAGTTATCTTTCACACCTATTCTAAAGCCCTAAAACTAATCTAATGTAGTTTGCAAAGAGCCCTAGATATAAAAGTTTCTAGGTAGATTTTAATTAACGCGTAAATTTTATTAAGTTTTTGTTACTCAAGAGGAAAATGGCATGGACTAAATGATGTTTTGATAGACTTTAAACTTATGAAAATAAATGAAGATGCAAATATTTCACTTCGATGAAAGATATATTACAAGAAGGAGAAAACGTTTATCATTCCAAGATGCACAATGTCCCAAAATTTTATTAAACTCATCGATATCAAGATACTCAAGAAATGAGCCAAAGAGATTGTACAATGTCCCAAGAAATGAGCAAGAAACATGAATGGTGTAAACAAAAGATATGGAAATAATCGTGGATTTGTCAATAGAAGTTATAATTCATTTTACCCGTTGATGGACAAAAATATTGTATACTACAAATGCAATTATCTTGGTCACAAAGCATGAGATTATAGATATATGAATGAAGATGTCCCTATGCTAACCACAGTATGGAGAAGGAAAGAGATTCCAAACAATAAAGATTGTCGAATAGAATTGACCGTTGAAGAATGTAAAGAAGAAGATGAATGGTACATAGATAGTGGATGTTCTTCACACATGACCGGGGATCAAGACAAATTCATCAGCTTGAAGAGAAAGGGTGGCAATGTTGCATTTGGAGATGACTCATCTGCCAAAATACTTGGAGAAGGTGTAGTAGAGCTTGGAAGAAAAAATGTAAAAGAAAATAATGTTCTTTTGGTTGAAGACTTGAATCATAATCTACTCAGTGTTAGTAAAATGTGTGATCAAGTATACACTCTTACGTTTGATTCCTGAAAATGAAAAATTAGAGAAAATAACTCAGGAAGATTGTTTGCAACTGCAACAAGAATACCGAACAACATATACATCCTAGACATGAAGAAGAGAGAGAAGACAGAAGCCACAAAAAAGGATTGTAAGGAAGAAAAAGTCCCAAAGACCAAAAATAAGGATGAAGTATTATTGAGTGCCACGTGTTCAGGGGGAGCAGCCCCAAAGAAGAGAGTTACATTTTTCCATTAAACTCAGGGGGAGAAACCCTAACCTTTTCCATTGATTTCAAAGGGGGAGATAAATTGGGATCATGATGATAGGAGGAGCATGAGTGTTTCCATCAATGACAAAGGGGGAGATTGTTGGAATATTGGTTGTTGTCATTGATGTCAACCCTAGTCATGGGTTTTGGACCACGAGATTGATAAAGATATTTGGACATGAAGGACAATGCACATGCATATACAACACCCATGAATGGATAGTATACATCATGTTGTTTTTAGTGGTATCTGGCACTTCACGTGGATCTTCATGGTTGAGGAGAAATGAATTTTTGAAGATGACAAAGTGAATTGAAGAAGGAAGTACATGTAGGCCATGAAGATAATTAAAGAAAATAATTACAAAATAAGAAAGTGTCAGGTCGGCCCTAATGTTAAACTGAAGTGACATAAATGTTATAAATAAACATCATTATAGATTCATTTTGATACAAGTCAAATTTCAGAGGAAATAAGAAGTAAAGAAGGCCAGATTTCAAGGGAGGATGAAGTCTTTTGGTGATGTGTTCTAAGGTATGTTATTTTCAGGTCATCTTACCATTTTTTCTATAACTGTTTTTATAGAACGATTCAGATTGTGAAATCTCTATGGTATTGAGAATACATATCAAGGTACCTATGGTAAAAATTTCATCTCTTGATGTGCTACAATTACAGAGATACACTATGTGGAAGATAGGGTTTGTGACCAGTCCTGAAGCTAGTCAATAAACAGGTGTTCTGGGTAAAACAATCATAACGTCTTCATCAAGAATCCAAATTATGTGGGACAAATTTCATTGGAAATAATACGGACTTTAGTTTCTTGTGTGCGTGTTTCAGAATCAAATGTTACATATTGAGTGCGGGGCATTCTGTACAAGTTCGGTCTCCTGAATAGACCAAAATTGAATAAAGTCTACCATTCTTTCTATAACTTCTTTTTGGGGAGGATTCAAGGAGTGAAACTTGGAGGAGTTTCAGAGAATACATTGAGTAATATTATATATAGGATCAGAGTACTCCAATAATTGAAGAATTGCAAAAATTGAAGAAGTCTCAGGAAGCATTATCAGGTTTTATGTGATGATTGGTTAATGGTGATGATTTAATGTAAAGTTTTATTATCTCTCATATATTCTTGGGTGGAAGGAAGGGGAAAATATGGAGAGTTCAAATCTCTCTTGATATTGGAGGATTTTATCTTCCTCTTGGAGGTTTATCCCTCCCTTTACATTTGGAAGTTGTAGCTACCTTTGGAAGTCATTACTTCCCTTGA
>JZKD02S0771008.1:594583-614770 GCA_000966675.3 Picea glauca
GTCCGTTGTGTGCTTGTGCAATGTGTCTTGACCATTGTTTCCTGCAGATGTCGAGGCTGCTATTCTACTTCTTGCTGGACTTGTTGTAGCTTCTCTTTATCTTCTCAGTGCAGGTAGTGATTTGTGTCCATGCTTCTTGTAACAACTCGATTTGTATCTCTGGCTCGCTTATGTCGCTAGCCTCAAGTAGTTCAGGTGCGACCTTCCGAATCTCCGGCCAGGCTTCTGCAAGTTTTGCCTGCACTTTTTCCAGTTTTCACTGGACTTGGAGTTTTTCATGTGCTTCTTGCATTTTGTATGTGTGCTCCATGAGTTGTTCTTTTCTCGTGATCTCGACGAATCTCTCAGCCTCCTAGAGCCTCCGATCCAACTGGTCCGTGGATGCCCTGATTAGGGAAAATAAGTGTGGTGTTGGCCATTGTACCAGGTCGGTGAATGAAATAGCTGCATCGGTGGGTACTTGCCACTGTAGTGGGAGTCCACTTCCTATTGAATGGTTTGAGAGAGTTTCTACCTCTTCCTTCATTGGTGGGACTGTTGCAATTCTCAACCTTAGCTCTGCTGGAAAAACAGTCAGAACCTTTGTTCTGGCTATGCATACTTGTATCAATTCTACACACTACTTCGGGTTCTAGAGAACTTGCTCCATTTGAGATCGCATGGTTGTAGTATCCTGCTCCATTATTGATTCTGGCTCATTGTGCGCATCTTGTATCTCTATATCTTCTAGTGCTTCTGCATCATGTGCCATGATTTCTTGGGCACCCTCACCCTTGGCCAATGAGGTGAGTTGTTGGTTGTCATGGAGTTCCTACTCCTCTCTGCCTCGGGTGTCTTCTTCCTATGTTGAAGACTCAGGTTGTTGTTTCTGGGTGTTTGGATTCAAAACATCCAACATCGTGCTCTTCTTTGAGGCTTTGGGGTCAGGAATGGGAATTTTTAATCTTGGCTTGGGTGGTTCTCTGGTTATTTGTGGGGGTCGTTGTTCCTCTGTCTCTGGGAGATCGAGTTGCATCGACTCTAAGGTCGTGGTGTGATGTGGAGTGGTGGTGAGGAGGTTTGGTAACTGGAGTGGTGGAGGGTGCTCAATGATGAGTGTAGACATAATTGCTTCGGGCTCCAGGTCATCCTGAATATCAATGATAGTGGTAGATTTGGTCAAGTCATGGGTTTAGGGAGCGGCAGATGCAAGGGGCTATGGGTTCATGGGTTTGTTCGGTGAGACCCCAGTTCTGGGACTCTTCACCAATGGTTTGGTACCAAGCACAATGCCCAAGATTTGGTTAACCTGGGCACCTGACAACACATCATCATCTGGTAGCTGTCGAGGGGAGGTCTTTTTCTCCACTCTAGTTGTGGTATCACTTCTTCCTCCTCTAAGTTTGTTTGTGTCAGAGCATCTAGTTTCTTCTGTTGGGGGCTTGAACTCGGTCTCTCGCCTGCTTCCTTGTCTTTTTTCTTGAGCAGCTCCGCAGAAAAAATGTAATGCATCAATGATTTCCATGGGCCACATTTAACTCCTAGCCATGACATGACTTCCTTATTGAATGCTTCCTCGTCCAAATAGAACGGTAGCATCCGTGTGTGGAAATGTTCCTGGCTGGCATGTCTCGACCAGACGAATGTGTTGTTTAGGTTCATGCTGAAGGCGATATTACTCGTGTTGCAATTGAGGATATCTTGCGAGATGTGCAACCTCTGTGTTATGTCTATCATAGCATTATACCATTTGGCAAAGGATGCATTGTTGAGTGTTGTGTTCTCCAAGTCTGGTCTGGATTACCATGGCTCGAACATCTTCGCCATGCACTCCTTATCTAGTATTGTTGGTTTTCTACCCAGGGGTGGCTTCAATTTGATCATTGTGAATGCCACAAGTAGGTATCCATAGGTGAAGGTTCCTCCATTCTCCTGTTCTTCCTCGCAAGCTACTAGTAGTTCCTCCAGCAGGAAACTGCACCAATTGATCACTGCTCCTTGTGCGCAAAAGTCGACGATTGATAGCGCATCTAGAGTGCATTCTCCCCTATAGTAAGACCTCGTAACCTTGCTGGCTATGATTTAGCAGCCATTCAGGACTATTTCAGGTAGTATTGGTTCAATGATTGTTGTGCATCCTCCTCTCTTGTGTTAAACTTCTCGTATAGGCTAGTCTCTCCTTTCTTTTTCCCATGCTTGTTGGGGCCCTGAAATCCCTTTGAAAATTCCTCTCCTTGGGAGGATAGTCCAGTGAGTGGCTGGATATCTTGTGCATGGATTGGATACAACTTATCCACCCATAGACTTCTATCATGCACTCGGATTATCAGAAATTTCGTCCAGTGCGCCATCTTGCCTGTGGTACCAAAGACTGGTAGGTCTCTCAGGTTCATGATGGTTGAGTTAGATAAGTTGGTTAAACCTTCTTTTGGTAAAAATTTTATGTCCCTGGCTCCATTCGGAGCCATCTCCCAAAATACGTATGTGTGCATCTATGGGAACAAGGCTGAATCCGTGAGATCGAGGTCGAGGAGCTTGATTTTCTCTATCTTCCCTTTGAGATCGCTTGCGATTTCGACCCGAGGGTCATAGGGCTCATATGGTACTGCTTCTTTAGACATGGCGCCTCAACTTTCTGTGGCTCTCAGCATTCACACTTCTATAACAGGTAAGAGATAGGGTTACGTCTGCAGCTTTTAAAATGGGCCCAACTGGTTCTCACTACCGAGTTCAGAAATGGCTACGCTCATTTTAGAAATAATACATTCTCAGATGAGTTTTGAGAGCCTTATACTTAGCTTAACGGGTAGGTTTTATCAGTAACTTCTAATCACCATGACCGTATGGATGCAATCTGGGTGTGAGTTTTCCGATGGGACAGTTTAATCAAGGTAAATTCTATTGGGCGATCTTGGTATTTACTTATTTGAGTGGACTAAGGACGTGGATGAATTGAGATATTTCTATTTGACGGGTGGGTGCCCCGGTGCAAACTTCGATGGAATCTTGGCATAATGTGACTTTTTGGCTTAACGACGTCAGACATGGTACTGGAGTGGAAATAAAGGTTCTGACTAGACTGGGTTTGTGTGGCCTATAACTTAGATTGGATTTGGATTCATGGCGCCTCCGACCACAAAGTTTGTCTCTGTCATCCTTAATGACTGTCATTAATGGGCTTTCTCATGCTTCAAATCCTGTACTGCAGATTCGTCAGTTCTGTATCAACCAACACTTAAACAAAACAAATGAACTATGTGTTATGGCGTGACATTGTGCACATGGACATTATCAACTGAATTTACAAAATTTTAGAAAGAAAACAAAACTCAAATCTAACTAGTGTACAAGCTCCATTGGATTGGAGCGATTGTCCTTCTTTCTCATCTCTGATGTAGGTAGGGATTTAGGTGAGCGCCATTCAGCCATCTCGGTCATAGGACACCATCTAGTTTCTCAAGTTGGACTGCTCCTGAGGGTCATATCTCTGCAACTATGAAGGGTCCCAACCAGTGCATACGCATCTTGCCAAGATGGTTCTGTTATCTGCTGTTGTAGAGTAACACTTTATTCCCTTGTGTAAATACCTTGGTCTTTATGTGTTGGTCATGCCAATATTTTTGTCTTGCCTTTTCAACCAATTGATGGAAGTCTACTAGAAATATGGTTTCCTCGAGTTCTTGTAGCTCCACAAGTCTCTGCGCCACTGTTTCCTCTTTTGTCATATGTGTGACTTGTGCAATATACGGGCTTGGAGTGATGAACTCTGCAAGCACCACTACCTCTCTTCCATAAACTAGCTGGAATGGTGTGTATCTGTAGAGTTTATTTGTGGTTGTCCTGTAGGCCCATAGTATCGTTGGAACTCTATCATCCTAGTCCTCTCGGTTTGCACAACAAACCTTTGTTAGTCCCCTTTCCAGGTTTTTGTTGAAGGCTTCGACTGTTCCTTTGGCCTGTGGGTGGTATGGACTTCTCTTGTGATGTTGAATCATAAATTATGTTGTAAGTGTTGCTAATGAAATGAGTTCCCTAATTGTTGGTTAGGCTTCTGGGACATCCGAACCGAGTAATGATGTTTTCGAAAATGAACCTGGCAGCATTACCTATTGAACAGTCTTGTACCGTTGTTGTTTCTGCCCAATGGGTAAGGTAGTCAGTTGCGGTAATGATGTATCTAGCCTTTGAATGTTTGGCTGTGGGGTTTATTGGTCCGATGAAGTCAACTAGCCATTTCTCAAATGCCCATAGAGCTCTAACTGGTTGTAATGGTAGTTCATATCAACGTGACAGCTTGCCTACCCGTTGAAAAACATCACATGATCTAGCATATGCTTTTCGATCCTTGAAAATTGTTTCCCACCAAAGTCTTTCCTATAGAACTTTCTGTGCCATGGCCTTTTTTCTAACGTGGCCTGCTGCAATTCCACTATAGCATTCCCAGAGTATATCCTGCCTTTCGTGATCCAAGACACATCATCTGAGAATGATGTCTATTCCTAGTTTGTACAACTATCTGACGATCAGCTAGTAATCTTCTTCTTTAGTGACCATATAACGTTTTTGGGTTGCAAAATATGTTTCAGGACAGGCCCCTGTACTAAGAAAGATTACTATGTCCTCCAGATATTTTGGTATGGCCTCGATCCTAAACAAATATGCATCTGGGAGTTGGTCATCCACTACTCCGCCACTTTATCTCAACTCTAGTCTGGATAGATGGTCGCGTCCGACATTGCATCGTCCCGGCTTGATGATGACTTCAAAGGAAAATTCTTTAAATAACAACAACCATCTACAAATTCTCCCTTCTAACATAGGTTTGTTAACTAGGTATTTCAATGTGGAATGATCAGTAAAGAATTTGAAATGAGACACTAACATATAGTGTCTGAATTTCTGTAAAGCGTAGATCATTTCTAAGCCTTCCCATTCTGTCGTTGTATATTTTTGATATGCTTGCGACAACTTCCAACTCGCAACATAGATGGGGTGATCCATATCTCCATCTCCAGGTTGCATTAAGATAACTCCTAAGGAAATTCCTGAAGCATCTACATGGACATGAAATTTCTTCTCCCAGTTTGGGAATATAAGAATCAGTGTTGTAATGAGATTTTCCTTAAGTGTCTCAAATGCTTTATCACATTCGAGAGTTCATTGGAACATTTCAGCTTTTTTCAGGAGGTTTTCCAAAGGTGCAATAATGTTGGCATATCTTCGAATGAACCTATGATAGTAACTTATGTGCCCTAGTGTGGAGCGCAACTGTTTATCACTTGTAAGCGGTGTCATATTCACAATGAACACAACTTTAGCTGGGTCTACCTATACTCCTTCTTGGCAAACTATGTGGCCCAATAGATTTCCATGTGGCACGCACAAGATACACTTTCTGAGATTTAATGAGATTTTCAATTCTCTGCATCTTTCAAACATCAGCCTTAGCAGTGCTACATGTTCCTTAAGCAGGCTATATATTTTCCAATCATCCATATAAAGTTTTGTAAATTTGTGAATGAAATCTCTAAAGGCTGCTATCACAATCCTGGAGAAAATTGCAGGGGCATTTTTTAACCCAAATGGCATTGCATTGTATGCAAAAGATCCCCATTTTGTAATGAAAGTAGTTTTTCTTTTGTATTCTTCAACAATCTTGACTTGATGGTATCCTGAAAAACCATCTGTAAATGAGTATTCTTCCTTACCCACAACCTGTTCTAGCACCTCATCAGTAAAGGGTGTTGGGAAAGGGTCGTGCACACAGACAAAGTTGAGGCTTCTGTAGTCTACACAGACTCTAATATCCTTAGTGTCTTTCTTACTTTGAATGACTATTGGGATAACCCACTCTGCTTCATCTACCACAAAAATGAGACTTTCTTCCAACATCTTATCAATCTCCTTCTTAACTTTCTCTTTTAATCTTGGGTTAAGACGGTAAGGTCTATGTCTGACAGGATTGGATCCCAGTTTTAACTCAATCTTCATTTCTCCCATGACTCCATTAATCCATTTTAATTCTGAAAAGGTCTTTGGGAATAAATCCTCATAATCCCTCAGTAAACTTTGTATTTCCTGATTGGTTTGCTCATCCCAGTAGTCACCCACCATAGCTATCTTGGATTTTTCTTTGGTCCCTATATTGAGTCTACGCAATTTCAATGGGTGGTTGTAGGAACTATCGGTCTGGCTGGGTATGGTGTTTTGGATTTCTCGGTTCCCCTCTGCCTCTTCGATGGCTAGGTTTCTTAGTCCTTCTAATTCATCTAGGATTTTTGAATCTTTGCTAATCTGATAACATTCTATAGGATTTTCAGTCAAGGGTAAGTGGAGTTTAGTCTGAATTTCTTGGGTATGCTTGGGACACACTACAAAATTTATTATTCTATCACTATTGGTTGTAAACAAAAGTCCTTTAATATTTTGTAGGGCTATCTCAAGCTTAGGGTACTTACTTGAGAATGAGAAGACTTTGCAAAATTTAGTTGCTAGTGTCTGCCAGTCGTTGGTCTCTCTTCTGGTTTATTCATGTAGGAACCAAGCTTTCGGGATTGGGCCTAGGGAATGGAGAAATACTTGAACCCAGAAGTGAGAGGGTATCTCCGCAGCCTACCACTATGTCACGCATTGTTCGATGTGTATTCTAGGATCAACTTCTCCGCTAAATAGTTGCGCAACTTGGAAATACATCTGTATTTCTGATTCCAGCTGCTCCTTATTCTCGAACCTGTATTTGATAGCTTGCATCACTTCATCCCAAGTTCTGAGTATGGATTTATGAGTGGCCCACCATCTGGCGGGGTTGTTCTAAAAAGATATATCTAGTACCAAGATTCTGTGATATTCTCTTACATTCTCTTCCATGTTCTGGAAAACATTGTCTAGGTCTGAGGTGCCATCGTACACTGGGTGTTCTCTAACTTCAGTTCCAACTCATCTGGTCATTCTAAGAGTCGTGCATCTTCTTGAGAATGTTTCATGTGAGACTTGTTGCCAACCATCAAAAGCTAGTTCTGAATCTTCCTCTGCTGACTATATGCTTCTCCAGCTTATCGATCCATCAAAAGTAGGGTTTATATAGTCGTTTCTTGTCCTAGTTGTTACGGTGTACAACTGTTCTAGGTATTCTCCTTCCATATTATTATCTATTGGTTTTGTGTATCTGGGTCCTACATATGTATCCAAAGGTTGAACTACCTTGATTTCCTCAGCTTCAAAAGTCATGGTGTCTTTCTTTAGGTCGATCATTGCATAGTTGTCGTAGGCCCAATCGATGCCAAGTAGCACAGGGTAGGGGTCCTTGTCTCCAATGATCTCAATGACTTCAAATTCTGCCACTATTTATACTCCTACTACATCTATTTCCACATTCTCCCATCTTCCTATGGGAAAGATACAGTATTGGTTTTCCATTCTCAAATGAATTGGGGAATATGTCAGTCTCGATTTTCCTAAGGCTTCCCAAGTCCTTTTGGGAGGAATGTTCACATCTGACCCAAGGTCCAACATGACGTCCTTAATTTCAAAGTCATCTAACTGGGATACTAGTCGGAATTCTTTTCCGATTCTTACATTTCTTCACTGCACTCTCTGAGTACTCTTCTCAAGAAGATTATCTCTTATCCTTGCTTCTGAGGTTTCTTCATTCCCTTAGACAAGGTACAATGCATTTCACAACTTCTTTGTTAGTTGATCATTCCCTAGAATGTCAGAGAACAACTGAAATTAGTGGTCAACTACGTTTTGAGGTTGCTCAGGCTGTCTTAGTATGACTATAAGGTTTCTGGGTGCAGGGGGTGAAGCAGGGACTTGCGCCATCTTAGGGTATACATTCGACTAGGGGGGGTTCTCTTATATTTCATGACTAGGAATGTACTGGAATACTTCTATAGCATCTTTAAAGAACAATTATTGCTTTAGGGGGTCATACCTGTCTCCCTTAGGTGTTTCTTTTTGGATCTGAGGTATAGTATCACTATCAACTCCTGTCTTTTCTCCTCCTCGAGTAACGATATTAAGGCTGGGAAATGTTCCTTTAGAAATCCTTTTGATCTCTGAACTGATAAGGTTAGTTCCTCTTTGTCATACTCTGTCTTCCCATTTTGAAATTAACTCTGGACAATCTTCAGTTGCGTGTCCATTGGTCCTGCAGTGAGAGCACCATGGGCATCTTGGGCGAGGATAATCTTTAGCCAAGTGACCTTGTTCATCACAGTTATAACATCTGCTTGGTCTTCGTCCCCTAGTTATTCCTCCTCTGAAGTCTCCTCGAGCTCCACCTCCTCGACCTCTTCTTGGTCTCTACAGGATTTCATTCACCCTGAATGTTGTTCGGTCGAGCCTGTCCGCCAGTGCATCCAACTCTCTACATTGATTGGTAGTATGCGTGGTAGATGCAAAGAAATCACAGTGTAATGTATTTGGTACTGTCTAACAATTATGCATGATGGGGCACTATCTTGGTCCATGCCCATGGATTCAGAAGATCTCACAATATTTTGTTTTTGGTGCTGCTTGGACTCCTACAAAATCATGATATGGGGTGGGGTGATGGAATGGTGAGTTCATTGATACTTGCACAACTCCTCTTGTGGGTCCTACTGGGGTTACCATCATATTTTGAGGAGGTCCCAGTCCCCTCATTTGTGTACATTCATCCACCAAATGACCTTTTGTATAACATCCCGTGCACCAAACATGTGGTCGTCCTGGTCTGGGTATCATCAACTCCTGAATCTTTTCTGTAAGTGTCGATATCTTCCCTTGTAGTTGCGCCAGATTCACATCTACTGGGGGTTGGGTTACTCTTAAACTCCCAGGGTATCCCGCCATGGATTCAATCTTCATCGATTGTTCCAAGGCATCTGTTAATGTGGCTATCCGTTGGTGCGTTAGCGGAATCTGAGTCAGAGGCAACAGCCCCTGAATGTAGCACTCCCTTTGATGTTCTTCGTGTATTGGATGTGCCAACCTCCCTGTGGCATATTTAAAGTTGTGGTTGTACTCCCAAGCTGATTCGCGTTCCCTTTGTTGGATCTCATGCAACTCAGACAGAGTTTGTTGTTTTGACTGAGGTAGTTTGAATTCTGCTATAAAATTGGTCTGTACTTGGTTGAGTGTGAATGCTTGACCTTGTGTCCATGGAACTCCTAGTTCAATGATATTAATGTACCACTTGAGATCGCGACCTCTCAAGGTAGTTTGGAACTCAACCAACTTATTTTCATCTGGAGTCCCTCTGGATCTCCAGATTTCTTGGCACAGGAACTAGTGCTGCTCAACGTCTTCCTCTCCCTTACCGCAAAATTCTAGGTATCTAGCAATCGAACCCCCCGTATGGTTGGCCATTGATGAACTTGTTGTTCCTATAAATATGAATCCTAACAGTCCTGCTTGCGATTTACCAAGGGATCCCAATATCCTCATTGTAGTCACATTTCCTAGTTGTGACTGACTAATTAATTGTCCTGGAACAGAATTAGCATGAGAAGGCAGTATCGAACTTACCATTTGTATAGAAGGCACTTGGGGTACGGGTGATTCGGGGCTGGTGCCACTTGCTTTGAGGAAATTTTCTTTGATCTGGGGGGTATCGTTAGCTTCCACTGGGATGCTCTCTTCGGCTGGATTCCCAATCTCTCCTGTTATTGGGGTTGAATCTTCTCTTTCTCCTCCAATATTTATGTTGGCTTCCTCCTCTCTTTCCTCTGTGCTTTCTCCTTCTTGTCTCATTTCCTGGGGGCTACTTTCTCTCCCTGCTTCTCTCTCGTTCAATCTTTGATTGGCCATTCATTGTTGTCTTATCATCTTCTGCAGTTCTTCCATTCGTCTTTCCTCTGCTTCTCTCGCTTCGCCTTATTTCCTCAACTTTTCAGATTATCTTACAGCTTTCTTGACCTTGCTACGCCACCACTTATCAACTATGGTGGCTCTCTTCAAGGGTTGCTCATCTCTCGAGTCCCTTTCTTGCTATTGCCACCCCATTTGTCAAAGAACCCTTCCTCTCTCTCATGCCATGACTCTCACCCCGTCTCGCCCTACCCCAAGTGAGGGTGTTTACACTGCCATCTCGGTCGGGGACATAATCAACATCCCTTCCTCCATCAAGAAAACCTTAATCCAAAGGGGAATTTATCTCAACAGTCTTCCCCTTGCGCCTTTCTTGAAAATTTCCTGTGCCCATGAGAAGGACTGGTGGTTCTCAGCTGCAAATTCAATTATGTATCCCTCTAGCGTGGTGTTAACCCAAAAATCCACAGCTCATGTAACTAGGCAATCCAACCTCTGGAGTGTTGCTAACTTTTTAGTATCCCATGCACAAATATTCTTGGTTCGTCCCTGGAACTCTGGAGCTTCTTGGAGCCTCTTTATCCAGTGAAAAAATTCTTTTGGGAATTTAACCCAAAAAATCTAATACTGGTCACTCGATCTTTCTGAGTAAAATATTGCTTCGCAAGTGTTTTCCACTGATTTTCTATTTAGTTATGCTTCTTTCCTTATAAAGGTGTCACAAATCCTTTCCCACCATTGACCAATACCAGATCTATGGATCAACGACAACATTCTCCCTACAGGTTGCCTTTTAACACGAGTCCCGACAATGGAAACATTTTGTCGGCATGAATTTTATCATACCAGGGTCCTTCTGAGGTTACCAACAAAAGGTACCTTATAGTCTAGAGCACTGGAATTTTCATCCCCTCCGAAGAGAAGAAGTCTCACCTGAAGCATTGCTGAGACATATAGATAGGGAAGGGTAGGAAGAAGGCTAAAGAGGATCCCTAGAGCATTCAAAACTCATTATTGTTCTTGCGTAAGAGTCATTATCAGATTTGAACCATCTAAATGCAAGAATTGAACCTACTTACGTTGCAAGGAACAATTAAACAAGAACCATCGAATATAACTCATACGCCATAAAGAAATGTTGTAATGCATAAGTAAACATACAAAGACACATCATATTTTGAAATTTAGTCTTGCTTCCTATTATCTCCAGGATCTTTCCTTCATTACAGACTTAGAGTTACAAGAAAGACTTAGTACAGAATCTCGGTTCTGAACTCATATCTCAGAGCTCCAGCTCTCCAACTGATAATTCTAATTCATTGCAGACTCATCCTTTTCTTCTCTCGACCTACAACAAGAACCAACACTGATCCCAAAACTTGGGCGAATCTGATCAACATGACTCAACTTGACCCTATTCAACCAATGATGAACGAGGTATCAACTAATGAGTTATTTTGTTAATGAATGAAGCAACACAAACTTTTACAATTATATTCAACCCTATATATAGTTGGGTTGTGTATTCCTTCTCGGCTTGCACACTTTCTTGTTCTGTTGCAACCATTTGTTGCCTGGATGGCATTGCGCTGACTTCCACAACTTCTTTCTGTTACTCTTTCTCCCAGCCTCTGATGAAGTTTGCACAACTTGTGCTTAGCCAAAACTTGCGCAATTCTTTCCCAAAAACAAAGGGCCCAACACATTTTTCAATATTTTCTTCTTCCCAACCTTTTGGTTTCTCATTGTTGGTTCAAGTAAAAAGGAGAAAAAGAGAGCAAAGATTCCCCAAGAGTAGTGGTGGTATATAAAGACACTATTACACTGAAGCACAAGGAGCATGCTACATAAGAGCACAATTGATCTTCACAATCTCACCCGATGATAGAGTGATCCAAATGACC
This sequence comes from Picea glauca, assembly GCA_000966675.3. Lineage (NCBI taxonomy): Eukaryota > Viridiplantae > Streptophyta > Pinopsida > Pinales > Pinaceae > Picea > Picea glauca. Next base: position 606,259 of record JZKD02S0771008.1, read on the forward strand.
ATCTATTAATAATTTTGGACATGGGACAGACTAACAACCACATGATTTCTTTGGTTATAAATGTCCATGAAAAGTGGATCTAGAATCCAAAGTAGACACCGTTAATGCATATTTAATCGATGGTCGGACCGAAGAATGGTCAACTCCCTCATTATGAAAAGCTGAGGTTTACCAAGGAACTCGAGGTTCCAACACCCTCTAGTAAACTCAGCTTGGAGGAAAAACATAGCACATATTCCCCCCCCTTAATTTGTTCTGACTACAAGGGCTAATCAACCACGGTACAACAACACTCTTAGAAGAAGTATGAAACAATGTCACCATCAAAATGATTAAGTGTAGGTAATGAAACAAAATGTAGCTATTCAATCCATCAACCAAGTTTCCAAAACTATTGTCCAAAAAACATAGTCTTAGCCAATTAGATGACTAGACTACAAGACAACACAATCCAGTTGACACTAATCAACAATCTTCCTCTCACAGATTTTCTACAATCTTTTACCCATCATCGATAAAGGGTGAGAAACAATTTAAACATATGTACCAAACTTGAAAATGTAAAAAAAGGGGGAAATGGGTCGACCTCAAAGAGAAATTCGGTCTTCTTAAAAAAGGAAGGGAATTAACAATAATTTATAGCAAAGGAAAGTGGTGTCTTAAATGCATCACATCCAACCAAGCATCAAGAAAATATGCTATAGTAAGTCAAAGAAAACAATAGGAAAATTTACCACCAATCGAATTATACCAATTCGATCATCTAGTACTTGACTTCAAATAAATAATCGGCCTACAAATATCTCATAGCACAGATCAAGATTTGGATGCACAAGTATATGCACAATGTTTTCACCATGGCCTTACTACACAATCAATATGCTTCAATAGATCTCTAGTCGATTAATCAAATTTCTCAACCATTCCATATGCAAATACACTTGTGCGATCATGGATCAACTAAATAGGTAAGTAAAATTAGTGCTCAACCATCTATTGATTAGACCCACGTCTAGTCCGCAATAAAACGACAGGTTGAATACATAAGTTGAGCATATCTTTAGTTGATGTAAAAGAGCCAAGTGTATTCGAGCAAACTTTCAATTGAGTCAAGCAAGAAAAAAACCTAGAAGTCGAGAAGAACCATGAAATCATCAGACAACAAGAATTTAGTTGAGCCATTGTTGCAAGAGACACACTCGATCGAGTCGAGGAAGAGAAAAGAGCTTTGGTTGAGGCATAAGTCGACTCCAATCGAGTCAGTTGAGCCACTAGTTGACCCAACTTGGTTGACTATCCATGGAAACTGAATATGAACTTTAAGTGCATTGAGTAAACTACAATCATTCCACTTCTAGTCAAGACTTTGACAAAGATATCACATGCCAGTGGATTGATCTATTACATGCCATTCGATCACATGCCAAAGATATTTTGACAATGTTATATCACAACAAGAAAATTACCCATTTTTGATGCCCAAAATAGTTAGAGATTGGGCCTCAAAGGAAAGCAAGAGATCTATGTCAATAAAGTAGGGCATTGGATGTGAAAACTCGATCGATGACTAGTTAATGTGGGAATTCACCTGTGGTCTCTTCCTCTCTTTGAAAAACCCTGGATCACGAACCCAACACAATTTTGATGCCATGTTGGGTCAGGTAAAAAGGAGTAGAAGAAAGAAAAGATTCCCTGAGAGCAGTGGTGGTTTCTAAAGACATCGTTGTATTGAAAACATAACAAGCATGCTTCATTAGAGCATGAATGATCTTCACAATATCACCCGATGATAGACCAATCAAAATGACCATTTATAAATAAGATTGGAAATGGGCCAAAATAACAACCACGATATCACATTCGTTATAATTATCCATGAAAAATGGATCTAGAATCCAAAATGAACACGATCAATACATATTTAATTGGTGATCGAACCCAAGAATGGTCAACTCCCTTAATCCAACAAGATGAAGTTTACCAAGTAACTCAAAGTTTCAACACTCATGAGAATGCGATGCTACTAAAATGGGCCAATCTTTCTCTAAAGAGAAACCATCAACATCACCATCACTAAGGACATATTCCTAAAAATGTTGGTGAAGTGGCCTTTTGATATTGCAAATCTTTAACTATGTGAAGAAATATGTCACGTCAATAGATCCAAAACACTACAATGTGTGATAGCATGGCACTAAATATCTTTTGAAATAGTCGTGTGATAGATCTACTCAAACAATGCAGTGTGTGATAGCATGGCACTAAATATCTTTTGGAATAACCAACTCAACTTAAACCCATGGATCCACTTTGTTTAGATTCGTTACAATATACGATAATATATCCACTTAGATTCATAAATAAATCTATATGATAATATATCCACGTAGATTCATAAATAAATCTATACGATAATATATCCACTTAGATTCATAAATAAATCTTTTGACATAGCCTTACTTAAACCACAAATCCACTTAATGCTACTCAAACCTTAACGCTCCTTATATATTTTTAAAATAAAATGTTCAATGTCATTATCTTTAATGTAAAATTTTCATGTCATTATTTTAATTACCTTCTCCCAAATAAAATAATCAATGTCTTATTAGTTTTTACCCAATGACTATAACAATGAATTTAACGTTCACCACTAATTAATTTAGTAATTGATTTTTTTTATCAAATTTAAAATTTAACATAAAGAAAATTAATAATTATTATTTTGTTGTCTATTAATTAAATTTATAAGAGAATTTATTCATGTCATTATTTTAATTTTTGTTTCATAAATAAAAGTTGTAATTTTAATGTTTTAGGTTTAGATTTTTTTTAGTAATATTCTTTGATCATATTTGTTTGAAATCTGGGAAGAAATTATTGGATCTGTAAATTTGAGTAGTTAATTTTGAATAATCCAAATTTCTCAAGGGTTTTTTAACAGGTTGAATCCATTTCTACATTCAAAAATGCAATTTAAGCAACATAAAATTGTAATTTTGAACAAATTCATATCAGATAAAATAATTAGTCAACACCTAAATAAAATATTCTCTCATTATATTATAATTAACTTTTATATTTCATTATTATTTGTTAATAAAATATTGCCCATTTACCATTGACTAACATGGTCATGCATGTGGCTTTTGACCATTGACCATCATGGTCATAACAATAAACTTTTAGAACTTTTCTCTTATATTTTGTTTTTAACATTAAACTTTTACAACTTTTCTCATATTCAGTACGACAACTTTTACAACTTTTCTCTTATATTCCATCAAATTTTATCATTAATTTTAAGCGTGAAGAGGTACGACAACACAGACCTAAACATTGAAGGTGATAGTCATCAACACGTGTTCCGTCATTTCTACTTTCCTTGTTGACCATCACATCAAGACACCACTTCACTCAATACGACGTATTGTAAACATTTGACGTTTTTTAATTTTTTTTAATATATGATTTTTTTTTAAAATTTGATTAAAAAATTTAAAAAAACCTTGAATAATTATTAACACAACCACATTATAAAGGTGGTTGATAATTTATCTAGTAACTCACAGTGTCAATTGATAATACTAACCTAAATCAAGGCTAACAACCAGCCATGTGGAGCCATTGAAGAACAATAGGGTTGTGAATATATAACTAAAAATTAAAATAATAGGGTTGTGAATATATAACTAAAAATTAAAATAATAGGGTTGTGAATATATATATTTACCCAAAAATTAAAATATTAACCCAAACTAGTATGAAAAAAATGAAACACAATTGTAACTACTTAATGCTACATATTGACGTTTCCCTTTATATTTACAGGATGCATGATACTACTTATATTTTTGTTTTTATCTGTGATAAGCAGGCCACCCTCCAACTATTGATATTTTCATTTTTCTATGTGTCTTACGTAGACCACCCTCCAATTGCAACCGATTTTCAAGCTATCCATCACAAATGTTTAGCAAGATGAGTTTGCTCTTGAAAACGACATAGCACACTTTGGTCTGGAGCATGAATTAGGAGATGTTACTTGGTATTTTGCTCAGCTTATAGTGTGGACGATGGGGTGCTTACATATACATACAAGAATGGAGTGAATAATTTCATATTGTTGCACCTACTTTTTATCCTCTCCTATACAGGAGAGTAGGTAAGAGAATCCAACATGCATTCTCATATTTATATGCATACTAATATCCATATCATTTAAGCTTGAGTTTATTAAATTCTCTATTATTAATCTTTATTAATTGGTTAATGTTCTAATTTTTAGAGGGGTTTGAAAAAATCCATGAAGAAAAATGATCTTTAGTTACTTGGATCTTAAAGATTAGAAGTTTGGTTTATTGTATGCATAGAAGAGATTGGATTGGTTTTTATATACTCATTTTCAATTAGTATAAACTTCTCTACTAAATTTTTAAATATGATTAAGTAAATGTAAAAAAGTGGATACATAAATGGATATCTTTATAAAAGAAAAGAAGTTAATGGTTGAAATCATAACCATTCATTTATTGTGACCACCAAAAATATTCTAATCATATTAAATTATATTCATAAAAAAAACTACTAAATGTATCCATTTCCATTTCCAATAGATATAAACGTTCCTCCCTAAAAATTACAAATCACATATTTTTAGTGGTTGAAACTCTCTAGACCATGGTTGATGATAATCATCAACATTTCTATTTTCCTTACTAACCATCAATTCAAGACACGATTCCATTCCATAAGAGATATTCTAAACATTTGACTTTATTTATTTATTTATTTTCCTTACTAACCATCAAGTCAATACACGATTCTAAATGTTTGACCTTTTATTTATTTATTTATTTTCCTTACTAACCATCAAGTCAATACACGATTCCACTTCATACGACATATTCTAAATGTTTAACTTTATTTATTTATTTTGAGGAGTTTTGTTTACAAATGAGTTAGAAATTGAGTGGTTGAGACCACCTACTCAACCCCATCCATATCTTTATCTTTTTCCATTTTAACAGGGTTGATAAAAATAAAATAGAGATGAATCTCTCTCTTATTTGTGGTTGTGTATATCTGTCCTCCAACGATGTACTCGTACTATTGCTTGAGAATTCGAGTGAAGGAAAAACAATTCTAATTTTGAGATTTTTGAACATATATTTAACATTTTTTGTTATGTTCCAGAGATGATACTATATATATCCCTGCTTGTGTTACATAGAAAATGAAATTATGGTGGGGGGTCTAGTCTCTGGATTTATTGGTGTGGGCGTCGACAAGATAATCACTCAGATTATTCACCACATAAGAAATTCTATTCACTACAGAAATGAGTTGGGCTCTCTTGCAAATCTGGTAAGGAGCATCCAACCTCTAATTGGGCAGATCCAACAATATCGCCCAGTATTCAGGAAGACTATTGGGCAGATCCAACATTGTCTCCTTTGGCGGAGTGGGCCCAAATTCCTGAACTCCTGGAAGAACTCAGGCAGGAAAAGATAAAATATGCAAAACAAACACGGTGAGGCTATGCTCACTTCTATATTCTTCAATGAACATAGATTACATCCTTATATAGGAAAAGACTCGACCGAGTTGGTTACATGCAAAACAAAGACAACTAGACTCTTAACTAAGAACTGACTCTTAACACACCTACAACTGACTCTCACAACTGAAGCTTATAACTGGTGCTTACAACTGACGCTTTCTCCATTATTTCCAAGTATCCCCCTTAATGGAGAATGGATTGACTTCTACACCTAACATCTCCCTAAACAGTTCAAACTTAATCTTTCCAAGAGGCTTAGTGAAAATATCAACAGTATTTTCACTAATATTACAATACACAAGAGTTATTTCATTTGACTGCAACTTTTCTCGAACAAAATGATACTGAGCTTCAACACGCTTTGTCCTTGCATGAAAATTTGGATTCTTCGCAATATTGATTGAACTTTGATTATCACATCTGATCATCGTATGTTCCTTTCATTCTTCTCCAACATCTTGAAGAAGTCTTCTTAACCAAACAGCTTCACAAGTTGCTGCACACAAGGATTTATATTCTGCTTTAGTAGAAGACAAAGATATAGTAGGCTTCTTTTTACTGCTCCATGAAACAACCCCAGATCCAATGTTGAACGCATATCCAGTGGTTGATCTTCGATCATCCAGATTGCCAGCCCAATCAGAATCTGAATAACCTGTCAGCTCAACATCAGATGCATTAGTATATTTAATACCATAATCAAGTGTACCTTTTAGATACCTGAGTACTACCTTTGCTGCATTCCAATCGATTTCATGAGGTTTCACCATGAACTGACTTAACACACTCATAGAATATGTAATATCAGGTCTAGTTGTGGTGGGATAATTCAGACTACCCACCATCTATCTATACACAGTTCCATTCACCTCCTTCAAACCATCATCACAAGAAAGTTTCACATTCTGCTGCATGGGAACAATGGAAGACTTACACTGATTCATTTTAAATCTCTTAAGTATTTCTCTGATATCTTACTCTAACAAACAAAAGTTTGTCTTGCATTTCTCCAAACTTCAAGACCTAGGTAGTAATGTAACTCACCAAGATATTTCATTTCAAATACCTTTGATAACTGCTCCTTGATTTCATCAATTAACTTCTCTGCATTTCCTGTAATTATTAAATCATCAACATATAATGAAATCAATACTATATACGCCTGTTCATCAAATTTGGTATACATATTTGGATCACTTTTGCTCCTCATAAAACCCTGTTGAATAAAGAAAGAGACTATCTTTTCATACCATGACCTAGGTGCCTGGTTTAGTCCATACAATGTTTTCTTTAAATTACACACTAAGTGTTCTTGCCCCTTTTCAATAAACCCTTCAGGTTGAGTAAGGTAAACCTCTTCCTTTAACTCACCATTCAAAAATGCATATTTAACATCTAACTGATGCAGCTTCCAATGGTACTTTGTAGCTAAAGCAATTAACATTCTGATAGTATTCAATTTAGCTACTGGTGCAAATGTTTTAGCATAATCAATACCTTTTGTTTGTTAATACCCCTTTGCCACTATTCTAGCCTTATACTTATCTATACTACCATCTGATTTAAACTTGGGTTTGTATATCCATTTGCATACAATGGACTTCTTATGTTTAGGCAATTCAGTCAATTCCCAAGTATTGTTTTTCATTATAGGGTGAAATCACGAAGGTGGGTGACACTTTCGTGACAATCAGGTCTCCAAAATTCTGAAAAACATTTTTTCGGCCGAACTAATAATATTTTTCGATCGAAAGATATTGTTTTCGGTCGAAAAAATAAACGTCAAATCAAACGATGTAATAACCGCCCCCTCGATTTGCGTGTACAAATTTGGTCGGCCGGATATTTTCTTTCCGGCAATCAGTTTTCGGTCGAACAATTATTTGGCCGAACTATATTTCGACCGAAAAATAGTTCGGCCGAAAGATTGTTTATATATTAACCACACATCGATTTTGGAATGTTTTACAAAAATTTGTTGTCGTATGCTGCTCTGTGTTGTCGTTTGCTGTGTTTATTCGTTGTCGTGAGTTTTTGTGTGAGGAGGTCGCCGGGAGGTCTTAAGCACAGCAAACATGAGCGCATCTGAGGTTATCGGGAGGTCGTGAGCACAGGGGTCGTGGAGAGGTCGTGAGCATCGGGGTCGTCATTGCGTTTGCAACAGGTAAGTTTCTAAACAATCGATGTATGTTTAAAATATTTGTTTTAAATGTAAATATTTGTTTTAAATGTATGTTTGGACTATTTTAAGTTTTTATTACCGTCGTTGCATCGAATAAGTTTGGACTGTTTTAAGTTAGGACTGTTTTAAGTTTGGACTGTTTTAAGTTTTTATTACCATAGCTATTTTAAGTTTTTATTACCGTAGATACCGATTTAGTTTTATCGAATCATCCACTGCAGAAAACAAATTCAAGGTCGGTTGATCTTATCGGCTATCACTGCTCTCTGAACGATACATTTTACTTTTATTTCCACTTCCCTTTGTTCTTTTCAGAGCCCTAGTTTTTTATATGTCTAATCTCATGTATAACCTTGCTTTCTTCCTATCAATTTAATTGAAATTATTTCATGTTTGGCTCTTGCATATCCCAAATCTCATGCATAGCCTTGCTTTAATTCTATCAATTTAATTGAAATTATTTCATTTTCGGTGCTCGGTAACCCAAATCTCATGCATAGAGTATATTTAATTAAAAATATTTCATGTTAGGCTCTTCTCTTTTTAAATTCAAACCACCTGGTTGGAAAAACTCGATAGTAGAAGGCATTCTCAATGAGCCCTTTGAAACCCTCATTAGTCAATGAACCAAATCTCTGCTAGCCTCGTTGTATTTGTTCGACAACACAGGTATTCCAACAGAGGACAAACACCTTCAGTAACCACTCACATAACCAGATCAAAGATCAACACACCGATTTTTTCACGTGGTAAAACCCCTACGGGGA
>JZKD02S0771008.1:629486-655327 GCA_000966675.3 Picea glauca
CAAATTGACATATCAAATCGTGATAAAAAAAAATTGAAAAATAGTCATTGGAAAGCTAACACAATTATTCACAAGTTTTGTTTTTACTGTAAAGTGAAATTCTAAATAAAAAAAAATACTTTTGTATGTAGGAAGTTGAATAACTTGTGAAAATACAATTTTTTTCCTCATAAAACAAGCAAAAGTGTAACCCATCTTCATGATTTCACCCTATAGATTCATATTCTTCCTCCATTGCATTTCGCCATTCATCATGTTCATTAGATTCATCAAAACTCATGGGTTCTATGACATTTGAAATGCTACTCATTAGGGTATAGTCTTTATACCTCTCAGGAAGTCGAATTTGTCTTGAAGATCTTCTCAATTGATTATCTTCCTCCCCACTTTGTGAAGATCTGTCTTCACCTCTAGGTGAACTGTGATTGCTTGAATTGTCCATATCACTGAGTCCTTCTTGTTGTTGTCGCTGTGGGGATGGTTGTTGTTGCTGCTCTTCTTTAACTCCTTCATCAAGAAGTCTCTGCCATTCCTCATGACTGTTGTCGTCATGATTTTCTGCTTCCTGCTCATGGAAAAGTACATCTCTACTTGCAAATACTTTGTGAGTAGCAGGATCAAACAGTTTGTATGCTTTAAATTCATAACAGTACCCAATGAAAATACATTTAATGGCTTTAGCATCTAATTTCCTCCTATTCTCCTTTGGAATATGTGCAAAAGCCTTACACCCAAATACTTTCAAATTATGAACTGCAAGTTTGGAACCATTTAAGGCTTCGAAAGGAGTAACATTATCAAGAAACCTTGTTGGACTTATATTCTTTAAATAAACTGCAGTATTTATGGTTTCATCCCTAAATGCATTTGAGAGATTCTTACATTTCATCATACTGCGTGCACACTCTACCAGAGTTCTGTTTTTCCTTTCAACGACTCTGTTTTGTTGTGGAGTGTGAGGTACTGTAAACTATTGTACTATTCCATTATCTTTGCAATATTTGTTGAAGTCCCCTAATTTATACTCTCCCTCTTGATCTGAACGAAGGATTTTGATGGATTTTCCCGTCTGCTTTTCCACCATGGTTCTGAATTCCTTAAAGTACTCGAAAACATCACTTTTTCATCTAAGGAAGTAAACCCATGTGTATCTCATGCAATCATCAATAAATAACAAAAAGTAAAATGCACCTCCTAAAGACCTAGTCTGTATAGGACCACAAACATCAGTATGCACAAGATCTAACACATATCTCTTTTTCTTATCAAGATTAGAGGGGAATTCATCTTTGTGCATCTTTCCTAATGCACATCCATCACAAGCAACCTTCTCATTCTTTAACATGGGAATTCCTTCAACCATATTATTTTTCTGTAATAATAATAAATCAGGATGATTGATGAGTCCATACCTTTGATGCCAAAGAATCTATGTTGGCATAGCTGCAAAAGTCAATGCATAATGTGATTTGCTAGTAACATCAAGTTTTTATAGACCTCCTACTCTGACTCCCGTTGCAACATCTTGGAAGTGGTCCAACAGATCCTTCACTATGCAATAATTCTTGAAGAATTCAACCTTCAAGTTCTGATCTGTAATGGTGGACACAGAGATCAAATTTTTCTTTATTCCTGGCACATACACCACATTGCGAATGTGACGAATAGTATCATTCGGCAATGTCACAGGAATGTCTCCATATCCCTTGATCTGATGAGGACGATCATCTCCAAGATACATGCTGGCACCATTCTGTGTTTCTTTAAAATTAACATACGAATTTTTATTACAAGTCATATGTACTGATGCTCCGGAATCCACAAACCATGCATCAAAATCATCTGTTTCAGTAGATAAAGTAGCATTAGACATAAATAGCCCAAGATCCTGTGAGTCAAAATTCGGGGGTTCATCAATATCATCACTAGCAATAAATAATCTGAGATCTTGATTTGAAGATTTTTCTGCATAATGACTTGAATGTGTTCTAGGTTTATTCCTAGCCTCATCACTTTTCTTCTTATGACAGTCTTTAAACATATGTCCAGGTTGACCACAGTAAAAACAACTCTTTGACTCATTCCTATCAGATTGCATACCTTGATTTGGAGATTGTATTCTCTGCGATGAACTGCCTCTCTGCCATGAACCGCCTCTCTACCATGAACTGCCTCCTCTGCCTCTTACTCCTGATCTCCCTCTCGCAGATCTATTATTTGACCACAGTACCAAATCTTTACTCTGAGGCTTCATATTCCCGCGCCTCTCTTCCTCTTACAGTAAAATACCTATCAGTTCTTCAAACGTAGGAGGTTTCTCCCTTGCTGCAAGACCTATTATGAACATATGATAATCTTCTAGCATACCATTTAAGGTAATAGTGACCAGATCAGTGTTGGAAATAGTTTCCCCTATATTTACTAACTTGTCTTTCACCTCTTTAATGCGACCCAAAAATGAAATAACAGATTCATTTCCATCCATCTTAATGCCTAGCAATTTAGTTTTCAGAAACAAAATGCGATTTGTGTTGCTAGTTTCATACAATGCTTTAAGAGCTATCCATGTTGCAGCAAAAGTTGTAGCATCTCTAATATGTGGAATTATGCTATCTTTAACTAACATGCGCAACAATACCTTTGCCTTGTTTTTGTGCTTCTCCCAATCTTGGATCTACGTTGTTTTCGCACCTGTAGTCGCATCAGGTTTCAGTTCAGTTCCCTTCGCAATGTTCCAGACACCATAGCCCTCCATGAGCATCTGCATATTGAATTTCCAGTTAATGAAGTTCAAGCCATCTAACCTGTTGGCTTCGTTGAGGTAGGTCTCTGCCAGCAGATTCGCTATCGCTGCAATTTAGTCTTTGCAAGTGAGTCACCAAGGATATGCAGCTTTCTGTCGAGTTTTCTCCTGTGTTGAGCAGTCTGTCGCTCTGCCTTCAGATACCACCGATCCGTCTCAATCTACCTCTGTTCTCAGTTTTCTTAAAAAAAGTATAAGAAAACCTTAAAAACACTTTATGTATTAAACAAAAAATTCCTTAAAAGAAACCCCCTTTTTTTATTTTAATACACATGCATGCATCCACTTTTAAATATCTACCTCACAATTCCTTCAATCTCTTACTCACTTTAATAAACTTTATAGTACATATAAATTTTAAACTCCACATGCAACCACTTTAATAATAATAAAAAAGTGAATAACTCCTTCCACCATTTTCACCTCACGCTTTTAGGAAACTATCATAATAAATTTTAATATCCTTTATAACTCCATTCCACCTCACTCTTTAAAAAGAATGATCTAAAAGTTTAACTAGCTTTAATAAAAAAACAACTCCAATGAAAGCTTTACTACAAAACAACTCCAATGAAAACTCACGCATACAAACTACCGATTTGCCTTCACTCCATGCATGCATGAAAATCATGAAATGGGGTTGATCGGCCCTTCAACCTCGACCTTCTCTCACGCATCTATTCTCCACGTTCACAACACCAGATCTCCATGCTTACGCTACCTCACTCAAAAGCCCACGCATGCACCACGATTTTCAACTCCACGATTGTCAACTCCACGCAACCCTCTTCTCATTTTATCCACCCTATTTTCAAGTTATCCACGCCTTCTCTCTATGGCCCTAATACCAATATAAAATATGCAAAATAAACAAGGTGAGGTTATGCTCACTTCTATATTCTTCAATGAAGACGGATTACATCCTTATATAGGAAAAGACTTGACCGAGTCGGTTACATGCAAACCAAAAACAACTAGACTCTTAACTAAGAATTGACTCTTAACACGCCTACAACTGACTCTCACAACTAAAACTTATAACTAGTGCTTACAACTAGCGCTTTCAACTCCTGGAAGAACTCAGTCAGGAAATAAGTGTGGGAGATGCCTTGGCTTCATCAAGCACTACGTCTGCCACTACTTCTGAATCTGTTGTTTCAAGGGGCTTCTTCATCAACGAACCCCTTATCTTGGGAAAAAAGAAAGCTTCTGCAAGACTGGAGAATTTGGTGATGGATACAGAGTTGTCCCACGTTGGTGTGGTCGGCAAGGGTGGATCCAGCAAGACTCTCCTTCTCAAGACTCTCTTCAAAAATGAAAAGGTGCAGAATGCCTTTACCGACGGCTTTTTTCTTTGGCTTACTGTTTCGCAGTCTCCCTCTTTTCAAATTCTTAGGAAGGAACTCTCTGCACAAATAGCCATGAAAGCAAATGTGCATCTGGAACAAAAATCTGGAACAAAATATGAACGAAGAAGATGTGAAAATTTTGTTGAATGAGAACATGCAGTCAAAGAGGTTTGGATTGTTCTTAGATGATGTATGGGGAGAGGGTGCCAAATTGTTGGATGAATTGGGTGTACCCTCTTGATCCGACCACTCTAATAACTCCAAAGTTATTGTGAGTTCGAGGGATCGCAAAGGACTCTTAGAGATGGGAGTGAATGCAGAGACGTCGATGATAACAATGGAAGAATTGATAGAAGATGAGAGTTGGAAGTTGTTTGGTTGTCATGCTTTTCCTTATAATAATAGAAATCTTCCAGCAAATATCGATGTTTGTGCAAACTGTGGAGGGCTTCCCCTTACAATCAAAGCAGTAGGGAGAGAAATGTCAGGAATTACTGATGCAAAAGAGTGGTAGTTGGCAGTCCAGAGTCTGCCAAACGCCAGCAGCCAAGATCTTCAAGCTTTCAATGATCGCCTAAAATGGAATTACGACGCACTGGGAAGGTATGATGTTAATCTGCAGTTGTGCTTTCTATACTCAGCTGCATCCTTCATGGAAGACCGAATTATCCCAGTTGAAGAGGGGGTGATTTTGTTGTGGATAGGAGAAGGTATGCTTCAAAGAAATAATCTGCAGGATGAGGCCGACCACGACCCTATCGAGACAGGAAGAATTTACACCAACATTCTAGTGGATCGTTGTTTGATCGAACCGACCTTAAGGGGCGTCGATGGGTGCATGGTCCGCTTCAGGGTGCATGACGTCCTGCGTGACATGGCAATACAAATTTCTGAGAGGGAAGAAAATTTCTATTGCTGTCTGTGTAGGCATTTGACAGCATTGAATGAAGATGAATGTTCAGGTTGCACTCGCATTTTGTTGAAAGACAACCAGTTGAGTTCGCTTCCCGAGTCCTGGATAGCTCCAGAAATATGCTCATTGTTAATGAACAGAAACTTGAAGATTGCATAAATTCCAAGAAAAGTGATGGGGAGCATGGTCTCACTTAAGGTACTAGATTTGACCCACACGTCCCTAACATCATTGCCAGAGACTGTTGGGTGCTTGAAATAGCTGTTGTGCCTCGTGTTAAGAAAATTTCCCATAAAAAGGTTGTCTGCATCGCTTACAAATCTGGTAAGTCTGGAAGTCCTTGATGTTTCTAGGTCTAGAATCACTGAATTACCATTCAACATCCGCAAGTTGAGATCTTTAAAGTATTTGACCTCAACAGTTGCCACGATCTGCATTGTCTACCTTGTAGTCTCTCTCGGCTTACCTCTCTGCAGTACTTAGACATTGGTTATTGCAAGAGCCTGTGGACCAGCCCGAAGAGAAAAAGAAAAAACGTGGCCTCCATCAATGATTAGGGCACGTTGATACATTTAAGATAATTAGTTCTACAAAATAACGGAGAGAAAATCAGTGAGGGAACATTTGGGAGTATGGGTGACATGGACACACTGCGATTGACACTTACAATGATGGCAAGTTTACCAGAAGATATGATGCACATGTCAAAGTTGAGAAGGTTACGCTTAGAATGCCCTCAAGTGGTTCAAATGGTGAGTAAGTCGTCTACTTTTCAAAATTTGAGTCACCTTAAATTGTGTTCATGTTCAATGCTACAAGAGCTTCTAGATCTACATAAACTTAAGAATTTAAGGAAATTAGATATTTTAGATTGTTCTTAGTTAAAAAGTTTTCCTGAAGAATTTGGTCAGTCTGGGACATTTTCTTTATTGGAGATATTTTCATTAGGTAATCTTGATGAGTTAGAAGAATTGCCAATAGTAGAAGAGGGTGCAATGCCATCACTTAAATTATTTATTATGCCGAAAGGCGTACACCTATTGACAATGAGAACAATTAATCACTTTTTAATCTAAAATTCTAATCTGATGGCTAACAATTGAAGATGTTGGCATATTCTTAGTCGTCCTCCAAAATCAATGAATGTGATTTACTCTTCATAACTTCCTTGTATTTTAAAATGCATCCGTTAACCTGTTTACTTTTTAACATTTACCTAATCATATTAATAAATTACTATATCACCATCTGATTGCCATGTTTAAATGATTAACCTTTTATATTACCACGTTTGAATTATTAGCCACGAATTTTCTACTGTCAGTGCGTTTCAGTTGTCCGTTTCAGCTGTCTGCCCATTCTCTATCGCAGATTTCCTTAGTTGTCCATGGATTTCATATTGCTTGAGCATTTCATTCCAAGGGCATAGCCTAATGGTCTCCGCATGAAGATATTCATCCCGTATTGTTATTCATATTACATATTACAGGTGCTCATACAATTGGTCAAGCACGATGCCTCTTATTCAGAGCTTGCATCTACAACAAGTACAACATTAACGTTGTCTTTGCTATATCTGCGAAGGAAAAGTGCCCAAGCGCTGGTGGCAACAACAACCTCTCACCCTTAGATGTGGCTACCTCTACCACATTCGACAACGATTATTACAGTAATTTGGGAAGCGAAAAGGGACTTTTGTACTCCGACCAACAACTGTTTAATGGAGGTTCTACAGATTCTCAGGTTACTGTCTACAGTTCCAATCAGAACACTTTCTTTCCGGACTTCAAAGCCGCCATAGTGAATATGGGTAATATCAAACCTCTCACTGGCACCAGTGGAGAAATCTACAAAAACGACAAGAACCCTAATTAATGACTCGAAATTTACATGCTCCTTACTTTTAGGATCATGTTTCGTTTGTACCAAATTAGTTGGCCATCGGCTATAGAAGAAAAGCAATAAATTAAAATTCGATGATATTATATTCTATGATATTAATAACCATCGTTTTATATACATAATATTTATGAATTCATAAATAAGTAAAAATAAATAAGATTTTGAAACTTTTTGAATATTTATTTTATATTATAATATTATTTTATAAAAATATTAATTTTAAATCAATAAAAACAATTTAGAACTTAAATATTTAAATTACTAAATTTTATATGTAAATAGTTGTTGATGAGATAATGAAGAAGTAATTGGAATTGTTTTATAGAACACTTTATAATTATTAGATTTTATAGTTCAAGATATTATGTTATCAATGTTCCTAAAAAGTTTTATTATTTCTCCTTACTTTTCAATGCTCATAACCCTGGAATTACGATAGAGTTTCGGATTTCATTGAAGCATTTAAAGGTTTTCCTCCGAATTTGAGCGGAAGTGTGGATTCGCGGTGAGAATAACCTGTTGGATGGATTATTTTGTAAAAATTGAGAAATCTTTGCGGTGGTCGGAAGGTTGGGATTCATTGTCAGCGGAGGGTTTGTGTTAGGAGGCGGTGTAAGTCAATCTTTCAACGTTTACCAGCCACGAGTTTGTGGTTGTGCTAGTTATAATGAAATGTGAAGCATTGAAGAAGTTGCCAGAAAACTATGTAATTCTCAATAGACTTCAAAAACTAAGAATATATGGTTGTTCAATGGTATTGGAGAATTTAGAAAAAATCAAGATAATAAACACAAATGTGGAAGTTGTCACATTATCTACCATAGAAACTGGAGAAGCTTCAAAAACATTCATAGAAATGTTCTATACTATGCAAGGTTGGTTCTATAGTAAATTTAGAAACAATGAACTTTATTGTACAGAACTTTATAAAAGTTCTATAACTTGTAATTCTTTTTACCGTATGTTGAAATCGGAGAGTAGAGTGATATAAAGAAATCTTCAATTGCTTACAAAATCAATACAATGGACTCTATTATATAGAGTGTACAGGTTGTTATCAGATCTAACTTATTCTAAGGATAACTGGAGAGGTTGAGAGAATATCTCAACCACACACCAAACTAGGATCTCACCAATCCAACTCTCTAACAACCTCTTAATAATAGGATCACACAACTCACGTAGAGGTTAACTCTACCTCTCAATACATTAGCAAGTATGTTAGATAAGTAGGAATTATATATTCCAACACTCTCCATTAATGACTACTTATCTAAATATCTATGTGGTCATATCTTCGTGTGCTTCCTCTTGTACCTGCGTTTGATTATTGACGTCCATATAAAAAGAAATCCATCTACCGGAATACATGGGTCATCAGCCGTTGTAACCACTAGTTCTATAGGAATTCTTTTCAGCTACATGGTTCATTCAACCATTCTTCCTCATAGCTCCCCCTTCATCACATCATAATCAACCTGGATTTTATTTTGTCTTACCCATAACCGTGCTCTGGGTTTTCTCGGATTACCCTCAACCATGCACCAGGTTTTCTCAGATTACTTGTAACCATGCTCTAGGTTTTCTCAGATTACCCTCAACCATGCATCAGGTTTTCTCGGATTACCTGTAACCATGCTTTACATAGTGGTTTCTAGATTACCACAAACTTTTCACATTAGGGGGTATACAATGGCTCAGGGACATAGAATTTTCTAGGACCACTACATCAAAATATCCTAGTCATGCTTTCAATTACATGTCTCACATGACACTATGCACACCTTCAAACCAAAAAATATAAGTAACAATACTTATAAAATCATAACTCAATCACACTTCTCACAATCAACGCTCTGTGAGTCAGACGGAATGGGACGGAATGGGCACGTACACCTCACTTCATTTCTCTATAACACCTCCATGTAATATGTAGAAGAACTTCTTGAAAATTCTCTTTGGTAACATTCTCTTGAACATTCGCTTCCATTACACACTCGTCGATCGAACCATTGCACTGCAGCTGCAAAACCTTCTTGGGCACGCGGGCGGCCATGATCCCGGCACCTCTAGGCGCTCACCATTCTGACGGTAACAGAGCCACACTTCCTGGTGACCTTAACAGGCACAATATGGAGCTTCCTGATCTTGTTACCCCAGTAACCCCTCCTCACAGGAATAACCGAAAGCTTCGCCAAAATAATAGCTCCGCGGATAGTCGTGGCCACCTCTTTGCTACACTTGACCCCAAGCCCTATGTGGCCATTGTCGTCACCCACAACAACAAATTCCTTGAATTGAGTCCTCTGCCCGACCCTCGTCTGCTTCTGCACGGGCATGATCTCCATGACCTCATCCTTCAACTGGGGTCCCAACATGGCCTCCACGATCTAGTGCTCCTTCACGGCCAATGAGAAAAGATAGATTTGCTCGAGGGAACGGATTTTCCCTTCTTTCACCAACTTCGACATGTTGGGGGTCATGCTCGCTGCCTGCTGCACGAATCCATTCATGGGAGGGGGATCCACCGAGGTATCATTAGACCCAAACACTTGTTCTCAGACTTCTTCAAATAGATGACCAGGATCGAGATCAACGTAATTTGCTTCGTCATCAAAGAATATACGTGACGATTTGGGATCTACAACAGACATTGCATTCGATTCCTTGCCCGTGACTCCATCAATTTGTGGGTTCAGCCGCTTCATCCACATTAACATATGATCGAAGGATTTATTCTCCATTACCATAATGATGAAGTTCTTTATGCATCCATCTACGCTTCTAGAAGGCTCAAACCTTCACACGGGTTCACTCTCTGGGCATTCACGCTGATATATGGCACAATAAAATACTCCACGTAGCAGTGTCATGCATTGGCAGTATGCAAAGAATTTTGTTCTCAGACTTTTACCTTCACCAATTTATCTGACGCCTTCAAGAAAAAACGGATTAAACACTCATATACATCACTTCTCCGTCATACAATAGACTTGCTACACCAACTTAAAAATTCATTATGCATCCATTACTCACGTAGAGATTAACTCTACGTCTCACACAGTAAGCTCTACCCCAACAAATCGCTCCCTCCTGTGCTTCTAATGTATAGGTCCGAGCTACGCCACGGGCTGAATTTAACAGCAGCAGATTAGGGAAGAATACCACCCACTTAACCAAATGGCCTTTAATTGGCTCTGAAAAATTGATTAGGGCAAGCTAACACAACAGAACCGGGAAATCCAATGGAACCCAAGTGAGAAAAATTAAAAACTAATCCAAACTCGTCAGCACAATGCTGTTTGAATGATAAAACCGCGATAGCAGATCTTATTGCAAGATCAAGCTCACGATCGATCCACCCTTATATTAATATCAAATTATATGACATCAGCCAATCTTCGTCTCCAACAACAAACTCACCATTCCTCCAAGTTGGCAGATCCCTTCAACAGGGAAACTTCTCTTCTTATACACAGGCGACGAAACTTCTCTCTTATGAATGATTGCGGCTCCTCCATGTAGGCTAGAACTCTGACAACGATCGGATCTGTAGCAGCGTTAGAACAACGTACATCTCCAGCGAACAACAAACAATGGATGCGGCTCTTATTCACTGCTCCTTCTCTGTAAACTCAAACTCCAACAGCGATGGAAAACGTCTTCACAAAAAATGGCGAGTCACAATGTTAAGCTCTCAGAAATTAACTACTCTACTCTCCCCATATTTCTGGGCACTCCCGTGAGGGAGTCACACCCAATCCTGACGCTCCGCTCTGATACCATGTTAAAATCGGAGAGTAGAGTGATATAAAGAAATCTTCAATTGCTTACAAAATCAATACAATGGACTCTATTATATAGAGTGTATAGGTTGTTATCAGATCTAACTTATTCTAAAGATAACTGGAGAGGTTGAGAGAATATCTCAACCACACACCAAACTAGGATCTCACCAATCCAGCTCTCTAACAATCTCTTAATAATAGGATCACACAACTCACATAGAGATTAACTCTACCTCTCAATACATTAGCAAGTATGTTAGATAAGTAGGAATTATATATTCCAACAGTTTGTTGTACAAAACTTTATAAAAGTTCTATAACTTGTAATTCTTTTTACCGTATGTATAGACCTATAAAGCTTTATAAAAATTCTATCATTTGTAGTTTTATATATGGCTGACTACTTATTAATCCAACCAATTAACCATGTAGTTTTATATATCGCTGATTGTTTATTAATCCAACCAATTGACCATAAGTTTTTGAAGTTTTTCCAAATTTAAAGTTATGTTGTTGAATTTTTATATTTTTTAAAATATTTAAATTATTTTTCTTAATTAAATCTCTTATTGTAAAGGTGGTACGCCTATCAGACTCTTTAATCAATCAAACTGTAAACCTTACCGCCAACGATATGATTAGCTTACCTTAAAGATCAAGTGCATTTTCGCTCTGCAAAACCGACAGCATGAAGGAAAGCCTGAACGTTAATGTCAATTCCTTGACACACAAGACATGCATTTTCACTCTGAAAAACCGACAACATGAAAAAAAGCCTGAAGTTAAGATAACTCTATACTGATAGATTTTTTATTAGATGATGCAACAATAGATAATTTATTTGATCTCACATTTCTATGTGGAAATTGGAGCTTTCCCAAATTGTATATGACTATACATACATGCATTTTGGTTTCTTTATATTTTTGGTTTCTTTATATTTAACAGGATAAAGCTAATATATGTTGAAGTTTAGGTTTTCAAAGATTATGAAAACATTTAGTTGGTGTATTTGTCATTTCATCATACATTTTGGTTTCTTTATATTTAACTAGATAAATATGTGGAAAAGTTTTGGTTTTCAAAGATTAAGAAAACATTTCATTGATGTACTTGTCATTTCATTGAAAGCATTTCTAGTTGGTTTCATATTTATTTGTGAAATGGGAGCTCCAAGTGAATTTGTAGTATAAATTTCATTTTATCTTATGTTCAACGGGATAAGGTAACATATGTAGTTCAACTAGATAAGCTAAAATATGTAGGATAAACAAATTTCCTCTCCATAAGTTTTTCATATACTTGGAGATATTGAATGGTGAAAGATTATCAATATTTAACCCAAAAGAGTGTAGAAGAGTACAAGCATTTATTAATAGTTGTAAAAGAATTACAAGAAACTCAAGCTTCAAAATTTTATGCTGAATGGATATATCAATTTTCATTAACTCATTCTGCACTCTCTCGATATTTATAATTTGTTGCGGGAACTTACATTTTCTCGCATTTGGATGACATACTAAATCATTCATTAACTTTCGTTAGTAAATGGGAGGAGATATTTTGTGTTGCAAAGCCAATAATTTGTGGAATACTGCTATTATGGATGAGACACATTGTCGACTAGAAATCACAAGTGAAAACGAATTATGTGGACGTTGGATTCATTGGTCACTTAAAGAGGACGTTGGATTTATGTTAATGATGTTTGATGTCTGATTTATGACTGTACTATGAATGTTATACAATGAGAATCATTGAGTCAAGAGATGATGTGCTTGTTTCAATTGATGTCTCTCAACTCGTGATCTCGGAAGTAGAAAGCACCTATTAACGAAATCCGATTTTTTTTCTTTCAATTACTCGAGAGAGAGAGGATATTAAAATATTTTTTGTTATTAATATTTTTTTAAATGCCACTTGTCAACACCATGAATACATGACATTTTTTATTTTCAAAATATATTTAATGATGTTTAAGAAAACTTATAAAAGTATTTTTTTAAGGTGTTAAAAATAGTTATTAAAATAATATATATTCCTATTGTTCCAGACAAGATAATTATGTTATTTGTCATATTTCTCACTACTTTTTGGGTGGAAAATTTTGAGGAATCATCTTGCAAGGCCATTTCAGCAGTTGGTCCAAATTTGGAAATTTGGGTCCAAAAAACAGTCAGAAATATTTTGGAGCCATTTTGAAGCATAAAATGATCATTTTTCTGTCCAAACCTTACTATGCATGAAGATTCTAATTTTTACACGTCGATACCTTTCCAACGACGTAGATTGCTTGTCAATCAGAGTTCGTACGAGAAAGTTATGTCTCCCGCAAGATGACCTACCATATTGATCACCATGGTGCGAGTGAATTCCACGTCATCCTTCATTACATAGACATGTGGGGCTACCCACGTAGTGTATTTTATAAGAACATTCTAGAAGGTCTAAAACCTTATCACAATTGAAGGTTGATGAAGTCAAAAACCTATCCCTAGATGGCTATCGGGCTATGTTAAAAACTGGACCACTAGGAGGAGAAGGGGGCTCCATTCTTTTGCATTGTATCTCGTTCCATAGTTGAGAAAAACATCTGAGAGTGGTATTTTCTCAAAATAATAGAGAAGGAGATATTATGTAGTAGCCATATAGGCCATAGGTCAAAGAAAAATCCAGAGAGAGTGTTTATTTCTTTGTACTTACATCATTTCTTTACCAGAGAAAAGAGAGCAGAGCAGAACAACCTCACCTTTTAGCTGGGTTTTCTCTCGTATTAGGTTTCCCATGTCATATCTTGTGTTTATTTGTGGATGGTCTGAGTTTTTAAGAACCAAATACTTGCATACAAAAACACCACAAATTATCAAAGAACAATATAGAAGAACCACACTTTTACTATAAGAAAACCCTTATGGTAGGGAAACACCATACAATGGATCCTATTATGGAAGGGATCCTCTCCTGTTCACTTGCTTCTTCGAGGGGAAATCCTCCTATTGAGCTACCGCTCCAATCACAATAATTCTCTTCATATCCCATTACATTGCTTGAACCCCTTTACATAGTGTTACCAACCACCTAAAAACATTCTAGAGGAGGAATCTTCTAGAAGAATAACCCTCTAAGAAGTCCTATTAAATTTATTATATCTATACTAAGATATCTAACTATAATAGTGGTTCTTTTTTAATAATATAGTGGACCTATTCCACATTACATTGAATGGCCTCGACTACCTCTCTAACACAATATCAACAAGAATAAACCAAACCATTCACTAAAACACTGAACACAAGAAATAGAGAAAACCCTTGAGGTAGGGAAACACCATATATTAATCCTTAAGGAAGGATAATACTCCTCAAGAAATACTTAATACATTCACAATATTCTTCACTATGCTCAAATTCATTGCTTATGCTTCTTTATATAACATTCTCTATCTTTTAAGAAAATCGTAAAGAATGCATCTTCTAGAAAGCCTATTTATTATATCTAACTACCATAATAGGCCTTATTTAATAATATAGTGGACCCAGTCCACCTTACATTGAATGACGTCCACTAATAATACATAACCACATTCTCATTGTGTTCCTCGCTAGGTACCCCATATTACCTACCTAGGTATATTACATTCCATCCCCCTTCACATGTTTCATCCTTGAAACACAAGAAGACACCATACAATATGACCGATTAAGCAATGTATCCAATTGATGTTATAGCACAAAATGCCACACCTTTGCATTTGTACCATTTCCCAACCCTTTCTCAATGCTTGCTAGACTTTTTCCCAAAAATACCTCTCGAAAATCATTTAAAAAACATACCCTAAGAGTATATTCACAGGTTTTCCTAGTGAAACACGCAGACACCCACAACTTTACACACTACAACCCATGGATGCCATCAAAATTTGTGAAAAATAAAATAATTTTGTGTTTTTGGGAAGGTTTTTCGGTTGAGCTCATTTTTGTTGTAGGAAAATCCCCTTGTGGACAGGTAGATCTTCCCTCGGATTCTAGACCCCTAATACCGAGACAGAAAGATGAAAATGGACACTAGCATCCCTTTAAATGTAGTTAAGATAATCAAAGGAAAGAGAGGAATAAAGTATGATGTACCATTTTCTGAAGCTTGTCCTCACTTAATCCAAATTGAACTTGATCTCCAAGCTCCTTAGTGATATCTACAATCCAATGGACAACGAATAAAACAAAGACTTATTAATCTATCGATATTATTTTAAACCAAATTCATTCATAATAGACAAGCATATGCAATGATACACAAACTTGAAGGAAATAGACCAAGCATTTATTAATGATAACATTAAAAAGAAACTTACAATATGTAGATGCAGTTGTAACAACCTCTCCAAGTCCTCCTGGTCTAGCCCTTGCACGATGCTCCCAAGATCATAGATTTGATATCCAAAAGCTTTTTCCCAAGATCATAAGTTTGATACCTCAAATCTTCCTTTTGTTCTCCATGGAAATCCCTCATTATATAGGATTTGGAGGCTTAAACACCATGGAGAGGATCACTCATCAAATCCACTAAAATGGGATCTCCGAGATATTTAGGGAGAAAATAACTCTCAAGGATTTTAGGGAGGAAATTTCTCTCAAGGATTTTAAGGAGGAAATATTTCAACCCTCCATGAGATCCTCAACCTCCCCTAAAAAATAGGAAACCAAATGTGAGGTGGATTCTCACACTTAATTAATTTCCTTTTCATGAATATTAATAATTAATTCACGTGCACATAGTATTTTGACCTTCATATAATATATTTGTCCTCCACATTGACTAGGGGTTGTGAAATATGTTATTTCATGGTGTCAAGGTGTATGCGACACTTAGCAAGGTGCATATGACACTTTTACGACACTTGTGACACTTAGGGCGAGGTACCTAGGTGTGGAAATTTGATGTGTAATAGTATTCCCCCTAAAGTGTGAGGTCAGAAGAGAAACTGATGGCCAAAACACTTTACAATTCTTCAATGCAAGGGCGTGGAGTTGGAGAACCTGGAAGCAACTGCAAACAACCATAAAAAAATATTATTATTTGTTCCATTTCTAAGGCAGGCATACCTATGCTCGGAATAAAACATGACTCAAAGCATGGTCCTCGACCAATACACTGTGGATCCATGAAAAATATTGATTAAGGATATGGCCACCAAAGATACAATGTGTATCCATACCTCCATGAAATGAACTAATCATAGCCACGAGAAATACATAGTGGAGCTACGAGATGATAAAACATAGTCACAAACCAATACAATGTGGATCTATGTGATAGTATATATATATCAACATGATCAGTTGATCTCCTTCGCATCCTGGGAAAAGAAGATAACATAGTGAACGCTTAAMCCAGGGTCTTCGTCCCAATCCCGATGTGGTACGAATATAGCCATGTGAATAGATGATTTGATGTCGAACATGGTAGAAACCACTTGATTACCGATCATTGAGGTAAATCATTAACAAGTGCAAGGGAAATCACCAATGATGTCAATGAATCCCAAGTTACCCTAGTAGAATCCAACGATTATGAATAAATGAGTTGAAGTCGAACATTCGTGGAATCATCTGATCAAAGGTCAATGATGTAAACCTATTGTTGGAGGTGAGGAGGCATACCATTGAGGCATGCAGGTCCCAAGGTACTAACTAGTTTCTAAGTCTAATTCTTGGAATAGACTCGTCGAAGGAAGGCCTTGATGTATCCCCCATCATCGACAAAAAACTGACACAAGAAAGTGATGTAAGATGTTGAATCGATTGAGTACAGAATGACACACGAAACGAAAACTGGAAATAATGCAGATGGATGGTTTGAAGTGAAACTTTCTTTGTGTTAACACATATCCTCATTCTTCCTCCTTAGCTCCTGCATGTTGACACCCGCCCGGTCACTGTATAGTCAACTTTCATGCCATTTGCACCAGATCCTCGTTGTCATCCAATGCAGATCATGATGGCCAAGAGCAGGGTAAGGTCGTTATGTTTCCAGGTGTCGAGTTGACTTAGGCCTATCCGAACCCTAAGAAAGACAGTTAATGAAGTTGGGGAGTGGTGGTTGAACATAATTTCCCCCATAAATGGAAATCTCAAAAGGACTGTCAGTAAGTCAGATCGTCTGCAGTTCCCTCTCGAAACCCGAAAATTAGCAGGAGTCATCTGATTCAGAGGGATGCATGGCACCAGATCCAAGGATTCATGGTTTCGCAAATCAAAGGTCTTAGCATAAAGTCATTTTGATATTTTTTAATGGTCGATGGTTGATCTAAGCTCTCGCATTGTAAATATTTGATGAAAGATCTGGTTATTTGTTATGTAATAGGATTTGAGATTTCCTGTTTAATATAAGTCAGTTTCTTTCCATGTTTCTGTAAAAGTTGTGTTAGAACACTCGGGCATGGAGAATCTAGTCAAGGGTCGTATGTTGTTGTTATGAAGGTTTGATTTTAGCAGTATTGTGACTAGTTTTAATCAGTTCATTTTGTTATCTTTTTCCCTCTCACACTAAAGAGCTCGGGCATGGATGATCCAATGGAGTTGTTGTAGCTGCATCATGATGCATGTTTCATCATTGTGCTATTATGAATGTGTTGCTTAAATATACTTCAGTGTCTGAAACTTTGAATCCAAGACGATCTTGTGTTTGAGTTTTTCCTCCTTATGATGTTGTAAGACCTGATGTCCATAGCACACCTCTACATTCTCATCACCAAGTCTTCCTTGTATTCACCTTTAATCTAAATTACTGACTGAAGTTGATCAAGACCTCACTTGCCTATGCATGCCAGTCCATTTTTCTGAGTTAAAGCGATATCATATTGAGTCTCCTTCCCATTTGACCTCTTTAAAATTATTTGTGACATACAAACTGATGGGTACTGGGCTTACTCTCTCTGCAATCGGAGAGTGACTTCTAGTGCTAACATTTTTGGCACCGTTGTCGGGGAAGAAAGTGAAGATATATTCCTTGGGAGAATGACAAAGAGCTTATGATTCTGAAGGTGCATTAGATATCAGAACCATTGAATATTGTAGCTTGCACCTGGTGACTCCACCATCAAAGAATCCACTGGGGAGGATTATGTTGACAGAAAAATGACCATACCGAAGGGAAAGACTAGGTATCAGTCTATGAATTTTCTTCATGAAGTCTTATTCTTTTTTATTAGCTCATTTCTCTCTTTCCCTTCACATATAAAGAGGATTGTCCTATGCTTTGTATATTCAGATGACAATAAGCCTTCCTTCATTCATCCATCCTTGGAAGAAGAAGACATGCCCTCTTCTTGTGTTGTAGATGTCGATGTTGTGTCTTCACCTCAACCTATTCATAAAAGTGAGATCTGTATTGCATCTCCTCTCGAAATTGATCACCCTTGTAGCCTTAAGGAGGTTGAAAATAATTCACAGGCTTCTCAAATATTGTTACCCTCTATTATTCCTGCTGAGCCTTTCCATCAACTCGTTAATCCTCGTGATCATCCCACTGCTTTTCAAATTAAAATAAAAAATAAGTTGTTTAAACCTCTGAGGATGACATATTATGTTAACCCTTATCCTCTTCATTCCTTTGAGTATCTTCCTCGGTTTTCTTGGGAGGATTATGTTACATATGAGAGGCACTTGGGGGCCTTTGAGAACTTTATTGATCAGTTTGAGATCATTCATGATGATTTTACTGTGAGGTTGTTCTCACATTCCCTGTCTAGAGATGTTTCTGTGTGGTTTAGATGTCTAGAGCTCGGTTCTATTGGTTCCTGGACCGAGCTATGCCATGTTTTTAAGTGTTGGGGTGAGAACAAATCCCTTCATCAATACTGGTTTGATTTTAATTCCTTGAGGATAGGGGTAGAGGAAGACTTGGTTGTCTTCAATAGGAGGTTTTACAACATTTATCATAGTATGCCTTTGGAGATCAGACCCACGGAGACTGCTGCCATGGTGTACTATGTCATGGCTCAACATCTAGAGCTTGTCATTCTCCCAAGAGAAAGGAAATATTCATCGTTAAGAAATATTTTTGAAGATGTTGTAGAGGTCGAAGAGAACATCAGGGCTAGCAAGTGGGTTCATAGGCAGGCATATATTGAAAATTTGCATGTACATGAGCAAGAAGATTATCAATTTGTTTCAGATTTTGAGCAAGAAGATAGTGACTATGAATCAAATCTGGAAAAACAACAAGGAAGTAGGTAGGAATGTATATCAATATTATGATCAGTTTCCAGAACATTTTGACCATGTAGCAGTGGTTGATTGCATAGATAATTGTATGTTCTTGGCTGATCATAGTTATGATGTTCTAAATCCTGTTGCACCTTTATCTTGTGACCATTCTTATGAAGAAGAGACGACAATTGTTGATGATCAAGAATTGGTTTCAGAAGAACAAGGATGGCATTTATTTGCAGACAGAGAGAATTTTACAGAGGAGAATCCTTGTCTTCTAAAGCAGCCAGGATTCTATCTCATTATTTCTTATCCTGTGGCCATATACATGGAGTCATACATTTCAGATATTCTGAAATTTTCAAATTGCATTACTTCACCAATACTCACAGGTGAGTATGGTGTTATGAAAGTTTTCCAAGACCACATTATGGAGCCTTTTCCTTTATTAATTAAGGAAAAGCATCTGGTGGAAATCAACTATCCTAGACTTGCAAAAAACATAGAGCAACATGTAAAGGAGGAGCTTAGTGGGCAATTTATCTCTTGTCCAGAACGTGTAATTGAGCAGGTATCACCTGGTATCAGCTAGTCTACATTGGTTCTCCACCCACCTGTGCACTCTGAGAACATCAAACGATGGGTGAGACACAATAAAGGATAAGAGTTAATTTCTTACCAGTTGAGCTCCCCTGATTATAAATTGTGTGACTCTGTGGGATTATATATGGAGTTGTGTTTTCCAAAAACATTGGAGCCTACAGATTTATTCACCTTATCGTCATTTGGGGGTATAGTCAGTGTTCCAAGCCATGTCCTCATTTTACTATCATACTTCCTTATCCTTTTGTGGACTATCTACAGTAAAGAAAAGGATGATATTACCAGACAGTCTGGGTGGCTATGGTGGAAGTTTGTTTTCACCTAGCACTTTGTAAAAATCAGTTAGCTTAGGTTTTTTTACATAAATAAGCTCTATCAGGAGCATGTGTGTTTACTTTATGTCTGTAAGCAGAATAGTGTGTGGTTCAACTTGAATTCCTTAGCAGGATAATTATGAGCATGACTCCATAGCCCAATACTAAGGCATTGAAACTGCAAAAAGAGTTCTTAGAGCCTCGCAGGGAGGAATCTATCCCCCATGGATCATAATGTTAAAACATATCCCCTTTCTTCCACCTCATCTCTTGCATGTTGAAGCCCGCATATTCTCAGTCGTCCTTTTGTCACCACATCCTCCCACCTGGTCGTTGTCTAGTTAGCTTTCATGTCGTTTGCGTCAGATCCTCATCAACATCCAACACAAATCCGAATGGCCAAGAGCAGGGTAAGGCCATCACGTTTCCAGGTGTTGATTTGACTCAGGCCTCTCCAGACACTAAGAAAGACAGTTAATGAAGTTGGGGAGTGGTGGTTGAACATCATTTCCCCCATAAATGGAAATCTCAAAAGTACTGTCAGCAAGTCGGCTCGTCTGCAGGTCCCTATTGAAACCCAAAAATTAGCAGGAATCGTCTGATTCAGAGGGACGCGTGGCACCAGATCCAAGTATTCGCGATTTTGAAAATCAGAGGTTTTAGCATGGAGTCATTTTGATATTTTGTAATGGTCGATGGTTGAGCTAAGCTCCCGCATTGTAAAGATTTGATGAAATCTTTGGTTATCTGTTATGTAATAGGATTTGAGATTTCCTGTTTAATATAAGTCAACTTCTTTCCATCTCTCTGTAAAAGTTGTTTTAGAACACTCGGGCATGGTGAATCTAGTCGAGGGTCGTATGTTGTTTTTATGAAGGTTTGATTTCAACAGTATTGTGACCAGTTTTAATCAGTTCATTTTGTTATCTTTTTCCCTCTCACACTGAAGATCTCAGGCATGGATGATCCAGTCGAGTTGTTGTAGCTACAACGTGATGTATGTTATACTTTAGTGTTTGAAACTTTACTTTAGTTCTTGGGGGGAAGTGCCTAAAATCGAAGCACTTCCTGCATTCTGGATTACCAGAGTGGAAAAAAACCATACCGGTAATCCAATTGTAAGACATGGAAGGCTCAAAATAGCGATGTAAAGAGGACCAACATTTCCGTAAGAAGGAAAAACAAAAGGTTCCCCCAGAGTAGGGGTGGCTTCATTGGTCGTTCCAAGAATTCACGCCATTAAACATAGATCCAACCTAAGGTCTATTAGGGAAAACAAATAACACATGTTAAAAATCTAGGAAGGAAGAAAACAAACAAAACCTTCTCACAATGAACGCACTAGTTGGTGATGAAATCCAACGTAACAGGAACAATGTAAGAAGAGGTTGAGATAGAGTGGGTGGAAAAGTTACGTTGATGACCTGCTTAATGGACTTACGCCTTGGTGCAATATTCCACACAATAAACGTGGATTTAACCTCCAAGGAGCCCGAGTGAGTTTGGCCAACATTGATTCCAGGTATAGTGAAGACTTTCCCCTTCACTGTCACCTCGTGTATTAACCCTAAATACAAATGCCACTAAGGTTACCAAATATGACAATGATGCCTGGTGAAACAGTCGAAAATCTGATATATGTGCAAGGGCAGTGTAATTGGGCCCGAAATCGACTTGAGAAGGCCCATATAGGGTTGTTTTCTCAAGTGACCCCCAATAATACATGCAACCACTACACCACGACCAACAAAGCAGGGTTAGTAACTTTGTTGGCCTTAATGCGACATCGTGATTGACCCTTGTGTGAGAAGGGATTCCTAGGACAAAGTGTAGTAAATGGATTTCACCGCTCCCTAAATCAAGATTCTATGTTTATTTACAACTTTGGAAAGTTATCTTTCACACCTATTCCAAAGCCCTAAAACTAATCTAATGTAGGTTGCAAAGAGCCCTAGAAATAAAAGCTTCTAGGTATATTTTAATTAATGCGTAAATTTTATTAAGTTTTTGTTACTCAAGAGGAAAATGGCATGGACTAAATGATGTTTTGACCGACTCTAAACTTATGAAAATAAATGAAGATGCAAATATTTCACTTCGATGAAAGATATATTACAAGAAGGAGAAAACGTTTATCATTCCAAGATGCACAATGTCCCAAAGTTTTATTAAACTCATCGATATCAAGATACTCAAGAAATGATCCAAAGAGATTGTACACCAATACACAATTCTTGGCCAAAATTTTAATAATTCAAGACCAAAAATGCCAAAAACCATGCAATTTTGCTACTTCAAATGCAAGCATGCCCCCAATCTAATGCAAAGCAAGAAATGAAATTTTTTTGTTTTAAAAGATACACCAAAATAAATAGTGAGCTTCTTAAAAAAAAACAACCAAAACAAAGCCACAATCCAAAGTACGGACTCTGGGCAAGAATCGCCAAAAAAGGACAAGAATCACCAAAAAAGGAGATCAATGCTCCTATTTTCAAGGGTACAGATCATTGTAGAGCTCTAATATACATTGCAAGGGAGCATTGATTACATATCAACGTTCTGATATACATTCTAGGGGAGCACTACCCTTCCCAGAAACTCAGAACAAAGGCTTAAAACTCAGAAAAAATCACCCAGAATTCTCAGAATTTTGTGAAATTGTCAATGAAGAGGGTAGAAAGGAAATAGATCGGGAACAAACAATGAAAATGATCTAAAAGTGGGAAAAAATAAGGGATAAACCAAGTAAAGAAACAAAAATCTTCTATCCCCAATGGAGTCGCCAATTTCTGTTATAGGAAAATCCCCCTGCGAACAGGTAGATCTTCCCTCCAATTTTAGACTCCTAATACCGAGACAGAAAGATGAAAATGGACACTAACATCCCTTTAAATTTAGTTAATCTAATCAAAGGAAAGAGAGGAAGAAAGTATGATGTACCTTTTTATGAAGCATGTCCTCGCTTAATCGAAACTGAACTTTATATCCAAGCTCCTTAGTGATATCTGCAATCCAATGGACAACGAAGAAAACAAGGACATCCTACTCTATAAAGATTAGTTTAAGCCAAATTCATCCATAATAGACAAGAATATGCAATGATACACAAACTTGAAGGAAACATTCCAGGCATATATTAATGAGAACATTAAAAAGACACTTACAATCTGTAGATGCAGTTGTAGCAACCTCTCCAAGTCCTCCTCGTCCAGCCCTTGCACGATGCTCCCAAGATCATAGGTTTGATATCCAAAATATTTCTCCCAAGATCATAAGTTTCATACCTCAAATATCCATTTTATTCTCCATGGAAATCCCTCATTATATAGGATGTGGAGGCTTAACCACCATGGAGAGGATCACTCATCAGATCCACTAAAATCGGATCTCCAAGATATTTAGGGAGAAAATATCTCTTAAGGATTTTAGGGAGGAAATATCTCTCAAGGATTTTAAGGAGGAAATATTTCAACCCTCCATGAGATCCTCAACCTCTAAAAAATAGGAAACCAAATGTGAGGTGGATTCTCACACTAAATTAATTTCCTTTTCATGAATATTAATAATTAATTCATGTGCATGTAGTATTTTGACCTTAATATAATATATTTATCCTCCACATTGAGTAGGGATTGTGACATATGTTATTTCATGGTTTCAAGGTGTATGTGATACTTAGCAAGATGCATATGACACTTGCGACACTTAGGGTGAGGTATCTAGGTGTGGAAATTTGATGTGTAACATTTTCCCAACGACCCTTTCCCATACACAATGAAATTCAACTCCCCAAACCTCTTTGGGAAGATATAAAACAATCATGGAAGGGTAAGGAGACGTCAAGTCCTTTTGTTCAAAGTTATGTTGTCAGCATCTAGCAAGCCTCCCTTGCTTATTATTCTCTGAGAAATATCCCCTTTAGTATGGAAACTCCTTTTCCAGAGCTTCTTTCTCATTTTATGTGGCTATAGGGTGTCTCTTTATCCTTATCTGAGTCATTGAAGTAATATTACATTGGTTGAGTTGATGCTTGAGGATTCCTGGAGGAACCTAGACAGTTGGATTCAAGACACTGCCTAAATGCTAGGCAAGGTTGTAACTTACCTTTTCCACTTGCTGATAATAAAAGAGTTTGTTTTACCTCAGATTTTGTCTTGAATGTATGTTTATCTTTATGCTTACTTTCAATAATGACATATAATAGGCACATTATTTTGATTGCATAACTTCTTTTGTTGCAACCCTTGTTTTGTATATATCTTACAGGATAGTTCCAGTAGAATATTAGGATCTGTTCAATGAATTGGAGTGGGGATCGACATCAGACGTGAGAAAAAGGTGAAATTTCTTTTATCCTCTATGTCTACTAATCCAGGGGATCAAATTTTGCTCAAAATTCAAAGTTCTTAGAATCACTTCAAATCGAATGGGTACATAGGCCTCATCTTCATGAACCCAATGCAACTCGTTTGGGTTCAAACGAACGTCGGATGAGAGAGATATCGCGTTTTGTTCAAATCGACAAACAGGCAAAAAAAATGTGTGTTGACTGTACAGTCCGTATGGATGCTGACGTGGCAGGGTCGTACGACATGTGGTAGAGTCGTATGACACGTGGTAGGGTCGTACACCACATGGAAGGTGTTGTATTGGTAGTCGTGTGGATGAGTTGGCATATGACACATGGCTTGTTTGTGGAAAATGAGATGGCGACACGTGGTCCAATCAATGGCCGCCACGTGTCACCTAAACAGTGGTTTAAAACTTTGGTAGTTGGCAGGACTCGACCTTGCGACCTCCAGGCAGGGGAAGAGCCTTGGGCAGGGCCGCCCAACCGGTGTGCCCACATGTGGTTCTTAACATACATATGAGTTTTAAATTATTTAAATTGATATATGTTGAAAGTTGGGGTGCGGTCCGGGCCGGGGCTAAGCCCCGCCCCCCGGTCATATGTGTATGTTATGGAACCACCGGTGTGCACACAATTCTGACCGTTACCGTATGTCATTTAACCTTGGCCCCTTTTCGTATGAGCGTGCGGTCCTATGACCCACATGACCACGGTCCTAGGCGGTTAGGGGCTAGGTGCGTAACCATCCTACAGTTCGCACCGTTTGGCGGTTGTGCCCGGTGCTGAGTTTTAACACAAATATGCAAGTGGGGGCTAGGTTGAGGAGGCAGAGGTGCATTTTGGCGATCCAGTGACAGCAAGTTTGAAGGGGAACTTCCAGGAAGCCTATCTTCTTCAATTTTTGGCCAAACGAGGTGCTGAAAAAGCCCAACTAGGGGTTTTTGGACGTTCTGAAGCCATTGGAGCCATCATTTTGGCATTTTGAACATTTTAAAGAACATAGTTTAGCACTTTGATCAAATAATACAAAAGATCCATTGGAAGCTGGACTAGGAGATGTAGCCCAAGAGAGGGGTGAACTCCTTTATCATTTGTTGTGTTATGTGTTTTCGATTCACTGTTATTTGTTGTTGTTTGTATGCATCTTGAATATGTAATTTCTATAACATTTGTGTTTGCAAAATTGATCCATTTGCATAAGAACACTTGAATTAAAACTTGCAAATATTTTCAAGAATACAAGTCTTCATCATTTTTAGATCAAGTTGGTATCAGAGCTTAGGTTTTTTAAGACTTGATTATTTGCAAGTGTTTTGTTTTTTGATGCTCACAAGGTTGAAACTCACAAGAGGAGAAGCTCAACTTGTAGAGACAAGTTCTCATCCTTCAAGAAGAAAGATTATATCATCACCGCAAGCTTCAAGGAGGCATTCACCAAGTATGGCTCATGAAGAGAGTCATGAACACATTCCTACAAAAGATGAAGATCTCATAAAGGCTTTCATGGAAATGAGAGAAATGATGAAACTCTTGATGGAAGAAAGGAATACAAGGTTGCAAGGTGAAGGCTCCAACCTTTCAAAGCACAAGGGAGACAGTGGTGATAAA
>JZKD02S0771008.1:658472-670846 GCA_000966675.3 Picea glauca
TTCCAATGGGGAGGTGTGATCCAGGGGATCAAATTTTGCTCAAAATTCAAAGTGCTTGGAATCGCTTCAAATCAAACGGGTGCGTAGGCCTCGTCGTCATGAACCCAATGCAACTCGTTTGGATTCAAACAAACGTCGGATGAGAGAGATATCGTGTTCTGTTCAAATCGACAAACAGGCAAAAAAAATGTGTGCTAATTGTATAGTCTGTACGGACGCTGACATGGCAGGGTCATACGACATGTGGCAGAGCCGTACGACATCTGGCAGGGATGTACAACATGTGGCAGGTGTTGGATTGGAAGCCATGTGTACGTGTTAGCGTATGACACATGGCTTTTTTGTGGCGAATGAGATGGTGACACGTGGCCCAATCAATGGCCGCCAAGTGTCACCTAAATAATGGTTTAAAACTTTGGTAGTTGGCAAGACTCGATCCCGCGACCTCTGGGAAGGGGAAGAGCCTTGGGCAGGGCCGCCCAACCGGCACGCTCACATGTGGTTCTTAACATACATATGAGTTTTAAATTATTTAAATTGATATATGTTGAAAGTTGGGGCGTGGTCTGGGGCGGGGCTAAGCCCCATCCCCCGGTCATATGTGTATGTTATGGAACCACCGATACATGTGCAATTCCGACCATTATCATATGTCATTTAACCTTGGCCCCTTTTCGTATGAGCACGTGATCCTATGACCCACATGACCACAGTCCTAGGCGGTTAGGGGCTAGGCACGTAACCGTCCTACAGTTCGCACCGTTTGGCGGTTGCACCCGGTGATGAGTTTTAACACAAATATGCGCATGGGGGCTAGGTTTAGGAGGCAGAGATGCATTTTGGCGATCTAGAGATAGCAAGTTTGAAGGGGAACTTCCAGGAAGCCTATCTTCTTCAATTTTTGGCCAAACGAGGTGCCAAAAAAGCCCAGCTAGGGGTTTTTGGATGTTCTGAAGCCATTGGAGCCATCATTTTGGCATTTTGAACATTGTAAAGCACATATTTTAGCACTTTGAGCAAATAATACAAAAGATCCATTGGAAGCTGGACCAGGAGATGTAGCCCAAGAGAGGGGTGAACTCCTTTATCATTTGTTGTGTTATGTGTTTTCTGTTCACTGTTATTTGTTGTTGTTTATATGCATCTTGAATATGTAACTTCTATAAAAGTTGTGTTTGCAAAATTGATCCATTTGCATAAGAACACTTGAATTAAAACTTGCAAATATTTTCAAGAATACAAGTCTTCATCATTTTTAGATCATCTACTTCCTCCTAGTTTAAGTAGTTATTTTATTTATCTTTTTTGTTCTTTTCATTGAGGGGAGAATGTTGTCTCTTCCACTTAATCTTTCTCTGTTGTGATTTAGACCCAAGATCATAGGGGAAAAATCCCTTAATCAGAATTGGCGACTCCACTGGGGAATTCTACTAGTTGGGACAGTTTGGTGGAGGTGTCTTTTTTTCTTTCTTTGTATTTTTATATTAGTTTCTAAGTGTTTTATAGAGTCTTTTAGCCTTGTAGGACCTGTTTCTAAGTCTTGAAGCCCTTTTTTTCATAGTGGCCTTTTTTATTTTCTGACCTTACCTTTCCATCCATGATTTGCATCACTTTATCCCACGTACATATACATGTTGGATATCTACAACCCACAGATATCCACAAGTTGCATTGGTTACAGTCACAAACTTGTGTGAAGTTGAAAATTAAAAAAAAAAATCTCTTCCTTTCTGGCTTGAATGCTTGGTTTGATCAGTCACCTGGACTGTTCTGAGTCTCTGTTTGGTTTCTCTCTATTAAGTTTTGAATGTTTAATGTACAAAAAATATTTAAAATATTTTCTTAAATTGATTAGTATAAGATTTGTTGGGTAGACTGAAAGAATAACCTTGTTTTTCTGCATATCCAGATTCACTATCTTTTCAGTGGTGTCTTGGCTGAACACTTTCTATATTTTTGCCTTCTTTCTCCCTTGTTTCAAAAATAAAATAAAAATTGCAATTGTTTGTTTTGATTTTCTTTTATAAATGAAAAAGATAAAAAATATTCCTATTTGTTTGCTTCTCATTTCTTGAACCCTTTCCTTCTACTTTTGCAAGAAAAGAGATAATTACTTAGCATTCGGGTAGCTTCATTATGCTTTGGTAATGGTATCCTTTCATTTAAAAAGAAAAGAATCTAGTAGTACAAGTTTTGCATTCTTTTGTGCATTTGTTTTCAGAAAGATAATTGTAAAGTGCATCTCAAGGTGTCTTAAATCTTTCACTCAAACATTTTGTTTTCATTTGAAAAAGAAAAGAATTTGCTTCATAAGCCTAGTTGTATCCATTTTCATTTGAAGAAATTACATTTGTGTTCTTATATAGCATTACTTTTGGAGTCGATTTGAACATCACCAAAGTTGCATCCACACCCTTTTCGAGTAAAGAACAACCCATTAAAATGAACACATAACTAAAATTTATTAGAAACTTTCATTTTTCTAGAGTGAATGAACAAGTTTAAGCTAGGGCCTTGGTGTAATTTGAAGAGTAAAATTCTCCAATACCACTAAACAAACATAATTGTCTGAGATAGGGAGTGTAGAATCCATTTGTCGTATAAATTGGTCTAGAAGATCCTCTAACACAGGAGTTAAGCACAAGGTCATGTAAGGAATAACTGAGGAGATTCCCCTCCAAAGTTGGATCGAGCATAGCAGATAGATCGTATATTGGGGGTTTTTCCTAAAGTGACATTGACTCATTTAGCGTCAGTCCTCTGCGAATTTTGAACATGGTTGAAGTATTCTTGAAGTGATATTGGCCCTCTTGGCATCAGTCCTCTGGAACTTTGGACCTAGTTTGAGATTTTCTGAAGTGACACTGGCCCTTTTGTAGACAGTCCTTTGGAAGAACTTCGGGATTAGTTACCTTTCTCATACGTTTGATCCAGATTATTTTCGACACGAAATGAGAGCAAAGATATAATAAAGAAATGCACAAAGATATAGCGTATATCCAATAATATAACAGAAATATATCAGAGATGCAACCATAAATACAGAGATACAGTAATACACGATTTCTATTAATGAAATAAATATACAGAGACTGTGAAAATACAGAGTGAAAGACTCACTAGAATGGTGGCAGCTTATCTCTGAGAAGAGATGTGACGGCTACTCACATTCGCAAGAACATGATTACAATGAGGCTCTGAAGGCCTTTTTACAATAAAAAGGAATGCCAAAAACCCTAAACATCTAAAAATCTAACCCTAGGAGATGAAGCACCAAAAGTCATGTGGGCCCCGTTTGGGTAAGTTAGTACATCAACTTCCCGGGGTCGTAACTTTTGCATACAATCTCCGTTTTAGGCGTATGATAGCTCGTTGGAAAGGTATCATCGAGGAGATTCATTTTCGTGGATAAATTATGCCTTAAGATATGATTTAGAACCTCAATATTGAGAAACCTTCATTTATGCCCTCAGAATGGCCCCGGAAGTTAAAACCTGCTAAAAATAGTAAATTGCCAAAATTGCCAAAAAACTATTTTGAGCCAGTCGAAAAAGGTGGGTGGCCACAGATATCCACCTAGATCAATCCTCCCTCCTTAGGAAGTAATGGTCTCCATTGCATTGAGTTCCCGGGGGAGAGGGAAAAGCGTTTGTTGGATCTGCATCTTGGTGAGCTGCCTGTATTGTTGGAGACGTCGCACTGCTTAGTTTGTGGAAGTCTGTCATGAAGCTATTGAAGTTGAGGTTGTTCAAAAAATCAAGATACATGAGAGGAATGTGTGTATAAGGAATCTTTGCACTTTTTTGCAACCTTGTCGACCTGCTTCTGTTGGATAGAAGGTGCAGGGGGCGAGGCTGTAGTGGTTGCGATGTCCTTATGTTCCCCTTTTGAGCAAATTGTGAAGAAGATGAATTTTGCAATATGAGATACTACCTTGTGACAATATTTAGGTGGAACAATAGTTGGAACTACCTCTGGTATCCTATAGAGATGACCCCCCAAAGTAACAATGACACTACGGGGTCGAGACTAATAAACAACATGGTGTCTCCACATATATGGTTGGCCCAAGAGAACATCACAGACATCCAGTGGGGAAACATCACATAATGCCTCATCCTTGAAGGGTTGGATGCCGTATAAAAATCGGCACTGTTGGCTGACATGAAGATCTCATCCTTGCCAAAGCCACCCGATGTTGTATGGCTGCGGGTGTGGTGTTGTCGACAATCCCAACTGTTTGACTACCTCTGTTGAGATGAGGTTTTTCTGGTTTCCGCTATCAACAATAAAATGCAGCAGGGTCCCTTCACCCACATCTGTGAATGAAAAAGGCGTTCCCCCTCTTCAGGATCTGTTGGTTCTTCTCGTTGAATTGTTGTGGTCACTACAATAGTAGTGGGGTCTGCGTCAATGATCTGTCCTTTACCAGTATTTTCAGAATCAGATTCTGAATCAGGGTTTGGCTCCTTATCTTTGATCTCGACCACCAATGATTGTTTTGAGCGACATTCATCGGTGTTGTGCCAGGGGCATTTGTGGAAATCACACCATTTTCTGGTATCCTTCTTTGTCTTCCTGTGACCCTTCTTTTCCTGTGTCTTGGACTGGTTTTCAGGAGACTGTTTGTTAGGGCCGTCTTTGTCATACTTTGGTTGTTGTGGATTTGAAGACTCAAATTCCCGTTTTTTCTGGTGCTTAAATTTCTACTCAATTTTAATAGCATATCAATAAGCAACACCGAGTGATGAGATGTCCAGAAAATCCATTTCAGTCTCGATGTATCTATGTAGAGCCCCACGGTATTTCAGAACCAAATGTTGCTCGGAGTCTTTGATACCCAGCTTGGTGCACAAGGTATGGAAGGTATTGGTGAACTCAGGAACTGCTTGGACCCTCTCTTTTCGTAGTGTGGTCCATCTCATGTACTGGTCCTCATAGTTTCCAACAGGGTAATACTATTCCTTTACCTCATCCACAAAAAAATCCCAAGTTGGATCGGCCCCGTATATTCCAGACTCTTCTGTGGAACTTTTCTCCCAGTAAGTTTCCCACCAATGTTTGACATGAGGGAGAGCTTTAAGGAGTGCGAAGGTTGTCTTTTCTTTGTCGAAAAAATTGTGAATAGAGAAATAACCTTCTAGCAGAATTAACCATTTTTCTAGGGCTTATGCATCTATATGTCCTTCAAATACAGGAATATCAAAATTAACTTGTACCTTGAAAGGTGAGGTGCCTCCAAAGTGGTCACTTGATGAATATGCTCCTTCTATTATCGGCAGGTGTTGAAGGACATGGGAAATATTCTCCATCATTTCGTCGCTTTGTCACGTGAGAACTTGCTTAAGCAATAGATTGATAGGATCGTCTACTTCGTCGTTTTTCTTTTCTTCCGCCATTAAGGGTTTCTTGGGTGTGCAAGAGTGATTTTCTTTAAGAGAGACAAGATCGAGACCCAACTTGCTATACTCGAACCTCGTCGGGGAAATGCACTAAAAAAACGATCAAGAGCAGCGTGCTCTGATACCACTGATCTGGATTATTTTCGACATGAAATGAGAGCGGAGATATAATAAAGAAATGCACAAAGATATCCTGTATATCCAATAATATAACAGAAATATATCAGAGATGAAACCATAAACACATAGATATAGTAATACACAATTTCTATTAATGAAAGAAATGTACAGAGATTGTAAAAATACAGAGTGAAAGACTCGCTAGAATGGTGGCAACTTATCTCTAAGAAGAGATGTTACGACTACTCACATTTGCAAGAAGATGATTACAATGAGGCTCTGAAGGAATTTTTACAATAAACAAGAATGCCAAAAACCCTAGACATCCAAAAAACTAACCCTAGGATATGAAGTGCCAAAAGTCACATGGGCCCCGTTTGGGTAAGTTAGTACATCAACTTCTCGGGGTTGTAACTTTTGCATACGATCTCCGTTTTAGGCGTATGATAGTGCATTGGAAAGGTATCATCAAGGAGATTCATTTTGGGGGATAAATTATTCCTTCAAATATCATTGAGAACCTCTATCTTGAGAAACCTTCATTTAGGCCCTCATAATTGTCCCGAAAGTTAAAACCTGCTAAAAATAGTAAATTGCCAAAATTGCCAGAAAACTATTTTGATCCAGTCGAAAAGGGTGGGTGGCCACCGATATCCACCTGGATCAATGTTCAACCCTGACTATCCACTGTACCCATTGGGAATCGAATGCAAGCTGGTAACCTTAGTTTCTTCTCCTAGGTACATCACAAGGTGACTAAGAAGGTTTGTTGTGGTACCTAAGGCATATTTTGTATCACACACTTTAGTACTGCTAGAGGGTGCCCTGCGAAGTGTGGGTACTTGCACTATATAAGGATAATCTGTGGATTTCATGATAATTCATTTTCATACCTTTGTGCATTGGTCCACAATACTTAATCAACCCGTGACTTTGTCTGGAAAGGCCCAGGCCCATTTTTTCATTATTCTGGTCCCAATACCTAATCCACTTAAGTCAAAATCTTGACAAAGTTGTTTGTGTTTGTCTTGTCTTTTAGGTATTTGTAGCGGTGTGTTTGGTGAAGGTAGTTCAACTTTAGGAATTCAAGTCGATTTTCACTAAGAGATAATCACTCAAAGTGGCCAACCTACCACCCCAAATATCGAGGAGAATTCAAGGCCTTCATCACGAGGAATAGGTTAGGAATAATTCTCCCCCGCTCCCTAAAAGGTGTCAGCTTGATAAGTCCGAAACTTTTGTACTGATCGGTCAGACTGAGATCGTAAAAATTGATCCTCTAGAAGTCAACATTTAAAAAAAGGATGAGGTAACCGTTGAGGACCTTGGAAGTGGGGATATCGCTCCACACTTTAATCCTCTGTTACCAGAGACTTTTTCGTTACCGGTCATAGGAGTCCCACCTCCTATATTGGACTTCGTTGATAGTAGCTCTCTCCATTGGGCCACTATGGACGACACTTTGTTAGTGTTAGGGTCAAGATCCCTTGCAACTCCCACCTCGACGATATTTACCAATGGGATCTTTCCCTCTAGTATGTCAGCTCAAACGACAAATGTGGTTCCATAGACTATCTCCACGACGACCAAGAACATTTCCTTTCCAATTGTTAGTCCCACTCGAGTCTCGAGTGCAGTATAAAAAAAAGGAAAGGGTAAGAAAGGTGGCAAGGGAAATAATAAAAATTCAGATAAGAATGTTGAGGGGACCAAGGATGAGAAAAGGAAAGTGAAATTTCCTTACAAGCTTTGTAACAACGATCACCTTACTCATCAATTGTTGTAAATGGAAGAATCCCAACGTCTTATTAAGTTGAATCAACAACAAAAACCTGTTGTGTTGAAGAACCTTTTCCCACAAGTGAAAAATTTGCAAGTTGGTTCTTCCAAATTCAACCCATAGGGGGCAACTTCAAGCACTCCCCCCTCTGATGGATATAAAGGAGTAGTAAACATGCTTATCTCTCTAAAGCTAAAAGATGTAAATGAAAAGGGTAAGAAAACTTCAAAAGTGCATGCCCCTCTACATATAGAGAATATTGATAAAGAGACAGCGTCATGCATACCTAAGGGAGTTTATAAAAGGACAACACATAACCCCAATGAAAAAGCCACTTACAATTATCCAATTGTTGAGGATTTGGCTCAGACACCTTGTGCAATATCTACTTCGGAGGTGCTCCAAATTCACCCCTCGCAGCGCACTGTGTTGTTTTCTATCATAGGAGCTACAGATTCTTCTAATTATATTGTAATGAAGTTTGATTCTACTGAGGTGAGGCCATGCCTTCCATATCACATATATTTTCATATTGGGGTTCTTCACAACAATCTCTTAGTTAAGAGAACTATCGTTAATGAAGGAGATTCTGTGTGCATGATGTCTTTGTCATGTTGGAAAGCTATTGGTTCTCCTGAGCTTACCCCCTCTCCTACACTCTTGACTGCCTTCAATGGACGTTCGTTTCAACCACACAGTCTGATTCCTTCATGTTCATTTACACTAGGGGGAAGGCCTATTTGTGTTGAGGTTGAAGTAGTCGACGCACCGCTCGACTATAATCTCTTGTTAGGAAGAAATTGGACATACACCATGACAATTGTCGTCTCGATGTTTTTTTGGATTATATGTTTTCCCCATGAGGAAAGAGTTGTGACCATAGATTAAGTGGCATCCAAAATTTTTGACATGATAGCTAATA
The DNA here is from genome assembly GCA_000966675.3 of Picea glauca. Classification (NCBI taxonomy): domain Eukaryota; kingdom Viridiplantae; phylum Streptophyta; class Pinopsida; order Pinales; family Pinaceae; genus Picea; species Picea glauca. Next base: position 666,697 of record JZKD02S0771008.1, read on the forward strand.
CTGGGACTACTATCCTTTATATTGAAAAATCTCAGGTGGACACTAAGAGCATCAATTGTGGGATGTACCCCTCGCTTATGGGATCTTTTGAATTTCTTGCACTGATTTGTATATTCACACCTATCCAGTTAATAGGGTCACTTCATTTTGAGCATAAGATATGCAAGACCCATGGACCCTTCCCTCGCCATCTAGTATGTTTGAAGGTCGAGTTCATGTCGGGATGGTTGAACCGTTGTCTGCTGCTGAAGTAGCTTATCAAGCTATTCAATAGGCCACGATAGACTCAGATCAAACTCCAGTGGTCACCAAGGAGGATGATCTCTTTCCTAAGCCTATTTTGTCTCAAAACTATTCAATCTCTCAAGAATGTTTGTATATTGTCTTACCTTCGGACGAAGCAATCATCAAAGAAATGATCTGAGCTGAAAGGCCATGGGGGGATTTCCATCATAGATTGTATTTCCTCCTTGAACTGAGTTGGATAGAGAGTGGAGATTTCAATTCATCCATTTTTGGAAGTGTTGATAGGGTAGTCAATCCCTTGGTTGGGCATGGTGTCTATGCCAAAGGAAACATGACTAATATATTGGAAATGATCCTGGTCAACATTTCTAAGAATCCTGAAATTGTTGAAAATGTACTTATCGGAGAAGAATGCTCATAGGATGAGATCACTCAATATACAACACTCTTTAAGGATTTCTAAGATTTGTTTGCATGGTCTTACGAGGAAATTCCTGGCATTGATCCTTGAATAGTTCAACACGAGATTCAAACCTATGAAAACACAAAATAGATTCATCAAAAGTTGAGACCTGTGAAGCCAATAAAGATGACAACAATAAAAGAAGAAGTGGGAAACTACTTAATGCAGGCTTTATCTACCCAGTTCCTATGATAGAATGGATCTCCAACCTTGTTTCCATTGATAAGAAGCAGGGTACAATTCATGTTTGCATGGATTTTAGGGACTTGAATAAGGCATGTCCTAAAGATAACTTCTCGACTCCATTCATTGATCAGATATTTGATAAGTGTGCAGGGAGTGAAATATTATTATTTATGGATGTTTTTTCTAGCTACAACCAAATTGAAATTCTTCAGGAAGACCAACACAAAATGGCCTTCATATGTCCCTAGGGCACTTTCGCTTACAGGAAAATGTCATTTGGTCTTAAAAATATTGGTGCAACATTCCAGTAGGCCATAATGTTTTCCTTTAATGACTTAAAGAATATAGTGGAGGCATACTTAGATGATCTCACATCTCACTCGTGCAAGAGGGCCCAACATCTCTTACACATCCACTTAGTTTTGAATGATGTCATTTCTATAGGATCTGATTGAATCCACAAAAGTGTATTTTTTGTGTGACCTCTAATCATCTTTTGGGATTCATCGTTTCGACAAAAAGGATCATGGTTGACCCCTTTACTGTTGAAGTAATATCTCAATTGCCTCCCCCATGTGCAATTAGACAACTTTAGAGCCTACAAGAAAAGGTGAATTTCCTCAGGCATTTTGTCCCGAACTATGCCAACATAACAAAGGGATTTATGTACCTTTTGAAGAAAGGGGTCACATTCTGTTGGGACAAAGATGCACAATGTTCTTTTGATGCTTTGAAAAAGGTGTTGGTTTCAACCCCATATTTGAGTCCCCCTGATTACATTCGAGACTTCCTTTTGTATTTGGTAGCAACTGAGTCTTCGATTGGCATGGTTCTAGCTCAGCAGGATGATGAGCTCCAAGAACATGTCATTTATTACTTGATTCGTGCTCTCCGTCACAAAATTAGATATTCACATGTAGAGAAACATGTGCTAGAAGATTTTCATGATGTTCAGCGTCTCTAACATTACATTTTATTGCAAAATCCAATCACCATCGCCATGGTAAATCCATTTCAATATTTTTTTACTAGGAGAATTATCGATGGGAAGTACAACAAGTGGATTGTTGTTCTTCAAGAGTTTGACTTGGACTTTCTGTCTCCAAAATCCAAGAAGTATTTAGTCTTCATTTAGTTCATGTCAGAGTTTCTGTTAGAGAATGAGGAAGGTGAGACGATAGACTCATTTTCGGATGAGCACATTTTCCCAATCTCTTCATCCGATATGTGGTATGGGGATATCCTTATATATCTCCAAAATCTAAAGTTCCCTCTAAACTAGTCGAGAGATAAACGACGATGAATCCTTCATATGGTGAAAATCTACCTCATTATTGCCGACACTTTGTATAAACTAGGGGTGGACTTGATCCTTCGACATTGCTTAACTCTTGAAGAAGTGGAGGTTGTTTTGAACGACTGCCATAGTGGAGCATGTGGTGGTCAACTCTCTAGGTTGGAAACATCCAAAAAAAAATTGCGCGTAGGATACTTTTGTCGTACAATATTTAAAGATTGTGTTGAAGAGTTCCAAAAGTGTCATCCATGCCAAATTTCACTAAGAAACTGCGTGCACATCCTATAATGTTTCCCGTTATCACTATTGGTCCCTTCACTAAGTGGGGGGTAGATTTTACAACATGCCACCCTGCTTCGGTTAGGGGGCATCATTACATCATCGTAGTCATTGACTACTTTACTAAGTGGGTTGAGGCTATGCCAACATTTTCTAGTGATGGGGAGACATCAACACTATTCATATTCAATCAGGTCATAGCTAGGTTCAGATTTCTGAGAGAGATTGTCATTGACCATGTCAGTCACTTTGAGAACCACATGATGTCCTAATTAGCATCAAAACTGGGGTTTAGGTAGGAAGACTCGTATCCCTAGTATCCCTAGGCTAACAGGAACAAATCATTGAAAAGTATTTTAAGAACGATGAATTTGGCCTGAACCAACTAGCATTTGATGCTTTAATAACATCAAGCATGACAATAAGAGTTCTCCCTTGAATTGTTTTACACTTTTTCAGTCTTGGGAGACTAAATTTATGAAAAATTCACCCATTGAGTCGTCTTTAATTTCTTTCATACTCTCTAAACATGAAAAATCACCGAGTTTACATTATTTGGGCTCATAAAATTATGCATTTAAGGACCTATGTGAGTCCAATATTGAGGACCCATACGATACTGAACCCCTCCTTCTTCAGGTTCGTTAAAAATATCTCATGGTACTCATCGAAGATTAGATATACTAAGCATCTTTTATCCTCCTCAAGATCGTTAAAACAAACAGGTACTCGCCAATCATGGTGGGGGGGGAATTGAAGGAAGTGGGTCAAGTTTTTTGGAATCCATTATGTCAGATATTGTTGTGGCCCTTGAACATGGCACTTGTTTGCATCTCATATTATAGTTGGGTAATATTCTTGTCTCTGAGTCATACCAATTCTGTGTGGTGTAATACTTTTTCGTTCCAGTTGAAGAGTTCTCTTATTATCGTCACATTATGTTCTTGGTACTCTTTGAGTCAATGCTACCAAGTTTTTTGTCATGCCTCAGAATGTTCAAGGGAAGTTTCACTTCAAACCATCCATTTGCAGTATTACCAATTTCCATTCTTTTGTCAGTCCATACTCATTTAATCCACCATTTCACATCACTTTCATGTGTCATTTCCATGTCGATGATGGGGGATACATAATGACCCTCCTTCGGCGAGTCTTTTCCTGTCGAATTCAAAACATTATATGGGAATTAGACTTAGAAACCAGCTAGTACCTTAGGACCTGCATGCCTCCTCACTTTCAATGGTAAGTTTACACCATTGACCTCTGATCAGATGATTCCACGAATGTTTGACCTCTACTCATTTATTCACATTTGTTGGAATGTACTTGATCTGAAAATAGAAGGCTGACTTGTTATGCTATGCAAGCACCCCTACTTCATTAAAATAAACTTTACAGGACCTTGCTTCATGTGTATAAATATGCAATATAAACTTATGTGTTAAGTTCATGCTTCTTCCTTTAAATGTTTATGTATGAGGAAATGTTCTTGTAAATGGTTAAATATGTACTTCAAATAAATAAACAGCAACAATACTTGCAGCAAATAAACCATCAAACGCGTAACAAGAACAACATGATAAAGGAGTTCACCCCCCTCCGGGCTACATCTCCTTGAGCCTCCATAATGGACTTGGCTCTCTGGGATTAATTAGTCAAAAGTTATTTTACAAGTTTCT
>JZKD02S0771008.1:702235-720369 GCA_000966675.3 Picea glauca
TCTATCATGTTCCATATTTAAAACATAATTTGCTAAGTGTAGGACAGCTTATTGAACATGGCTATAAGGTACTTTTTGAGGGAACATCTTGTAAGATATATGACAAAATCCCAAGTAGAAAATTGATTTCCAAAATCCATATGAATCTGAATAGGATGTTTCCCCTTACCCTCAGAACTACAAATCTGAGTCAACCATATGCACAGAGGGCATCCACCCTGAATGAAACTATGGTTTGGGATACAAGATTTGGACATCTACCATTTCAGATTCTAAGTCTTCTTCATAAGAACTCCATGGTCAAAGGTCTTCCTATCTTTAAAGAGAAAATTTCCCCATGTGAGTCTTGCATACTTGGAAAACATAAGAGAACCAGTTTTCCACAGTCTTCCAATCAAGCCAAACAACATCTTGAACTTGTTCACACTGACCTATGTGGACCAATGCAAACAAAGTTAATAGGTGGTAGTTTTTACTTTCTAACGTTTATTGATGATTTTAGCAAGAAAATATGGATCTATTTTCTCAGACACAAGTCTGAAACATTTGCAAAATTCAAAGAATTCAAGGCAGAAGCTGAAAAACAGAGTAGCAAATATAGCAAAGCACTCAGGTCAGATGGAGGAGGAGAATACAACCCTAGAGAATTTGCAAATTTCTGCAAATCTCAAGGCATTATCATGCAAACAAAAACCAGGTTTACTCCACAACAGAATGGAGTGGCTAAAAGGAAAAATCAGACCATAATGAATATGGCAAGAACACTTCTTAAAGAAAAACACTTGTCAAATATTTTTTGGGCTGAAGCAGTAGCATGCTCAATTTATCTCCTGAATAGATCACCAACCACAAGTCTGAAGATCAAAGTTCCCCAAGAAGCATGGAGTGGGACAAAGCTCAATGTAGCGCATATAAGGACATTTGGATGCATAGCATATGCTCACATACCTTCCGAATTAAGGAAGAAACTTGATGACAAAAGTGAAAAATGTATTTTCACTGGCTATAGTGAAACATCCAAAGCTTATAGGCTTTACAATCCCATCACCAAGAAATTAATTCTCAGTAGAGATGTACAATTTCTGGAAAATAAATTTTGGAATGATTCTGAAAATCAGCAAGTGGACAGTCAAAATCCATTGCTGCCAAGTTCTGAAAACATAGAAAATTCAAAACAGCAAGCACCTCACACTTTTCTTCCAAGATTGCAAGTACAAAGGCAACTTGAAAATTCTCAGGATAACTCAAATTCCAGCAGAGAATCATTCTCTGAACCACAAAATCAGAGAACTCGAAGTTTGAGAGAAATCCATCAGCAGTTGGATGACTTTGAGCAACACAATATTTTTGCTTTAATGTCATGTCAACCTACATCCTTTAAGGAAGCAACTAAGGAGCCACATTGGGTTCAAGCCATGAACCAAAAAATTGACTCCATTGAGAAGAACAAGACATGGGATCTTGTTGATTTTCCAACTCACAAGAAAAGTATTGGTGTCAAGTGGGTTTACAAAACTAAACTCAATGAAAAAGGGCAGATTGAAAAGCACAAGGAAAGACTTGTTGCCAAAGGATTCTCGCAACAACCAGGTACTGATTATGGTGAAACTTTTGCTCCAGTAGAAATATTAGACACTGTCAGAACTCTATTGGCCATAGCAACACAACACAAATGGCAAGTATACCAAATGGATGTCAAGTCAGCATTCTTGAATGGTTTCTTAGAAGAAGAAGTTTATGTCGATCAACCACCTGGATTTGAAGTCCAAGAGCACCCAGCCAAAGTGTATCGGTTGAAGAAAGCCTTGTATGGCTTAAAACAAGCTCCAAGAGCTTGGTATAGCAAAATTGACACTTATCTGATCAAAAGCGGTTTCAGCAGAATCCAAAATGAGCCAACTCTTTACACCAAAACCAATCAGCACGGTAAAATTTTAATTGTATGTTTATATGTTGATGACTTGATCTACACAGGAAATCTTGAGTTAACAGATTTCAAACATGCCATGCAATCTGAGTTTGAGATGACAGATCTTGGCATAATGAAATATTTTTTAGGGATTGGGGTTCATCAATCAACCAAAGGCATTTTTGTCTGTCAGCAAAAGTATGTAGCAGACATCATCAAAATATTTCGCATGGAAGGATGCAATCCAGCAGAAACCCCCATACCATTAGGCACAAAATTGAGCAAGAAAGATGAAGGTCCTACAGTGGACTCTACTTTATACAAAAGTTTAGTAGGTAGTTTGTTGTATCTTACAACAACTAGGCCTGACATTATGTATGCAGCCAACCTTGTTTCCAGATTCATGGAATCACCAAAAGATTCTCATTGGAAAATGGAAAAACGAATTTTGAGATATGTAGCAGGAACAATAAATTTCGGTTTATGGTACACTAAATCTGATAGCAATCAACTCTCTGGTTACACAGATAGTGACTTCGCAGGAAGCCTAGATGACAAGAAAATCACATCAGGATATGTTTTTCAACTGGGCACGAACCTAATTTCATGGGCATAAAAAAAGCAACCAATTGTATCCATATCTTCTGCAGAGGCAGAGTATGTAGCTGCTACCTCAGCTTCATGTCAAGCTGTGTGGCTGAGAAGAATATTGACAGACATGTCACATACAGAAAATGATCCAACTCCTATTTTCTGTGACAATACATCAGCAATTGCATTATCTAAGAATCATGTGTCTCACAAGAAAAGCAAACACATTGACACTCATTTTCATTTCATACGCGAGCTAGTCAATAATGATGATATTGGACTACAATTTGTGGTTCACGAGATCAACTTGCTGATATCTTTACAAAGCCACTAGGAAATTCAGTTTTTGATTTTCAGAGACAACTCTTAGGCATAATCCATGCTAATGATTGTAACTGTTGAGTTTAAGAGGGAGTGTTAAACATAATGTAACCTCAACAGTCTGACTGTACACTGCCAGCTGTCCTGGCCAACTGTACTTTCTATTATTGTTTAAGCTTGAGCCTATTTAGCTCAACCATATCCCATTACATTGTAATCTCTTCTTCATACATTCCAATATATTGTTCTATTCTTTCTCTCTGCATTTCTCTTTACTTCACAATTTGTCAAAATTGCCTTCTAAATTATTGTAATTTCATAGTCAATCTGGATCGTTCATTATAAGGTCACAGATCTGACAATAGAATTTATTTTTAGGGTTTATTTCCCTATAAGGAAACCCTATATTATGAGGGAATTATATTGTGGCTATGTATTATTGTGAATATTGTATTCTGAGAGAGGAGATTGTGAGAGAAAGAAGAGGAATTTACAGCGGGTGTGATGTAGGTTGTATCCATTCATTTTGTTGGATAATAAAATGGAAGGACCTGGAAATTTATCTGTTGGACGTAGACCACACTGGGTGAACCATGTATATCTGTGTCTCTATTGTATTGTGTACCTTCTGTGTTTTATTTATGCATTTTTTTTTATTTTATTGCTCCGCAATATTGTTTTTCTAGCAACTGGTATCAGAGAGAAAGGTAGCTCTCAAGAAAAGAGGGTTCCTGGTTTGAGTGGGAGCAATGGAAGAAGATGGAAAGTTTAGGTTCGAGAAATTTAACGGCCAAAACTACTAGTTATGGAAGAATCAGATGCAATATTATTTGTATCAGAAGGATCTATTCCTATGATTGGGCAGAATAGAAAAGAAGTCGACAGCCATGAAAAACGAAGAATGGGAGGTTATTGACAGAAAGGTACTGGGAATGATACGGCTGAGCCTAGCAACGTCGATGGATTTCAATAGTTCAAAAGAAAAGACAATGAAGGAGTTGATGGACACATTGGCTAAACTGTATGAAAAAACATCATCCTCCAATAAGGCATTTCTAATGAAGCGATTATTTAATATGAAGAAGGCAGAAGGTGGCTCTGTTGTAGATCATTTAAATGAATTTAATATGGTTACTAATCAGCAAAGTTCTATAAAAGTGGACTTTGATGATGAGGTCGGGGATCTTCTAATCTTGTGCTCATTGCCAAAAAGTTGGAATGGCTTGGTCATGGCTGTAAGTAACTCTGTCTTTGGTTAAAACAATCTAAAATTTGATGATGTTGTTGGTGTTATCCTTAGCGAGGAAATGTGATGGAAAAGTGCAAGTGAGACATCAAGTAATGCGTTAAACATGGAGAACAAGGGAAGACAAAAGGATAGAGGAAAGGGATCAGGGAATCGTGGGAATTCTAGGAAGGGTAGATCCAAATCCATACTGGGAAAGATAGAGTGTTGGAATTGTCAGAATAAAGAGCATCTGAAGAAAGACTGCAAAGCTCCAAAGAAACAAAGAGACAAACAACAAGAGAAAAATCAAGAAGCAAATGTAACAGGTGATGTGTTATAAGATGATTTGATTCTTTCTATAGATAATATTTATGAGTCTTGGGTAGTATATTTAGGGGCTTCGTTTCATGCCACACCCCATAGAAACATTTTCTAGATTATGTTCAAGGTGATTTTGGACAGGTTCATCTGGGTGATGATGCACCATGCAAAATTGTTGGAATGTGTAAGGTACAAATAAAGAAAAAGAATGGAAACCAATGGTTATTGAAAGAAGTAATACATGTACAAGATATAAGGAAAAATATAATTTCAACAAGTTAGTTGGAAAGTGAAGGCTATATATCTATATTTACAAATAAGGCATGGAAGGTCACAAAATCATCACTGGTGATAGAAAAATGAGAGAAGGTAGGTACATTGAATTTATGTACTGGTAATATTGATTCTTCTATCTCTTTAGCCTCTACAGGAATGGATGTAACACTGTGACATCATAGGCTTAGACACATGAGTGAGAAAGGGATGCAGATACTTCACAAAATAAATTTGTTGCCAGATCTTAAACAAATTGATTTGGATTTCTGTGAGCATTGTGTTTATGGAAAACATAAGAGAGTTAGATTTATCACAGTCGGAAAATAAAAGAAGAGTGAAAGGTTAGATCTTGTGCATGCATATGTATGTGGACCAAATTAGGTATCATCTCTTGTTATCTCTCGCTATTATGTTACTTTTATTGATGATGCAACTAGAAAAACTTGGGTTTATTGTATTCGACAAAAATATGATGTTTTTGATACTTTTAAGAAATGGAAAGATTTGGTTGAGAATGAGACAAGAAAAATGTTGAAGTGTCTCAGATTAGACAATGGAGGTGAATATTGCAACAAGGAGTTTGATGATTACTGTTCATACCATGGTATTCGTAGAGAGAAAACAATTCCAAGAACACCACAAGACATGGTGTGTCAGAAAGGACGAACATGACAACCATGGAGCGTGCAAGGAGTATGAGATTGCATGTTGGGTTCCCCTTATATTTCTTGGCAGATGTTGTAGATATTGATATTTACTTAATAAACAAAGTACCTTCAATCTCTTTGGATGGTGTAATTCTAGAGGAGCAATTGACAGGTAAACAGGTAAACTATTCTTTTTTGAAGACTTTTGGTTGTGAAGCATTTGTCCATATTGACAAAGAAAATAAAACAAAGCTTGAGGAAAAATCCAAGAAGTGTACCTTTATTGAATAAATTGTTAATGATTTTGGTTATCCCTTATGGGATTATGAAAATAACAAAATCATTAGGAGTAGAGTTGTCATATTCAATGAGAAGGTCATGTACAAAGATCAATTGCAAGGAAATAAATAGGAAAAATAAAAACCAGAATACAAAGTGCTTGATGAGATCACTGAAAAAGAAATTCCAAATGTACCAGAAAATCAAAATGTACAACAATAGGAGCAACACGTACCTCAAACTCCTACAAGTGATGTTAGAATATCTACCAGGTTAAGTAGACCCCCTGAACGATACTCTCCTTCATTGTATTATTTATTGTTGACTGATTCTAGTGAACCAGAATGTTATTGAGAGGCAATGCAGGTAGACACTAAAAAGAAGTGGGAACAATGAGTGAAAGAGGAAATGTATTCCTTGCTAAATAACTAGACTTGGGACTTGGTTCAGTTTTCTGCAGGAAAATGAGCATTACAGAATAAATGGGTTTATAAGTTGAAGGAAGAAGATGGAGGAAAAAAGAAGTACAAGGGTAGACTTGTTGTAAAGGGGCTTTCACAAAAGAAAGGTATAGATTTTGATGAAAAAATTTCTCATGCTGTTAAGATGACTTCAATTAGGACTATTTTAAGTCTTGTGGTAGTAGAATATTTGTATATTGAACAATTAGATGTAAAATCAAATTTTCTCCATGGGGATTTGGAGGAAGAGATTTATATGCAACAACCACAAGGGTATGAGGTCAAAGGGAAGGAAAATTTGGTATGCAAGTTGAAGAAGAGATTGTATGGCCTAAAGTAAGCTCCAAGGCAATGGTATTTGAATTTTGACAGGTTTATGACAGAACATGGTTATAATAGATGTCATTATGATCACTGTGTTTATTTTAAAAGGCTAGAAAATGGAAGCTATATTAGGTTGCTATTATATGTAGATGACATGCTTGTTGTAGGGTCTAATATGCAGGATCTAAATGTGCTCAAGAATAAATTATCTAATTCATTTGTGATGAATGATTTGGGTGTTGCAAAGAAAATACTTGGTATGAGAATAACAAGAGATAGGAAAAATAACAAATTGATATTGTCTCTGGGTGATTACATAGAGAAGGTGTTGGAGAGGTTTATAATGCAGAATGCAAAACCAGTTAGTACACCTTTGGCCAACCATTTGAAAATAACTAAGGAAAGTGTTCCAAGACATAGGAGGAGATATAATACATGTCCAGGGTCCCTTATTCATCACCAGTTGGAAGCTTGATGTATGTGATGCTTTACACAAGACCATATGTTGCACATGCAGTGGGATTTGTGAGAAGGTATATGAACAATCCAGGTAAAGAACATTGGGAGGAGGTAAAGTGGATTCTCAGGTATTTGAGAGGTACTTCTACTCATGCATTATGTTTTCGAGGTTCAAACCTTTTTCTATAGGGATATGATGATTTATATATGGAAGGTGATAAAGATAGCAAGAGGAGCACCATAGGGTATGTTTTTACTGTAGGTGGAACAAGAGTAAGTTGGATTTCAAAACTAAAAAATGTTGTTTCACTTTCAACAACATAAGAAGAGTATGTTGTTGCTACAGAGTCTAGTAAATAAATGATTTGGTTATATAGGTTTATGGAGGATTTGGGAAAGAAGCAAGAGAATAGCAGGTTGTACTATGACAATGAGAGTTCCATTTATCTTGCAATGAACTCAACCTTCCATTCAAAGAATAAGCATATACAACTCAGGTACCATTTCATACGATCCATCTTGGAAGATGGACATTTGAAGTTGGAAAAGATACATACTAGCCAGAATCCTGCAAACATGTTAACAAAGGGAGTAACCAAGGAGAAACTGAGTTCCTACTCATTTTCAGTTGGTATTCAAGAATGAATGTGAAGATGAGAAATTTTCCAGGTCCAAGGTGGAGTACAGTCTAGTAGGTACAACAACAATGGTGTTGTTGTGATCAGTCTCCAAGTGGGAGATTGTTGGTTTTGGAGCCTGATTATTTTCGTAATTCAGAGGTTTGTTTCAACCGTACTTGGACCCCATTCCATAATGGGGGGGTGTGGGGCGGCTTCACCCCCATAACTATCGCCAGGGGGGTCCCAGGGGGGCGTCGGCGAAAATTTTTGGTAGCCCCCCCTGGCGGGGTATTCAGGGGAAACACCCCCGATGAAAAATATTGGGAAAATTTTCCATGTAAAATATTGTAATTTCGTAGTTAATCTGGACCGTTCATTATAAGGTCACAAATATGACGGTAGAAATTATTTTTAGGGTTTTTTTCCCTAGAAGGAAACCCTCTCTTATGAGGGAACTGTATTATGGTTGTTTATTATCGTGAATATTGTATTATGAGAGAGGAGACTGTGAGAGAAAGAAGAGAAAGTTACAACGGGTGTGCTGTAGATTGTATCCCTTCATTTTGTTGGATAATACAAATGAAGGACCCGATGATTTCTCCGGTGGATGTAGCCCACACTAGGTGAACCATGTATATCTATGTCTCTATTGTATTATGTATCTTTTGTGTTCTATTTCTGAATTTATTTTATTTTATTGCTCCGTGATCCTATTTTTATAACAACCCTGTCCTCACCATCTGTGCCCAAGAATCCTATAAACTTGAGAAGACACCGTGAGCAGTCCCATAATGTAATCAAACTCTGGTTTCAATTATTCTCTGAGATCCTAGTTTTATGGAATAATTCCCCTACGGACAAGTGAATTCTCCCTTGGATTCTAGACCCCTAATACCAAGATAGAAAAACACAAGTGGACACTAACATCCGTTTGAATTCAGTTTAACTAATCAGAAAGAGAGAGAGGGAGAAAGGTGTGATGCACCTTGTTTCAAAGTTTGTCCTTGTTTCTTCCAATACGAGCTTGATCTCAAAAATATTTAGCACAACTTGATACCTGCAATGCAAGAGACAACAAAGAGAAACAAAGAAATCCTACTCTACAAGATTAGATCAAACAAATTCATCTACAAAGAACGAAGGAACAGTAGACAAGAACATGCAAGAATACAAAAGTTTGAAGGGAATATGCCAAGTATATTAAGATGATAACCCAAAGAGAAGACTTACAAGCATGGATGGTGTTGCAGAAGTCTCGCCAAGTTCTCCTCATCCATCCTTTTTCTTGAAATATCCACGATCAGAATGGTAATGCTTTGTTGATTTCTGCCCCATTTTCACCAAGAGAATGCCTCCTTTTATAGGGTTTGAGAGGCTCAACAACCTTGGTTATATTTTGGATTAGTTGAGGATATGACTCCATCAATTGTGATATCTCCCTTAGATGCATCCTGAAGGTTAGATTCAAGCTAAACCAACTCGATCCGTTCATATTTGTCCTTAGAGAAAAGGGTATTTCTTCCCAATATTTGCTCAACCGAATCAACACTCCCTTAGAATGGGAAACATAGAGCTACAATACTCCCTATTAGATGGGAAAGTCATGCTAGCTCTCTCTGCATATGAGTATGGGAGCGTTGATCTTCCCAAATTTTTTTAAGATGAGTAACTCTCATAGGAAAACAATTGTTTCAACTATCAGATGACAGGGCTTCTTATTCTAACATGTTTTAGGAGTTGTATCAAGTGTTTCCATGGTGTCGTTTGTGATGCGGCACTTGTGAAGAGAGAAAGCAACACTTGTGACAAAATTATGACACTTATGACAATGATAATGTGACACTATCGAAGTGAGGAATTTTGATGTGTAACAGATTTCCCCTCAAAGTGTGAAGTTAGAAGATAAAAGTTGCTAGCCGAGACACTTTGTAGAATCTTCGGAGCAAGGGTATGGAGTCGGGGAACCTAGTAGAAGTTGCAGACAACCAACCATCAAACAATATTAACATAAGTTCCATTTTCGAGGTAGGAATATGTATGCTTAGAATACAAGATGACTCAAAGCATGACCGTCGACCAATACACTGTGGATCCATGAAAAATATTGACTAAGGATATGGCCACCAAAGATACAATGTGGATCCATATCTCCATGAAATGAACTAATCGTAGCCACAAAGAATACGCAGTGGAGCTACGAGATGATAAAACATAGCCACGAACCAATACAATGTGGATCTATGTGACAATATATAGATCAACATGCTCAAATGATATCCTTCCCAGCTTGGGAAAAGAAGATAACAGAGTGAACGCTCAACCTAGGGTCTTTGTCCTGATCCCAAAGTGGTATGAATATATCCATGTGAATAGATGATTTGATGTCAAACATGGTAAAAACCACTTGATTGCCAGTCATTGATTTATACCATTAACAAGTGCAATGGAAATCACCAATGATGTCAATGACTCCAAAGGTACCCTAGTACATTCCAACGAATGTGAAAAAATGAGATGAGGTCAAACATTATGAAATAATCCAATAAGAGGTCAATGATGTAAACCTATTGTCGAAGGAAAGGAGGCATGCCATTAAGGCATGCATGTCCCAAGGTACTAACTAGTTTCTAACTCTAATTCCTAGATGATGTGTTGAATTCGATAGGAATAGACTCGTCGAAGGAAGGCCTTGATGTATCCCCCATCATCAACATGAAAATGACACAGGAAAGTAATGTAAGATGGTGAATCAAATGAGTATGGAATGACACAGGAAAATGGAAAATGGCAATATTGCAGATGGATGGTTTGAAGTAAAACTTCCCTTGAGCATGATGAGGCATGACCACTGACTTGGAAACATTGACTCGACAAGTACCAATAATGTAATGTGAGAGTAATAAGAGAACCCTTCAACTGGACAAAAAAGTATGGCGAACATGGAATCGGTATGACTCTGAGAAAAGAGGATTACCCAACTATAAGACGAGACACAAATAGGTGCCATGCTCAAGGGAAACAATAGCTTCCATAAAGGACTCTAAAAAACTTGACCCACTTCATTCAATTTTTCCCCCACCTAGATAGATGAGTACCTATTTTTCATTTAACGAGCTCGAGGAGGATAACACCTGCTCGATAAAAATCACCTTCGGTAAGTTCCTTTTACTTTATTTAATGAACTGGAAGAAGTAAGGGTTTGTTCCCATATTGGTCTTTCAATGTGCAGTTTAGCGAGTCCAGAGAAGGAAAACTTGGTGGTTTTTCATGTTTAGAGAATCTGAAAAGAACTTAAAGGCGACTCCAGGGTTGTACTTTTTTGTGATTTTAGTCTTCGAGGTCTGAAAAAGAGACAAATTGTTACTCTAAAGACACCCTTTCAAACCTTTTATCGAGTGTGAAAGGAATAAATATCACTCGACAATATTTTCATGTTTAGAGAGTCTGAAAAGAGCTTAAAGGAGACTCCAGAGGGTTCCTTTTTCGTAGAACTTTGAGGGTTGACATAGTGCAAGGCACTAGTGCCAAGTATTATACTGTGTTTTAGTTTTGGAAAGCGCAGGCATTTGGATTAAAAGTCACTTTTCAAATTACACTCTTGGGTGGGCGCAATGTTGTGTCAGAAATCGACTTCTCAATATGAAGAGGATTAGAATATGGAGGAGGAGTAGAGTTAGAAAGTTGGTCAAAAACCTTCTCTTTAGGTTGATCACCTGGAGGAGTGTCATAGGTATTTGCACAAGTTGTTACATTAACCATCTTAAACATGTAAACCTCAGAGGCGCTTATGGAAGCATCCCCATGGTGGGAATGACCTGGATCGCCTTCTTACAAAGGGACAAAGTTTTGTGCAATCGAATGTTGTTGCTGAACTGGTTGGAAGGTATCCTTCAGATATTGTGTGACAAGCACACGATGAGGGCATTCTTTCATGTAGTGGTCTTCCTCACAAATAATGAAAGAATATTTAAGTTTCCTTGTCGGTTGAGTATCAACAGACTTAGGATTATCCTACTCATTAAAAGGTTTCTTGGATTTTCCCTTGTTTTTCTTCTTACCTCTTAGTTCCTGAGATGAAGTGGATTGGACCACATTCACCTTGGAGGTTTGAACAGGAGTGGAAGTAGTTGTGGTGTTTGGAACGAAACTAGATTCCAGAGCAGGCCTGGATGGATCGTTCAACGGACGAGGAGCATTAGGGATCAGATCATAAAGTGTGCTAGACTAGGAATAAACCAAGTCCAAATATGCACATGACTGATAGCCTTCTCCTCAGTAACTACATTTTCCATAGAAACATTGTGAGTGATGGGAGGTAAGAGCGACTTTGTAAACCAATCTGCGAGGAGTTGGTCCAGAATTGGAGCTTTAATCAACCATCTCCGTTGTCTCCACTCATGAATATGATCAAATATGTGGGTAGAAGAGGATTTTCAGAGAGAGGTCAAAAGTTTTGTACCAGTATTGTACCATATAGGAAATTGAAAATGCATCAGGAAAGACATGGAAAGATAATCAAAGTCGACAAAAGAGTTACATGGAAATTCAATCTACTATTTTGATGTCGCACCTATAAATGTTCTCTGAAAAAGTCTAAGATGAATGGAATCATCCATCAAATAGTTGGGAGAAAACCATAAGTGGAAATTCATAACATGATTGTTAGGATCTTCCCCAGGTTGTTCGTCAAATTTCGAAATGTTGGATGGTAGTTTGGCAGGGACGGCGGTTCAAAACGGGGCATGAAGGATGGGATCGTTTGTTAAACTTGCCAGATCTGGCAGATACAACGTAGGCAAGAATGGTAGCTTTCGGTTACATTTTTTATACTGGTGATAACCATATTGCGTGGGAACACTAGTAGGACCGTATCCAGGTTGTGGCGAGATGATAAAACTAGATAGTCCTCCCATATAAGGTGATTGTCCGGGTTGTCCACCTATGTAAGGTGGTTGTCCTTCTTGTCCAACCATGTGTTGTGATTGAATAGATGGACCTCCTACATACTTTGGTTGACCTGTTGGTCCCCCTATGTATGGTGGTGGAAGGGATTGTTTCGTTTGAATCATGGGGTTTACAGATTGATAAGGCATAGTTCCTTGCAGAGGAATGCTTGTCGGATTGGGTTGAGTCCAAAAAGGATTCACAACTCTTGGATATGGATGTCCAAGATACATACCAGTGGTAGTAGGGATAGAAGGACTTGCAGGAGTGGTTTCCCCCCAGGCTTGTTGATGTTGCAACCATGTAGGTTTCCCCCCAGTAAAAAGTTTCCCTGCAATTGAAGGTTGGCCTCCCATTGAATATTGACCTCTAATGTAGGGAGTACTAATTTGTGATGTGTGAGATGGAAGTTGAGAAGCTTGTGTAACCATGGTTGTGTGAACGACTTGACTCTTGGTCGTTTGACCTATGGGACAACCAAGTAAAGCACTTGGTGTGTGCATGTGTGGAAAAAAATGAAGTAGGAATATTACCTTACTCATGTGCAAGAGGAGATGAATATGCAAGTGGTTGAGTCAGGGTTACCTGGGTCACCAATGATTATGGTAAAGAATAAGCACAAAAAAATCAACTATGGGAGTCGTGGAAAAATATGAATTACCAAGTCCTTCAGGGAAACCAAAAATTGGTGGGTTCATACTAAAGGATGGCATAGTGGTGGAACTAGGCGTTAAGAAACAAGAAGAATAAGAATCATCATATCTCATGGATGGTGGATCAAAGAGTGGTTAGACAAGTGTATTAGTAAATGGAGGATTCATAAAATATTCCAAAATTTCTATGAAGGTTGGGACCGGTTCTTCAACGTGATGGCCACTTCCAGGAGCGACGCTCCCAGTTTCAGAAGTGTGATCTATGATCACTTCTTTGTAAGAAAGATTATGTTGTGGTTCCTGAGTGTTAGGTTCCATACCTTGTATATTGTGAAAAATAATCTGATCCTAAGGCTGACTATGAATGACAAAGAAAGACACTCCTATGAAAACTAAAATAAATCAACCAAGTAACAACGGATTTAAGGATCTTCTGAAGACGGGATATCAAGCCTCCAACGAAGAAGTTAGAAGTAGTTACCCCAAACTTCATATAACAACCCTTCTCGATGCAAGAAACCCTCACTTTCGCAGGATCACCCTCCAAGGTTACTGAGAGTGTGATACGACGTCTACCCCAGGTACCGTAGAAATCCCCCCACAGTCACCTCTGTAGGTACCTAGGAAATGCCACTAAGGTTACCAACTCAAAGTCAACCTCCGAGGGTGTACATTTGATAGTCGAGATCGAACATATGGGAAGGATATCAAAGTCCGAAGCTCTT
This sequence comes from Picea glauca, assembly GCA_000966675.3. Classification (NCBI taxonomy): domain Eukaryota; kingdom Viridiplantae; phylum Streptophyta; class Pinopsida; order Pinales; family Pinaceae; genus Picea; species Picea glauca. The sequence continues at coordinate 715,994 of JZKD02S0771008.1, forward strand.
CAAGAGAACTGAAGACAAGTGGACCGCTAGGACTCTAGAGGACCCCAAATGGATTTGGAGATCACGAAGCACCGAGAGAAAATGAAACCAGTGGTTTCTCAAGAACAACTCCCAATATACGATATGTTTTCTATGATTGGTTAAGCTTTGGAGGGGTAATGTTCATTTCTCTCCCATGTGTGACGTCATGTTTATCCCATGTGTGAGAGGGGGTTCCTGACTATGATTATACGAAAGTTGGATTTAAATGATCTTTAGTGTTCTACAGTCTATTTAGTAGTCTTGGATAGTTTACTCACTTCACCTAGTCCAAATACCCTAATCCTAGGCTACTGTTGGTGTGCTAAAAAAAATATTCAAGTTGACTTAATTAGCGTGTGGTTGATTTTAATGGATTTTAACTCAAAGGGTTCACGGAGATGAAACTGATGATGTGTAAGAGACTCAACTCCAATAGAATGCAAAAGAATGATATCCAGTTCTTTCTTTCGATGAATTCTACGTATGGGAAGGGGAAGAGTTTTGTTCTTCTTAATCGCAAGAAATCACTCAAAACAATGCAATTTTCAATTTTTGGGATCAATACGATGTCAAATGACCAAGCAAATGTTTCTGAAAACTAAAATGTGCATGCAAAAATTAACTCTTTTTCCAAACATAAACCAAATAAAACTTCCTAATGAATGAAAAATTTATTCGTTTGATTAACTATGCAAGGAGATATGAAAATTTTTCTCTTCTTAACTTTCATATGAAAGATATCTAAGTTTGAGACAAAGAACTAGGAGGCAAAAATCAATCAAACAAAGCACACTCAAAGTGATGAGAACTGAAAGAAAACAAGTAGGGAATAACTTGTTCAATCAAGAACTCAATGATGCAAAAGAGAAAGAAGACAAACATTCATGAAAATCCTCAAACAATGAGCAACAAGAAGCATAAATCAAGCTAGGTTGTCATAAGAGTCATAATCATCCATAAAAGCGAGATGTTTCAAATGAAGAAAATAACGCTAAATACCAAGAAACCTTTGCAAACCTTAGTTGATGAACAGTCCTATGCATTCAAGCAATTTGAAATCTTTACGAGATGAAGATCAGATAAACTCAAAAGGCAAGAAGAAACAAGGGATGATGTTAAACCAAGGGGATCACAACTAAGAGAAAATTTGAAAACTCAAAGGATAAAAAAAATGAATGATAAATGGATAACTCTTAGAAAAACAAAGTCAAGGGTGTTCAAAGTTCTCTGAGAAAAAATATGCTCAGGATTAGATTGAGAAAAAATGAGCAGAAAGGGGCATAAAAACCCAAAAAAAGAGATCAACGCTCATGTTTCCAAAGGGACAAAGTGCTACAATGCTTAGGTATATACTACAAGGGAGCACTGATGATATATCAATGATCTGGTATACACAGTAGGGGAGTTGTACCCTTCCTAAAAACTCAAAAATAAGGCTTAAAACTCAAAAACGTTTACCCAAAACTTTGTGAAATTTTGAATGAGAAAGAGAGAAAGGGAAGAAAATCGGAAATAAACAATAAATATGATGTAAAGGTGGGAATAATCTCAGATTATCCAAGGAAAGACAGTTCAATGTCCTTCCCCAATGGATTCACCAATTTTTGTTATGGAATAATTCCCCTGTGGATAGGTGAATTCTTCCTTGGATTCTAGAACCCTAATACCAAGACAGAAAAACACAAGTGGACACTAACATCCCTTTAAATTATGTTTAACTAATCAGAGAGAGAGAGAGAAAGGTGTGATGCACCTTGTTTCGAAGTTTTTCTTCGCTGCTTCCAATCCAAGCTTGATCTCCAAACTCTTTAGCACAAATTGATACCTGCAATGCAAGAGACAACAAAGAGAAACACATAACTCCTACTCTACAAGATTAGATCAAACAAATTCATCTACAAAGATCGAAGGAATAGTAGAAAAGCACATGCAAGAATATAGAAGTTTGAAGGGAATAGGACAATTATATTAAGATGAGAACCCAAAGAGAATACTTACAAACATGGATGGTGTTGTACAACCTCGCCAAGTCCTCCTCATCCAACCCCTTTCTCAAAAGATCCATGATCAGAATGACAATGCTTTGTTGATTTCTGCCCCCTTTTCACCATGACAATGCCTCCTTTTATAGGATTTGAGAGGCTCAACCACCTTCGTTATATTCGGGATTAGTTGAGGATATGACTCCATCAGTTTTGATATCTCCCTTAGATGCATCCTAAAGATTAGATTCGAGCCAAACCAACTCGATCCATTCATAGTTGTCCTTAGAGAAAAAGGGGATTTCTTCCCAAGATTTTCTCAACTGAATCGATGCTCCCTTGGAATGGGAAACATAGCACTACAACTCTCCCTGTTAGATGGGTAAGGCACACTAGATCTCTCTGCATATCAGCAAGGGAGCATTGATCTTCCCAAAAGTTGTTAAGATTAGTAATTTTCATATGAAAACAATTGTTTCGACTATCATATGATAGGGATTTTTCTTCTAACATGTCTTAGGATTTGTATCAAGTGTTTCCATGGTGTCATTTGTGATGCAACACTTGTGAAGAGAGAAAGAGACACTTGCAACAAAAGAGAGACACTTACGACAATGAGAATGTGACTCTATCAAAGTGAAGAATTTTGACGTGTAACACCTGGGAGATGATCGACTTACTGAGAAGTTTCAGAAAACCCTGTATCTATTCCTAGGAGATGAGCGAACTCCAAAAACCATTTTAACCACCAACCTCCCTGAGAAGAATACACAGAGAATATAAAGGAAGAATGTGCAAAATGGAAAACAATTTGGGTTGGAAGCCCAGTTAGATGACTTTGAGATTAAATACATCATGCTTGTAACGCCCATATCTTGGCCTTTAGGGAGTTAGAATATTGATTGTTTACTCATCTTAGTAATTCAATCCTTAACATTTGTTTGGGCTCAGTTAGATTGGGATAGATATTTGAGATATGTACATCTTGACCTAATTATGGGTTGCATGATATTACTTTCATTGTTGTATATTCATGATGATGATAGCTCTTTGGTTTGTTTAAACATGCAAGTTAAAATGTGGAATTTAGGTACGTGGATACTATTTCAAGTTATGATGTGAATGCATAACATATGTCAAGCATGATAAAAATAAAGATGCATTTCTTAAATTGAACATTAATACATATATGGATCCTTATATGAAATTATTATGTATATGCATAGATATGAGTTATTGGTGAATTAACTTGCAGGTTAATGAGCTATGCGATAGCCAAATGACTGTAGTGTTGAGGTGACTTGGATATAGTAGATATCAAGAAGATAGTATATGCTATATGTTGTACTTATTATTTAATTTATGATTCAAAATATTTCTATGATTTGTGGTGAGTGAGGTTTTGACAGGACACACAGCTTGCCCAGAGTGGTTGTTTGATGACGTGACTCTAAGAATAGTAGTTGCACTATAGGGCTTGATGTAGGGTGTTGACCCTAGTTATATAAGGAGGGGTGGAGGTATTTACCACCGTTTATCTTCTGAAACCTAGAGTTGTGGGAGGGCTGTGTGAAGTCATGCTCCCCTAGAAATACGATGGCGACTACTAGTTGCCTATTGGGGAAGCTTGGTTGAGATGTATGAAACTTCCGCTTACAGGTTCTATCTGGAGTTAAGTCAATATAGTTGACACTCCAACTTAGTCCAACAGAGGAAAGGATAGGATGGAAGATGGAAGTAGGTTAGGAAGAAAGGATGCTTCGATGTTAGTTGAGAATACTGATTGGGGATTAGAGATGCCACTATTGTTTAATCACTTGGTTCCTACCATGTTTAAAACCCTCTTTGATTTCCTATTGATATTTTAAGTGTGATAATGAGTTATTGACGAATTGGTGTAATTTTGTTCGTTAAGATTATTAAATGATGCATTACTTGATCTGTTTTCCTACATGTCTTGGTGATCATCTAGGAACCATGCACTGGAGGAAATGGTTTTTTTATCATTAGTACATACTTGAGATATGTGTCCGCTAGCTACGCACACATACCCTACCCATGTACACTAGTACAATTAATTAATGTATTAATTATTAAAGTAAATTATTAACTATTTAATTGAATGTTTATTGAATATGTAAATTATATTGCATACAAAATATCTAGAAGCATTAAATTCCTTCTTGACTTTGATAGATGGTATGTATGATGAATTAAATAAGCATGGTGGGGTGTTATGTACATTTTGGGGAAAAATCTCAAATTACATTTATTAGCTAGCATGAGAAGAAATACTTTTCATTTTATTTATTGTTGTTTAATTCAAGTCATTTATACTTTAGTTTTATTTTAATCTTTTCCCAAAAATCTAGA
>JZKD02S0771008.1:753732-768366 GCA_000966675.3 Picea glauca
TATAACCTTCTTTAAGCATGAAACATGGAAAACTGGGTGTACTCGTGAAGATGCAGGCAACTCCAATTTGTATGCCATAGTACCAATCTTTTGCAAAACCTTATAAGGGCCATAGAACTTTGGTGATAATTTATTATCCTTCTTGGCTTGCTTGAGGGACATCTGTTTGTATGGTTGTAATCTTAAAGACACCCAATCCCCTACTTCAAAACTTCTTTCACTAGGATGTTGATCTGCTTGTTGTTTCATGCGATTTTGTGCCATGGTTAGGTTGTCCTTTAAGATTTGGAGAACTTGTTGTTGATGCTCGATGTGAATGTATTACATGTTCCTGCTCTGCCTGTAAGGAACAAGTGCACAGGACCGTCCATGTTCAAGAGTTTTTTAAGAGAAATATCCTTTAGAATTGTTTTTTGTTCGCGATTCAACAAACGTCTTATTCTGTAGTATTCATTATTTTCAATTAGGAAAGGATGTTTTGTGACTTGAAAACCAATATTGATATGTTTTTCACTTGCACTTGCTGGAGGATGAGGCAAATCCACTTGTAAGTCATAGGACTCAGAAGGAGTTCTAGTTGTTTTTCAGTTTGTGAATGTCTCATCATGATCGTCAGGGTTTTCTAGGTCATTAACTGCAACTTCTAGATCACCCCATGCTGGATTAACATTGTAGGTAAATATAGCTTCATTGATGTGCACTATAGTCTCAGACACAACATACACAGCCTCTCATGTAGAGAAGTTATGTTTTAATGTCTGTTCATTTTCATCGAACGGAACGTACAACAACAATTTTTATCTACAATAATGTTGCGTCTCTTTTGTCACCTAAATGAGCAAAATAGAGGTGCTTACAAGCTTAGTCGGGTTAGATAAGAAAGACAGTTGTAAAGGAAAGGGTTAGACAAAGAAACATAAAATACTAAGATAATAATTAAAGTAGAAAATGAAAGAACAACTAAACTATTGAGCATAAGGACATAAGAACAAGAAGCAAACAAGACTCATGTCACCAATGGCAAGGATTATATTAGTGAAAAGAAAACACCAAGAAGAAAGAGGACTTTGGGTCCCTTCTTCCTCCAAGGGAGGGCTCTTGGACCCCCACAAATAATCTCTTCTTACAACTTTGAAACTTGAAAGAAATGGTGAAAGAATCCCAAGCTAATCCACTCAAGAGGTGAGATGGATTGCCCCAATGTAATGGTGCTAGTATGCTCTTGATGAGAAAAGAGGATTCCCCAAGAGAAAAGCAGCAGCATAACCTTGCAAATGAATTCCTTGAAAATGTAGTGCACCCATGGCCTTGTTTTATAGCACCAATTTGAGGTATTGTGCAACCAGCTTTAAGTGTGAAAAGGGGCTATTTAGGGCATTTTTAGGTCTTTGACTAACCACCTAGTCGGATCCAGCCGAGATTTGGATGTCAAATCAACTTGGAAGCTGAACCAGAAGTGGGTGGGAGGCCGACCAATCTCATAAATGTGTTTTTCTTAGGTGTGCATGGCTTTTAGCGACCACAGTTGTGCATCGTACACATGTGTGCTTTTCGTGGGGTTCTGGTTTGCGCATGTGCACGCACGCATTATGTAGTCACATCGCACCTTAATTTTATCATTGGTTGTATAGTTTTTGGACCTTTTGGAAATTATTTTTGATAAATTTGGTCCATGGGTGACCTCATAACTATTTGAAGATGCTGGATTCCTGTAACCATTTGCGGACGAAATTTCAGTGATAACAGATGCCCCCTGATGGATGAGGTTAGGAGCATACGTATAGCTGAAATTCATCAATGTTTCTTCTACTGAGAGTGCCATTGTAAGAAAGAGAGATAGTGAGAGTATCAAGAGTGACTCGTTGGAGGGAGAAGAGAACCTGTAGGACCCAACCTTCCATAAGGTGTGTAAACTAAATTGTGTACAAACGAGGCGAGCATGCCCCATGCTCGTGTCATGTAACTCAAAAAGAAGGGTTTGTACAAGAACTGAAACTGTGTGTTGATGTAGATCACTGCAGTGCCCTCAGGGGCGGTTCTGATAAAGGAAGAGGATGAGTTTGGAGAGGAACATACTTTGAACAGTAGGAAATGATACCTATAAGAAGTATCACAGACGCTGTGGGCATTGATAGCCCAGCCAAGTTCATAGGTCTTCGGCGGATATAAGAAACAACTGCAATAGTCGCAAAGTAAGACCCACCGTAACATGAGAAAGTGTTGATGTTGAATGTTTATGGGGGTCAACGACAGCAAGGAGAAATTATGGTTCTCCATGTGCCATTTGAGACCTCTCATTGGAAAGGAAATGAGAGTCAAGATACTGTCGCCCTTCTGGAAACTGTGATGACGTCAACAAAAGGGGGACGAGACTCCAAGAACCAAAGGGCTTCAGGAAATATACTAGGTGAGGTTAGGAACTGAGGAGGTACATGAATGAAGTCAATATGTGTGGAGACTTCAATACTTCCCCTAGTTGGGGATATATGTGAAGGATAAGTGGTCGCTACCGTTCAACTAGGTCAAGTGTCAGGGGGACAACATGACGGGGGATAACCTGTGCTAGAGGCGGGACAAAGTGAACAAACTTAGAGAACAGAGGTAGATGGCTTGTGGGATACTCAGAGTATATGGACGATGTCAATAGGAGTATATGATAAGGAGTGCCCCAACCAAGGGTGACATGGGTTTCGTTTTCCAAAAAGGGAAGAAGGTCGCCAAAGGTGGAGACAAAACGATATGTAAATGTTGGAAACAAAGGATTTTTACAAGTACCAAATGAATAAAGAATAATTTGGGATGAGTGTACAAATACAGAAATGGGTGCCCCATTGCAATATGGTTGGGTCGGTTAGGGCACAATTTGCTTGGAGAACTAGTGGAGGTTGGGGGCCCCATGGGTGGGTTTCTGTATGAGGTAGATGAAATGGAGGGAAATTTGCGGATGGGCAAACTGATAGTGGATGACATGGAGGGTTAATGATACTGCGGAGGTGCATTCAAAATAAAACCATGAAGAGATAACTTGGGAGCCCATTGGGAAAGCTAGCAAAATGAGGAGAAGGAGTATGTAGCTGATTTACGACATGATGTAAGACTATCGAGACTCTCATCCCTAAAGGGTTGAAAAACAACATGAGTGTCAAAGTGCCAAGGGGTTCTATGAATGGGACAACTCATGTGGTGGAGAGTGCTATCGGGTGACAGTACCCAGAAATGAAAAGGAGGTGGCGGTACTGCAAAGCCGGATATGGGGACCCTAAAGGTGAATTTTAGAGAGTGTGACTGGAGATGCAATTGAGATTCAGAGGGAATGAATACATGCCAGTGTTGATTATATACCTGAAGGGGTTGCGCTGATGTATGATGACCAAGTACCTGCACACATGAAAACCAAATACCAGATGTGAACAATATCTGAAGAGAATCGAACATACAAACATGTATTTAATAATTTTGAACATGAGCATGCGTACCTGGACGAGGTATGAAAAAATGGTGCCTCGAGGGATAAGGATAAAAAATTGCCCAGGGACTGTCTTGAGGTAGACGACGGGATGTTGATCACGTGGCTGAAGATGGATCGAAAAAAAAACACCCAGAGCTCTCGAACTGGGGTTTGGAAGTTTGGAGAAAAGGGCTATATATAGTTGTAGGGCCCACATTGCCACCTCATTTGTACTTGTTGTCAGAGTGACTGGACGAGAGGTATTCAGAGGATATTTGGAGATTCTGAGAGAATGAGGCAGCTTATTCAGGACCGGCGAGCTTCAGGTTAGTAGTTGTATTGTCCTGCATAGAAGTAGGTTTTCAATTTGTGGACAGGGATTGTACGGAGGGTCATACAGGATTTTTTATGGGTGTGGGCCCCCCAGTGCGCGAGTGATCTGGAAATATGTGCTCACAAGTGCATGTCTGTTATCCAAATATCCACGCATGGGTGCGCCCATAGGGGGGGAAAAGGTGCACACGGTATGCGCGCATGTTTGCTACACAGTTGCGTGACTGTGATGTGCGCATGTGTTCGTGACAGGGGCGCATGGAGGCACATTTGTATGGTGGACATGCGCGCACTCATGCGCACTTGTGGGATGAATAGGCATGCATGTGTGCACGCCTGTGGGGTGAACAAGCGTGCATATGTGTGCGCTTGTGGGTTAAACAACCGTGCCTTGTGGGCAAGGTTGATGGGTGCAAAGCTCATCTTTTTTGGATATTTTAATGTGTTTATGTTCGAGATGGATGATCTAGGACTGTATTTATGTGGTTGCAGGAGATCATTTCTACGATGTTGGTCCATTGACGAGAGCGGGACTGGTCATAGTTGAGGGATGCTGTGGCTATTGAGGAGCCGAGGGTTTGTGCCACTTTGGTAGCCTGTGGGTTCCTGAAGTTCTTCGAGTGCCCGTTGATACGGGCTCAGGAGTATCTTCTGCAGTTTTTGATCCGGATGTGGATTCCAGATCTGCATTGTTTTATGGTGTGGGGAGAGCACCTAGCCTTCACTGCGGTGGAGGATGTGTATTTTCTGATTGGGCTCCCTTTTCGGGGGACGCCCCTACCAGCGGAGCCCCTGTTACCTGGGGACAGGAAGTTGGCTACCTTAGACAGGAGGTACTATTCTAGAGAGAACTTTATGTCAGGCTCCATAGTGAGTATTAGGGCTATGGATGCTTTAGTTCATCGCTGTGTAGAAACGATGATTATGAGGGTATATGGGTCCCTCGTGACTCAGTGGATCAGTGGTGGTTAGCTGAGGATTATGGGGAGGGCACTGGCAAGAGAGAATTTTTCCTGGGGCTTGATGTTGCATGCCAAGATGGTAGGGCAATTGGACAAGTGTCGGACTATGGACTCAGGGAATTTTTCCTTTGGTTCCATCTTGGTGGCCTGGTTTTTGGAGAAGGTGTTGATGTTGCGCCCTAGAGTTTTATTGGGTGCACCTGGTGCATGAGAGTCGTGGCTGATGCGGTGGTCGACGATTTTGGTTCGTCGCGGTGGTGGTGAGGGTGGCCATTTTTTCACGATCGAGGTAGCACAGGTGTGGTGGAAAATTCCACAAATCATACTACATTATCCGTATTGTGGAGTGGATTTCCAGGGTGATCCGAATATAGTGTTACCTCCAGGGGAGGTGTTTGACCACCGAGGAATGTTTGTGATTTTGATATAATTGATTTTTAAGATAGTATGACATGTGTATTTTGTATAGATGCTGATACTATCATTTGGTTGTTTGTATGTGTAGATGTGGGACCTCGTGGGCGTGAGGTTGAGATGGTGAGAGCACCAGCTCGTTAGGATCCGGTGAGACCATCGTGGGCAGGAGAGAGACATTAACGCGAGGACATTGAGGCGAGACTAGCTGGCGACAAGAGAGAAGCTAGGAGACATTGCTTTGATGACCCTGGTGCTGGGCCATCGCATGCTCCTCTGGTGGAGGCCGGGGGAGATTTTGAGGATATTCGCCGCCACTTGGAGATGGTGCTACAAGGAGTGCCTGAGGGCATGTGGTCGTGCATCCAGGATGAGGGTGTCATGGAGCAGTGTGTTGGAGTTCCGTTGATGTGGTGGACTTTGGTTTGGTGAGCAGCAGTAGCAGGTGTTGCGATGACTGGACGGTTACCTCCAGGTCTCGAGGGACCGATAATGGGTGGGGCACCACCGCCTGAGGGAGGGGCAGGAGGTGGTGCTCTAGAGGCACCTTGAGTGTCTCTCTGTGTATTTTGTATATTGTATATAGGTTGGTGAGCCCATTTTGGTGTAGTGACACTAGTTTTGTACCGAGGTGCTTCACTCGCCTGCGGATTTTGTATATGATGTATTCTATGTGTATGTAAACATTTTGATGGCACTGGTGACCAATTTATATATATATATATATATATGGATATACATTTTGGGGTCATTGTGATGATTACATGTGTGTTGTTTCATGTTATTTATGATGTCTAATCTATATATGTCGTGACAATCTCTTGATGGTTTATGTGTGTGTAAAAGTATCTTGATGTGATATATGCCAATCGAGTATAATGTTAGCTAGGTTATCTGTGATTTGATTCAATTGTCTTGGAATATGTATAAATGTAATGAAATCAAAATGTCGAGATAAAAGTCCAACTTGCAGGTATTTGCGAAAAAGGCAAGGATCGCGTACACAGTACACATTGTTGAGCTGGAGGATGACTAGTTGTGAGTCAAGTAAGAAGCTAAGGTGATGGATACGATGATGGATGGCATCTACGAGGAGGAAAATGATGACAATGTACTCGGCTTGGTTGTTGGTTGTTGAACCCAAACATATGTCGCTAGAGAGGAGCAGTTCATGTGAGGGGGTATAGAGGACCCAAGCTGCCAAAGTGAGATTTTGTGTCCAACGGTTGGCGCCGTTAGTGTAACCAATCCGGTAGGCCGATGGAGGAAGCATCTGTCAATAACACAAATGATAGTTTAGATGTGAGGTATTGAAAAAAGATTAAAAACACTATAAAAGAAATAACCTAATGTAGAATGGCTACACTTAGGCATAAAATTTCTTTAAGTATAGCCGTTGACGGGTTCTTTGAGAGAGAGGCCCTCGGGAGAACCCAGGATGTATGCTCCTTTGGTGAGGTAGTGTTGGATAATGTAGGGGCCATGCCGCAGTGAATTGATTTTTCCATAACCAAGGGTATCGTGAGCGATATTGTAAGCAAGGACGAGGTTACCTTCGTGAAATGAGCGAAGTTTGACATGGCGATCAAAGGTGGCTTTGGACCATTTTTTGGTTGCCTCATTGTTTTGTAATGAAGATCGACAATATTCATCCAGGGACTCTAAGTTCAGCAAACGCTGCTCCATTGGAGCAGTGTTGGGTAATAGCTCAATTACGTTGCGTAAGGTGGGAATTTCACACTCGATAGGAAGAGTGTCCTCGACCCCATGGACTGGATGAAATGGTGTGAAACCAGTGGTCGTTTTCACGGCCGTCCGGTAATCCCATAGCGCGGAACATAACATATGATGCCAATTGGTCTTATGTTTGTTAACCGTGAGCTGCAATATGGTCTTGAGGACCTTGTTAACTGCATTGACCTGTCCATTAGACTATGGGTAATATCGTGAGGCAAACTCGTGGGAGAATCCCAACCATGATGAGAGTTCGACAAAGATCTCATTCTCGAAATGTTTCCTATGATCGGAAACTAGTTGGAGTGGTACTCCAAAGCGGGATATGACGTGATTAAAGAAAAAATGTGCTGCAGTGTCAGCGATGTTGTTGAAGGTGGGCATGGCTTCAACCAATTTTGTGAAGTAATCGACTGCGACGACGATGTGTTTGTGTCTATTGCTGGATGGGGGGTTACAAGTCATGAAGTCGATGCCCCATTTACAAAAGGGGCATGCAGTAATGACTAGGTGGATAAGAGTAGGCGGGGCTTGTGTTTTGTTGGCATAAAGTTGACATTTATTGCATCGCTTCACGGTGTGAATGCAATCGTGAAACAATGTAGGCCAAAAGTAACCTTCTCAGATGATTTTCTGAACCATGGACATCCCTGAAAGATGGCCCCCGCACGCGCCACTATGGTAGTCGTTCAAGACTCTATTGGCCTCGTCAATAGTCAAGCATCGACGAAGTATGGTGTCAACCCCTCGCCGATATAAGATATCTTCATTAAGGAGATAGCGAGGGGCTTGGTGGCGAATATGACGACGATCATCTCGTGAGAGGTGGTTACCAAAATTTTGGGTTCGGAGGTAGACGAGGAGGTTTCCGTACCAAGTATCATCCCAAGCAATATAAAAGAGATGTTCATCGGGGAAGTCAGTATTGACGGGGTCATTGGTAGTATCATAAGGGAAGCCTATGACAAGTTCAGCGAGGACGAGAGCTTTCTTGCTCTTAGGTGTTGAAAATTCGAGATCGTACTCCTGAAGGATAACGATCCATCAGGAAAATTTTCCATTAATTTGTCGATGACTGAGAAAGTATTGCATGGGGTTGGAATCTACTATGACCTTAGTCGTGCGAAGAAGAATGTAATGGCGCAGTTTCTGGACTGCAAGGACAACTGCAAGGGCTAGTTTCTCTTCGTGATTATACTTCGGGGGTGGCCCTGAGAGGTTTTTACTAATGTAGTAAATGACATGCTCACGATCGTCATCGTCGATTTGAACGAGAACTCCTGGCACTGAGACAACTGATGTTGATATGTAGAGGATATAGTCGTGATTATAGTCAGGTGAACTAATTAAAGGGGCATTAGAGAGTGCCAGTTTAAGATCGTCGAACAATTTTTTGGAATGCTCGTCCCAACGAAATGGGATGTCGTGGCGTAGTAAGAGAAGGAAACCGTGTGCTCAAGTGGCATAGTCTGGGACAAATCACCGTAGAAAATTATCTTTTCCTTGGGCTCTAGAGTTGGCGTAAATTCCAGGGGGGTGGAATTTCTGTGATGGCCTAGATTTTGAGGGGGTCTACAGTAATACCACTTTGGGAAATAATGAATATGAGGATGTGCCTGGAAGTGACAGAGAAAACACACTTGAGGGGGTTTAAGAGGATGTTGTACTGACGACACCATTGGAAGATGATGCGTAAATCATCAAGATGTTGGGTGCATTTTTTGGATCGATCTGTGAGGTCGTCCAAGTATGCGAGGATGATTTAAGCTAGATCGTGAAAAATATATGTCATGGCCTTTTGGAAAGTTGCCCCAGCATTTTTTAAACCAAAAGGCATGACGCGATATGAAAAAGTCCCCCAAGGGGTGGTGAATGCGGTTTTGTATTGATCGGCTCGGTGGATTTGGATTTGGTTATAGCCAGAGAAACTATCCATGAAGGATAAAGCCTCGTGGCCTACGCAGCCATCGATAATTTGATCGATGAAAGGCGTTGGAAAGTGTTGGACAACTGAGAGGGGGGGGGGGTGAATCAGTTATTACCGTGCTTAAACAATTATGCTTATTTTAAACTCTTTACAAAGTACTCAATGACAATCACAATAATGCAGGGAAATAAGTAATAGCACATTCATCATCAGTCACACATATGAGATACACAGAGACATATATTTTCTGAGGAAACCCATAGAGGGTAAAAACCTCTTCTTCTTTATATGATAAGTAATCTTTACATTCTTTACATTATCATACATATGAGCACCAACTCATAATGAGGCTGCAACCTCTGTTTTGCAAGCTGCTACTTGCTGAGAGCACCAACTCTCTGGTTTCTCTAGCACCAACTAGAAGGAAGCACCAACTCCCTGTGTTTCTCTAGCACCAATTAGAAGGAAGCACCAACTCCCCAAGTGTTCCAGCACCAACTAGATGGAAGCACCAACTTCTGATCATACATGCACCAACCTGTAAAACAGAGAACAACAACTCTCCCTTGCACCACCCTGCCACCCTGGTTTCTCTAGTTGCAACCAGATGGAAGCTATAACTCCCTGTGTTCAAGCACCCACTCGAACCTCTGAGGACAACAGTCCTCCCTATCACCTCCCTACCTCCCTGAAATATTAATCTTTGCTATTATGACTTATTACAGTGATATAAAGTTCTTCAATGGCTTACCGGTCTCATCACTTTTCTGCTACACTATGCTTCTCTGTCTACATTAGTGTCTTCTGTACACTCCTTGTGCTTTCTGTTCTTTTTCCTTTTATTCTCTCTGACCATGTCCCTTCAATGCACCATTCCCCTTCTATACATTTCTACTGTTGCGCTCTACCTCCTTCTTCACACCTCAATCACTCCCCACAACAACACCCATTTCTTCTTTTTTCAACAGTCTTATAGTCTTTGTGCACCTTGTGCATGCAATCTGCTTCTTGCTCTAGCATCCTCTCCTCCCCCAATGTCCTCCACATCGGGGTGTTTTCTCCACTTCACTCTTCCACAACTATCCCATCTCCTGTGTGCCACATTGTCTCTCTCTGTTCTGCATCTCCTACTCATTGGGAGTTCTCTTCCTAATCATCATGGTAACTCTTCAGCTTCTTTAGCAATTTCACACAGGCATCCATCATCACTGGGTGTTCTATCGAGATTCCTCAGCTTCTTTGGTAGTTGAGACTCTTCATATTCTCTATCATAGATGAGCTCATCCTCTAGCAGAAACCATCATTTGCTTCTAGCAGTTACACTGTGAAGTGAAACAGTAGCCCTCTGATGTTATTCAAATTCATCTGCACTGTTGAATTGACTTCATTGAATCTTGCGTTCATTTCGCCATTTCGCACTTCGGCATTTCGGGATCCCCGTGGTAAATATTTTGTTACTCTCCATGTCTCGATTCCTGAAACTCTGAAATGGAGCTTATCTGCACTAGATCCTTCCTCCATCTTTCATTGATGTGACCAACGGCTGTGACTACAGCCTACACCAAAAGCGTATTTCCAACTTTCTCATTTTGGAGATTCTGTGATGAGTCGTCTCGACTTTCCATGTCACGAGCTTCGAAATAGAGCTTGGCTTCTATAACTCTTCTCTCTAGCTCTCGACCATGTGAACATGAGAGGTGACCGAGCGCTTATCCATAATGTGCTTTCGCGATTTTGCATTTCGTCACTTCGACGTTTCACATGCCACAAATTCCTATTGCGAGGTATCTCAAATCTCCAAGTCGCGGTCCCTGAAATTCTGAAATGGAGCTTGCTGCTTCAAGATTTTCTCTACAGCTATTTGATGATGTGACCACCATCAGTGTCTGAGCGCTTATCCATAAAGCGCTTTCACGATTTCGCAATTTGACATTTCGACATCCTTGATGTGAGGATTTCTTTACGCTCCATTGCCCGATCCCCAAAACTCTGAAATGGTGCTTGCCAATTCGAGCACTTGTCTACAGCTCTTTGATCTCCATATCAATGGTCCATAATCGATGGTGATCGGACGACTATCCTCTGCCCCAGGACTTCATCCTTTGGGACTTTGGGGGAGTGATGGAGTTAAAAACTCCTGGAGTGAGGTCAGTCTTACGTCACTCGATGGTGTGTCATGACCCAAGTGGCTGCCACATGTCACTCAGAATTGTGATTTCCAGTGGACTAAAATGCCAAATCAACTTGACACTTGTCGTTGTCTGATCATGCCATGTTTCATAGTATTCCACCTGTCCTTTCTGATGTGGTCTACCACATTCACCTCCTGGATCTGTCGGCCCCGATCACTTCACGATTTTGCATATCGCAATTTCGACATTCTTGATGTGAAAGTTCTTGACACCTTCAAGTCCCGATCTGTGAAACTCCAAACTGGAGCCAGGTCATATTTTCGGCTTTTTGCACTTCGCAACTTTGGGACTCCTGTAGTGAGAGTTCTTGACCTCTCCATCTCCCGGTATCCGATACTCCGAAATGGAGTCAGATCATCTTTTCATCTTTTCGCACTTCATGACTTTGGGACTCCTATGGTGAGATTTCTTGACATCTCCATCTCCCAGTATCCGAAATCCTGGTATCTGATACTCCGAAATGGAGTTGGATCAACGCTTCGATCTTGCCTTTCAATCGTTGTTGTTCTTCCTTGCCTGCCTGACTGTTGATCTTCCTTTCTTGCCTGTTTGCCATCATTTGCTTCTTTTCTTTCCATCAATGACAAGCACAATCTTCTTGTAAACATGCCAACAATCTCCCCCTTTGGCATTGATGGAAACCCTGAATGACTGCGCTATTCTGTTTGGACCTGCAATTGTAGCATCCGGTCCAGACCATTCTTTTCTCCCCATTTGACATCAATTTCAAAGAAAACACACTTCCCCTGAGATGTTGCAGTATGTTTAGGAGGTATCAGATATTCAACCAATACAAACTCCCCCTAACAGGATGGACTCTCTTAGATGTGAGACGGGATGACACCCAACTTCTGTCGAAGATATTCAAAAGGTGTCTTGGCTAGGGTTTTAATAAAGATGTCTGCAATTTGTTCTGTGGTTGGAATGTAATGGACCTGAAGAATCTGATTGGTGACCTACTCTCTTAGAAAATGGTATTTTATGGGTATATGCTTGGTCTTGGAGTGGAATATAGGATTCTTGGACACACTAATGGCACTAGTGTTATCACAATGAATTGGGATTGGTGCAGCGTATTTTATCTCCAAGTCTACAAGTGTTTGAATCATCCATAATACCTGAGTGCAACAGGTAGCAGCAGCAATGTACTCTGCCTCTGTAGTTGATAAAGAAATGGAACCTTTCTTTTTACTCAACCATACTACTAGAGAATCTCCTAAGAAGAATGCACCTCCGCTCATGCTTTTCCTTTCATCCATGCAGTTAGCCCAATCAACATATGAGTAGGCTGATAATTGAAAATTTGGATTCTTAGGATACCATAGGCCATAGTTCATTGTTTCTTTAAAATATCTGAATATCCTTTTGACAATTAGCAAATGAATTTGTGATCCGGATTATTTTCGGCACGAAATGAGAGAAGAGATATAATAAAGAAATGCACAGAGATATCGTGTATATCCAATAATATAACAGAAATATATCATAGATGCAACCATAAACACAGATATACAGTAATACACGATTTCTATTAATCAAATAAATGTACAGAGACTGTAAAAATACAGAGTGAAAGACTCGCTAGAATGGTGGCAACTTATCTCTGAGAAGAGATCTGATGGCTACTCGCATTCGCAAGAAGATGATTACAATGAGGCTCTGGAGGAATTTTTACAATAAATAGGAATGCAAAAATTCATAGAAATCCAAAAACCTAACCCTAGGAGATGAAGTGCCAAAAGTCATGTGGGCCCTGTTTGGGTAAGTTAGTACATCAACTTCCCGGTGTCGTAACTTTTGCATATGATCTCTGTTTTAGGCATATGATAGTTCGTTTGAAAGGTATCATCGAGGAGATTCATTTTGGGGGTCAATCATGCCTTTGGATATCATTGAAAACCTCTATCTCTAAAAACCTTCATTTGGGCCGTCAAAATGGCCCCAGAAGTAAAAAACTGCTAAAAATGGTAAATTGCCAAATTTGCCAGAAAATTGTTTTGAGCCAAACAAAAATTATGGGTGGCCACTGATGTCCACCTGGATCAATACTCCCTCCTTAGGAAGAAATGGTCTCCATTGCATTTAGTTCCCAGGGGAGAGGGAAATGTGTTTACTAAATCTGCATCTTGGTGAGTTGCTTGCCTTGCTGGAGACGTCACACTGCTTGGTTTGTGGAGGTCTGTCACGAACCTGTTGAGGTTGAGGCTGTTCAACAAGTCGGGCTACATAAGAGGATAGTGTGCCAAAGGAATATTTGCACCTTTTTGCAACCTTTTCGACCTGCTTCTGTTGGATAGAAGGTGCTTGGGGTGAAGCTGTAGTGGTTGCAGTGTCTTTTTGTTCCCCTTTTGAACAGATTGTGAAGAAGCTGAATTTTGCGGTATGAGATACTACCTTGCGACACTTTTAAGGTGGAACAGTAGTTGGAACTACCTCTGGTATTCTGTAGAGATGACCCCCCAAAGTAACAATGACACTTCGGGGTTGAGACTCATAAATAGCATGGCGCTTCCACATATATGGTTGGCCCAAGAGAACATCACAAACATCCAGTGGGGCAACATAACATAATACCTCATCCTTGAAGGGTTGGATGCTATATGTGTTATATTCTTTGCATGAGTAGTAGTGTTTGAGAACCTACACCGGGCATGTAGGGGGGTGCAGGGAGGCGGAGCCCCTCGCGCGGGGGTTCGGGGGCAGCACCCCCGAATTTTTTTTTTTGGGCCGACATATTTCCGCCGGGACGACATATTTCCGAGACCACATGATATTAGGTGGTTTTTCGGCACATGGTTTTTTGCCGATGGTTTTCTATTTCCGGTTAAGGAATTAGGGTTTTGGACTAATCCAGGTCATTGGGTTAGGGTTTTGGATGCCGCTGGCTCCTATATGTATATTGTATTGTAAACAATGAAAAACAATGTATGAATATAATATATGCTGGTTTTTCCCAATTTGGGTTTCCAGGTGAAAAATCTCTGTGTAATGTTTGTATTTGCCAATGTATATTTTCTGTTATTTTCTGAATATCAGTTTGCAGTAGATATTGTACAAGGTTAGAATTTACATTTGGTATCAGAGCTTTCTTGGCTTCAGGGGGATGCCTTTGTCGTCAAGGGTTTGGCTCGGGACTGTGATAATCCTTGTTACAGTGGGAGATCTGCGGTATTGTTTTTTCAAGTGAAAAGAAATGGCAAGCAATTCGAAGATGGAGATCTAGAAGTTTAATGGGAAAAGCTTTGAGTTGTGGAAGCTCAAGATGGAAGATATTTTGGTGGATAGATATCAGTGGATCGCGGTAGATCTAGGTACGGCACCTACAGGAACTTCTGCAGATGACTGGAAAAAGACGGATCGGAAGGCAAAGAGAACAATTCGACTGTGTCTCTCCGATTCAGTATTATTGAATGTGTCAGAGGAAGCTACAGCCAAAGATTTGTGGGAAAAGTTGGGGAAGTTGTATCAGTCTAAGTCCCTGGTAAATAAAATATTCCTAAGAAAGAAGCTGTATAACTTGAGGATGAGAGATGGAGACTTGGTGGCAGAGCATTTGAACACCTTCAATACTATGGTAAGTCAGTTAGTATCTGTTGATATTAAAATTTCAGATGAAGATAAATG
>JZKD02S0771008.1:817644-834113 GCA_000966675.3 Picea glauca
AAGGTGACTTCCAATCATAAGAACAATTGTTCTTGAAACCGGGGCTGCCAGCTTATATCAAGATACAAGAGTTCCTACTTCTTTTACATAAACACGTAAACATATAAAAAACTTTATGCACACCACACATACATAAACATATATATAAGTAAAAAAATAGGCAGTGACTCTTTATGGTGTCTCTTCCTTCATATCGATCCACACCGGGATACCAAATGTTGATTCACCAAAAACATTTAGAATGGCCATTTTTACAGCAGCAATAGATCTTGTAATCTCTAGACCTTATAGCAGTCTCAATTCCAGGTTCTACAAGAACAATAAGGTATTTGTATATACAATAAAGCATTAGTATATACTCCTTCAAGTTCTCTTAACAAGGGCGACTTATACTTCCTTTCACACAGCTCACCTTGGCAATCAACAACCAACGGACATCCAATTGCTAACTGCTCCCTCAGACTTGACTACAACCCGCGTCCTCCCTCTGTAGCGGCAACAGTGATAATTATCTTGAATCCTCCCTCAACGTCTCAAGTTTCCGCATGACTTCTACGTAGCGATCTTAATCTGGACATCAATTTAATCTGACAACAATTTTCGCATGACTTCTGGGCAACGATCTAATTCCAAGGTTGATCTCCTTGTCATCGATTCCGTGTACGAGATTCAATAGACAACGAACAAATGCAACAACACAACAATATGGATCACGTCCTTAGCATCGGATCCGTGCAGCTCCTTTACCTATGGGTTATGGTCCCACCACGCTTCCGCTGCGCCACTCTGATTCTCAGATCATGACTTCATTTCCTCGATCTTAATAGCAAACAACACGCACAGCAATGATTTCTGCAAATAAAAACAGAATGGCACCACAACGATTTCTGTGCACAGCAATCTCTTCTGAGCAGTCTCCTTACGCAGTGGCTCTACTCGAAAACATACAAAAAATAATAAACTCACTCAAAAATAATAATATACTCTTGCACTAACCTACTCCTACAACGAATTCATCTCACATTGCTCTCATATCTTCCTGGGCTCTCTGTGAGGAGCTAAGCCCAGCTAGGCTCTGATACCAAGTTAAAATCCATGAGAGCATAGATGCACAGGAATAACACACAATAATTCAATATAGTGCACACACACATACGTACATATATAGTTGGATACAGATTCAACTGATTCCATATTAGGAGGGAGTGGTTGAGAAGATATCTCAACAGCCTCCTACAAATCTTCAACCAACCCCAAATTAATCACTAATTCTAACAACCTCTACACTGTCAGGTCAAGCATTCAATCAATCTGACCCCCGACACATCTCTATCCAATGGGCTAGTCTATCACTGCTCTCTGTGAAAAAATAAGAAAATCAAGAACCATATCCAAGAGCTTCTGAAAAATGGGCACATGTTACACATGATTTTGGTCACTCTGGTGATGTCTCTAAGAGTGATGTGTTCAAGCTCCCACAAGGACTTTTTGCCTAAGAAAGATGACTGATGTCTTCTTCCAAAAAACACATTTTTAAGATGAGTTCGCAGGCTGCCTATGTTACAGGGTGCGAGAATCCCTCATTCTCGCAGGACACCCACACTTAGGGTGTGAACTCCTCGCAGTCTACTCCATAGATAGGGTGTGAACCTGTTTTTAAGCTTGGAAAGGAGAAGAAGTCAGAGAGGTTCTAGAAGGGGATCTTCTAGAAAATGAATTGGCATTCGCATGGTTGGCATCCTACTGACTTATCAGATTTGGTGGGATCATCCTCATCCATGTAACCATCCCTCCTTCTCCTATATATTTAAAGGTTTCTCATGGAAAAGGTTAAGCAAGATTGAATGAAGAATTGGTGAAAGAATTGTGTGAAGAACCTTGCTTGGACAGAAGCTTGAAGACTCTATTTGGTTTATCAAGAGGTATTGGATCTTCTTCATGCAAGTGCAGAGAAAGTGTGTGTGTTGGAACCAAGGGTCACTGAAAGGAAGCTTGCAACATCAAGGCGATCAGGTTGTATCTTCTACTTTCATTTAATATAATATAGCGACATGTCCCTTTCCCATAAAATAACTCTTATTTTATAGCATAACTCCTTGATCATATGCATAGGTTGACATTGAATATACTTTGCTATCTTCACTTTGGTTGGTTTGTGTTGTCTTAGACCTGACTTCACAAGAGCACCGGAGCAAAGTGGGAAAAAAAGAGACCTAAGGAAGCGATATAAAGGTATGTCACTCATTCCTTCTTATTAGTAGATTCAATGACTACAACTTAGAGAAAGAGTCGTGTCCTGCCCTGTTTTTTTCTAGATACAGGTGGATCTAGGGAGATCTGTTAGTGTCCACACCTACCGATATATTCGATAACAACACATCCGACCAAGCTCATCACCCTGTGGAAGCCCAATCATGCATGTGAAAAAGAAAGACATGACCCGACGACTCTGCATTGATTACAGAGCCTTAAATAAAATCAGAGTCAGGAACTGATATCAAATTCCATGAATTGACAATCTCCTGGACCAACTTAAGGGGGCCAAATACTTCAGTAAGATTGATATGGAGTCCGGCTACCACCAGGTCCAAATAGAGAAGAAAAATGTATGGAAGCATGCCTTCAAGTCCAACGAAGGTCTTTTTGAATGGTTGGTCATGCCCTTTGGCTTAATGAATTCCCCAACAACTTTCATGAGTATGATGGATGATATCTTGCGGCCTTTCACCAATTATTTTTTGGCGGTGCATTTGGATGACATCCTCATCTTCAGTAAGATTTGGGCGGAACACTTGCAACATATTCAATAGGTTTTGCACACTCTGCGGAAACACAACCTATATGAAAATTTGGAAAAATGCTCCTTCGGCATGAACAAGGTCCAATACCTAGGTTACATTGTTCATGAGCACGGGGTGCATGTCTATCCAGCCAAGATCCTAGCCATTCGTGACTGGCCAACCCCAACCACACTCAATGAGATTCAGAGCTTCTTAGGCCTTGCCAATTTATATTGCAGGTTCATGTTGGGATTCTCCCACATTGCATGGGCCCTTAGCCAAGTATATAGGGGTGGTGGAAAGGAAAATTTCATGTGGGGCTAGTCGCAACATAAAGCATTTGATTATTTGAAGCAAAGCTTGTGCTCATCTTCGATGTTCTCATTACCTGACCTCCAACAAACTTTTGAGATACAGACATATGCTTTAGACTATGTTGTGGGTGCAGTTATCACTCAACATGCACATCCCATGGCCTATCATAGTGAGACATTATTAGATATGGTCTGTAAGTACCCCACTTATGAAAAATAAATGTACTCCATTATACAAGCTTGTCTCTAGTGGATGCATTGCATTCTCAAGAAGGAGACAATCATCCACATTGTTCATAAGCCTCTGCAGTTCATGTAGACACAAGGAAAATTACAGAATGATCGCCATCAGAAGTGGTCCACATAGTTTCAAAAATTCCATCTCAACATTAAGTATAAGATAGGGAGCACCAACCACGTCCCTGACTGCCTCAGTAGACCTCCAGTTGTAGCACTAACCATGGTACTACACTCATGTGGACATGAGACCTTAGGATGCCCCAAATCTACGAGAGAGATATTGATTTTTCCATTATCTATCATATGTTGGGCACAAACATAGTTGTGACTGATTTCCATCTTCAGGATGAGTTGTTGTTCCATCCGGGACATCTTTGTGTCCCATCAAGAGATCGAGCAAAGCTAATTTGGGAAGATAACTATAGTCGGGTGGCAGGACACTTCGGCGTAGAAAATACAGTGGCAGTTTTGCAACAAAATTTCTATTGGTTGAAACTTCGACATGATGTCAGCAAGTATATCAGGTACTACACATCCTGCATCATTGCCAAAATGAACATTAAGAAATAAGGCATGTACACCCCTCTGCCCACACTCGACAGGCCCTGGGAATCCATATCGATGGACTACATGTTAGACCTTCCTTCAACCAAGCAGGGAAATGACTGTGTTTTTGTGGTTGTTGATCGATTTTCCAAGATGGAGATTATGGCCACCTGGAAGAAGAGCATCACAGCTGAGGCCACTCCCATGATCTTCTTTGAACGAGTGTGGGTACATTTTGGGATACCACAAACCATCATCTCAGATCGGGACAAATTGTTTCTCAACACTTTCTGATTGATCCTCTGGTCACGATTAGACACCAAGATCACCAAATCCACTGCCTTCTACCGCCATACAGATGGTCAAACCAAGGTCGTCAACAATATGATCGTGCATATCTTGCAGATCTACAATTCTGAGCACCTGCGCAGATGGGATGAGAGTATTCCCTATTTTCAATACAGTTACAACAGATCCATACATAGCTCAACCGACCACAACCCCTTTCAGGTGGGGTTTGGATTTCAACCATTGGGTCCCATGGATGTTGCACTACCCCTTGCATCCACACTGGCGTAATTGTCCCATGCTCAAACCAAAGCCGACAAAGTCACTTGGTTCATTGAACGAATCTAGCACATCCTCCAATAGGCTCAAGATATTTTTCAAAAGTCTAATGCTAAGTACAAGCAACATCATGATCAAAATTGGGTGCCACACAAGTTTTAGGTGGGAGATAAATTTTGGTTGCATTTGTAGAAAGAATTCCTTACATGACCCCATCAGAATATTTTTCCACTTCGTTGTGGACCTTACACCATCACCGATGATGTGGGTGACAATTCTTTTAAGCTCAACATTCCCGCCTTCCTTGGCTTACACCCAATGTTTAATGTGGATCTCCTTCGACCATACTTTCCACCATTATTGGACACCTCAGAGATAACAGAACAATTGACACCGACAAAGCTTAACCATGACTGCATGGAACAAGAATCCACTGATCATATCATGGACACACAAGTCGGGAACTCACATCATGAGATTCAACTTTATCATGTTGTCAAAGCGAGGCAACTCCTGCACTAAGGATAGTGGCTCACTCGGGGCCAAATTCAATAGAAATTTCCTCATCTGATAGGGGAACTCAACGCAATGGAGACCATTTCTTCCTAAGGGGGGAGGATTAATCCAGGTGTCAATTTTTGGCCACCCACCTCTTCCAACTAAATCACATACAATTTTCATCTTGGCGGTTTTGTTTCTAGATTTTTGGGTCCTAAACTTTCAGAACCGTTTTGAGGCCCTAAACAACGTTTTTTGGGCTCACCACAGTCCCATTGTAGAAGGAGTCAGAGTGTTATGGAAACACATGTATTCCTCTGATAAACCTTTCCAACGAGCTATTGTGCACCTAAAACGAAGATCGTATGAAAATGTTATGATCCCCGGATGTTGATGTACCAACTTACCCCATCGGGGCCCACATGACTTTTGGCGCTTCATCTTCTAGGGTTAGGTTTTTGGATGTCTAGGGTTTTATGATTACTTCTTGACGATAAAAAGGCCTGGAGGCCTCATTGAAATGTGCTCGAGCGAATGTGTGTAGCCACCACATCTTTTCTCAAAGATTAGCTACCACCATTCAAGCAAGATTGTTTTACTCTACATTTTACATTTTCAACATATTTCTTTATTGAATAGAAGTTAAGTTTCACTATATATTTTTTATTGTTCATTGTATCTTTGTGTTAATGTTATATATCTGTGTTTCATTTTGTTTCGCTCATAAATCGGAATCAGATACCATGTTCGAAAACACAAGTATTCCAATAGAGGACGAACACCTTCAATAACCACTCACACAACCAGATCAAAGATTAACACACTGATGTTTTGATGTGGTAAAAACCCTATGGGGAAACATCCATGACCCCACCCAACGTGGCCACTTGGAGCAATTTATTAATCAAAAAGAAAATATTACAGAGAGATTTACAAGATATTTTCTCACAATCGATCAATGGAAAATGAACCTCCATGCTCTTTAAATAGAGATCATGGACCAATCAGGTATTAAGCCATGGATCAATGTACCCATTAAGATCGAGGAGAATATGAACCATGGGATCACTCTATGTTGGGAACATATCATGACCGTTGAATTACCTAACTAAAAATGCATACAAATGCATACTAAAGAAACATACTTTTACCTAACGACACATTAGACCAAGTTGATCTTAACTAACTCCCAAGTTCCTAAATATCCTATTATATATTGATCAGACCCACCTCCAGTCGACAATAAAACAATAGGTCAACTACATAGGCGAAGCGTATCTCCATTCAACTTCAAAGAGCCAAGTGAAGTCGAGTAAAATGTCAATTGATTTGGGCAAGCAAACAACCTTGAAGTTGAGGAGAACCATGAAATCATCAAACAACAAGGGTTTAGTTGAAACACAGTTGCAAGAGACATGTTCAGTTGAGTCGACAAAGAGAAGAGAGCTACAATCAAGGCATGAGTTGACTCCAATCGAGTTAGTCGATCCACTAGTCGACCCAACTTAGTCGACTATCTAAGGAAACTCGGTCCAAGCCTTAAGTGCATCGAGTAAAATCCAACCAATCCACTTCCAGTCGATACTTCGACAAATATATCACACATTGGTCGATTAGTCTATTACACATAAGTCGATCACACACCAATGATATTTTGATGAGGTTAGATCATGGCAAGAAACTAACCCATTCTTCATGCACATAACAGTTAGAGATTGGGCCTCAAAGACAAGCAACCGATCTCCATCAATAAATTAAGGCATCGAATGTGAAAACACAATTGGTAACCAATCAAGGTTGGAATTCACTCATCGTTTCTTTCTCTCTTTGTAGAACCCTCGATCATGAACATGATAGCTCTAATACCATGTTGGGTTAGGTAAAAAGGAGCAGAAGAGAACAAAGATTCCTCAAGAGCATTGGTGATGTATAAAGACATAGTTTCATTGAAGCACAACAAGCACGCCCCATAAGAGCGTGAATTATCTTCATGATCTCACCCAGTGATGGACCGATCCAAATGACCATCTATAAATAAGTTAGAAATGGGTCAAACTAACAACCACTAGATCGCATTGATTATAACTGTCCATGAAAAGTGAATTTGGAATCCAAATTGGACATAGCCAACGCATATTTAATCGACAATCGGACCCCAAAAAAAACAACTCCCTTAATCCAACAAAGTAAGGTTTACTAAGAAAATGAGGGTTCCAACACTCATGAGAGTGAGATGCCTACTAAAATGGGCCAATATTTCTCTAAAGAGAATCCATCACTAAAAACATATTCCTAAAAATGTTGGTGAATTTACCTTTTGATATTACAAATCTTTAACTCTGTAAAAAAAAACATGTTGTATCAATAGATCCAAATCTAATCTATGATTCTACTCAAATGTTACGGTGTATGATAACATGGCATCGAATATCTTTTGGAATAATTGACTCAACATAATAACTTGACTATAATAAATATCTTTTGGAATACTTGACTCAACTTAAACCCATGGATCCACTTGGTTTAGATTCACTGCAATATATGATAATATATCCACTTAGATTCATAAATAAATCTTTTGACATAGCCTTACTTAAACCATGAATCCACTCAATGCTACTCAAATCTTAATGCTCCATATATCGTTTTTAAATAAAGTGTTCACGTCACTATCTTTTTTAAATAAAATGTTAGGCTATTATTTTAATTATCTTCACATAAATAAAATAATCTCTTATTAGTCTTTGACAATGGAATATAACAATGATTTCATCTCTCACTTAACTTTTTTCACCAAATTTAAAATTTAACATAAATAACAATTAATAATTATTATTTTGAATTAGATTTATACTTGTTTTCATGATATAGAAATAATTATTATTTTGAATTAGATTTATACTTGTTTTCATGATATAGAAAGATAGAGATCTTATTACTATCCTCTAACAAAACCACTACGAAAAATATTCATATCATTATTTTAATTATCTTTTCATAAATAAATATTTTCTTATTATCAAATGAGTACAAAATTAATGATCGGTTAATTTTAAATCTTAATTTGATGACTAATTTATATTAACAATTATGGTTATACATGTGTCTTTAATGATATTAAATGTTTACAACTTTTTCCATATATAGGGTTTTTACATTTTTGGTTGTGGATTTTCTTTAAAATTTTGATAGTGGATTCTCATAACTCAAAAAAAATACTGCTCTCTTTTTGTTGGAATTTCTAATTTAAAAAACTTGTTAAATTTGATGGTTTCAACTTGTGTAATACTTTATCAATTTTCACAAAACAAATTAATAATTATATAAAAATATATATATATATAACGAACAAATTTACTCATCAAATTTCATCCTTTCACTTCACATGATCGATCATGACTTTAAATCTTTTTCAGATGAAGATCATGACTTTAAATCTTTTTCGATGATGCAATATCATATTCGAAACCAAACCCTTGCCACTTTACCTGATGTGATGTTTTGTTTTAAAGCTTTTTCTATGATGCAAGATCATATTCCAAACTATGATGTGATGTGTTGTGTTGTCAGACTTTATCATAAATTTTATGCGAACTATCATAAATATTTTTCGATGATGCAATATCATAACCCTTGCCACTTTACCTGTGATGTGATGTTTTGTTTTAAAGCTTTTTCTATGATGCGATATCATATTCCAAACTAAACCCTCCGCACTTAAACTGTGATGTGATGTGTTGTGTTGTCAGACTTTATCATTAATTTTACGCCAACTATCACAGGAAGAGGTACGACAGCACTGACTTTAGGGAACATTGCCATCAACACGTGTTCCGTCATTTCTATTTTCTTGGTCGCCCATCACGTGAAGATACAACTCCACTCAATACAACGTATTCTAAATGTTTGACGTTTTTAACTTTTGTTTAAAACTTAGTCAATTAGTTTTTTTATTCTGGTATAAAAATTAAAAATTAATTAGAAATTTAGAAAGATAATTAGTTAGAAATATAGAAAAATATTTAGAATTGTAGATTTAATTGGAAATTGAGAGAGTAGTTATAGCATAAAAAAAATATGAGTATTTTATTACATTTTTGTACAATTACTACACAATTATATAGTTAGATTCAGATCCAATTAATATAGAGAGAAGGATCGAGAAAACTTCTTAAGAATCTCCAACAAATTCAAACCTAACCCAAACCAATTCTATTGTAAGCATTATTTCAACAGATTTTAATAATTAAGATTGCATATTTTAAATGTCCAAAAATTTCCAACAAAATATTAAATAAATTTATATTTTAAAAACTAATTTAAACAATATAAAATTACAATTTTATCAATAATTAAATTATGGGATTCACATGAAAGTTCCATGAAAAAAAACAAGCTAATCAAATATTAATAAAATCTCTTAACTGGTTACCAAAGGAAAAATGCGAGCTAACTATACTTAAAACTCCAAGATTCTAAACAATAACTAATTATTTCAATCTAAGATTATCACAGTTTCATTGATCGAAAATCAGAACAATACTATGCTAACATGTGAAATTTAAGGATTGAAAAGAATACCTATTACACATTCAAACGAAAATATTCTAAGCTAAATTCTAATTCATTTAATCTTAAGATATCATAGTTTCACTGATAGAAAATCATGTTACAAGATTGTATTTTCTCAACGTGTAATGGCTCTTGCAACAATACATGTTGACTTGTGAAGGTTGAGGAATGGAAAAAATATTTAACAAGCATTCATTAATTAAATCAAATGAAAAATGTAAATAAAAATGTAAATAAAACAAATGAAATCTGATTCTAAATCTTAAGAATATTTACCAAATAAAAAGTTGCAGAAAATCAAAGGTATGTACAAAGATTTACAAATGTAACATGAACCAGAGAAAGGGGCCTCTAGGCTCGGCACAGTAAAAAAAACTACAAAATGGACAAAGTCAAATCACTTGTATTGATAATGAATATTGTTACAACATTCAGTTCAGATTTATTTTTTTTGAATCGCCCCCTCAAAGTTTCATCTTTGATTTATTTATACAAAGCAAAATACAACAGCTAGGCTATAATTCCTCTCACAAAGTAATGTCATAACAATCTAACTTCTAAATATAGGTGAGTCGCTATGAGATTGAGTCATTTTATTCTTGATTTCCTAACTATTTTTCTCACATCCAAGGGGAAATGCACCATAGTACAAAGACATAGATCATGATCCAAGTGCCCATTTTCTTCAGATCGATCTACAATCATCTAAACGAATGAAGAATTACAAGAACACATTTATTTATGTAAATATTGATAAAAAAACATGTTTTGAGTATTTTAACTTACTAATTCTTGAAAATTAAAAATAAAATAATAAATTACCTTATATGCCTTTGTATATCTTTATTTAGGCCAAATTGGATGATAAATATATCAAAAAGAGTGAAAATAGAGTAAAAAGGGATAGGTTTGGATGCTTTTTTGGATGAATAAATAGAGTACTAACATTCCCCAAGATGAAACCTTTGCATAACCTCATGCAATTCAAAATTTTGACAAAATTGTTTTTCTCTTTCAGTGATCCGTCCAGATTTTTCAATGACTTATGGTTGAGTTTTAATTTTGCATGCGTTAATTAACCATTTGAGAAACTTAGTGAAAGAATGAGGAAAGAAGAGGAATTATAACAACCATATACATATGTATAGATCTGAAATGCAATAAAAGACAACAAACCATAACACGCAGATTGATAACGGAGTTCGACACAACTTTGCCTACGTCTCCGGGCCTTTTCTCTATGGAGGAGGCTTCTTTATTTCTGTTAAAATGCTCAAAAGTACATCTTTGCAATGCCAAATGGCTACAAGACTGATCTGGTCATGTTCTTCCAGATCTCTAGAACCATGCAAAGAAAACGACACGCAAAACGGACGTCCGGAGCTCCCAGAAATGATCCAACAACGTCTCCTCCTCAAAAGCTTCTCTGCCTCAAAATGGCTTTGGCTTGGCTTCTCCTCAGCATAATTTTGCTTTGAATTCCCCCTATGGCCTCAAACAGGCCTGGGTTATATAGCTTGGAAGTTGGTTGCTCATCTCCAACTTCCTCCCAAAATTTAGGCTCCAAAATTACCCAATAACTCCCAAAAATGGAGAAAATACATTAAAAATGGCTTAATTATAATTAAAAACCCCAAAAATTGGTTATAAACCCACTTTCTAACTATAACTGGGCATAATCCCCCTTCTGCCCAGCGCGCGCCCCCTTGACAAGGTCATATGGGTTCATATGGCCAAACGCTAGCCCAAAGGGCTAAGCGCTGGGCCCTCTCCATTCAATACTTTGCAATATATTTCATAATGTGGGTTTTCATAACATAAAAATTAATGTGGTGTATTGGCAAAAGACCATTTCTTAAGGTGTTGGGCTTGGTGGTGGTCATGGGTTCAAATCCCATGGACCCCAAAACAATTTTTTTTAAAACATGCCACTTCAACTGATGACTGGGTGCCACGTGGCTGCCCATGACTGGGCCACGTGGCATCTCCCCATTCGTTGGATTAATGCCACTTGTCAACCATTGACTAGTCCAGTTGCCTGCCACATGTCTGCCCTGTCAGCGAACCTGCCCAATCACCATTAGCCAGAGAGTGCCACGTCATCTCCTGCACAGTCAGCATGTTGACATCATCATCATTGACTTTTTGACCAGTTGACCTTTGACTTTTTACCTGTTTGGGCTTCCGATCAAAATGCAATAACTTTCGCATACAGAGCCCGTTTGACAAAGTAAATATACCGCCGGAATCAGGAAGATGAGACAGATGCAATGGTGTTGGTTTCGTTGGATTCTGATAACTTTCATTTTTGAGCATTTTTCAAGCCCTATGAGGCTTCTGGATCCGATTTCGGATCATTCAGACTATTCCAACTGTTTTGAGTAATACATCCACATTTAATGCGGAATTTTATTAATTTTCCTTTGTTTTTTTATTGAAGCTTTTACCTCCAATTCCTGAGTTTGGGATTTCACAGTTTTCCTCAGTTTATACCTTTTGGAAGTTTTCCTATTGCTTGAGCCTTTTCTTGAATGAATTTTTCATTTTCCTCCAATTTCCCGATCTCCTCCTTCAATTGGTCATTTTCATTCATCATTTTGGCACTATTTTTCTTTAGGAGTTCATTTTCAGTTTTGATGTACTTTTCCATAATTTGCAATTCCTTAACTTCACTATTCAATTCCCTGACTTGTTTCTTTCTCTTTTCAATTGTGAATTTGAGATCAGGGTGGAGAGTGTTACTTGTTCCTCCACGGGTCTAGAAGATTCTCTTTTCATAAAAGATGTATCTATAGGTATATTTTATTCTATTTGATTCAAAATTGGAGAAATTTCCTTATTTTTGTCAACAACTATTGGAGGAAATCTATTTGATGAAGAATGTTCTCTTGCTTCCATTTCTTTGCTTTCTAGAGAGTCATAAAATCCTATTGAATTTCATCAAGGGGTCAATTTTGATTTTGGGTTAGAGTATCTAGTTCTGGGTCTTTTTGCAATATTAACAAATCCTCGATCTTGTTGCTTGTTTTTTTCAAGTCTCTTGGACATAGCCCTTGTCATTTTTGGTTGAAAAGAAGATTTTTCAACTTCATTTCTTTTCATGCTTCTTTTTCTTCGTTTATTCTTCCCAATTTTCTGTCTTGAGATTTCATAAACTTCTTGTACTTCAACCACATTCTCTGATATATTTTCTACAACATATCCTATAACATCTTTTGTATTTTTAAATTCACTTGCTGCTAAGAATTATGACCATTCCACTCCTTTCTTCATATGTTCATGTTTAACTATCATTTTGACCACTCCATGATGATATAAGGACCTTTCTATATTTTTAGTTTATTTTAGGATTTCCTTGGATATCTTTGTCAAGATTATCAATAGGTAATAAGGCGCATTCAAGGGCTTTTTATCCTTCATATGTAGGGAAAGTATTACGTGGTAATGGAAAATGAGGCTAAATCGACCTTTCCAGGTAATGTATTTTTGGATAAGAAAAACACAAATTTTCAAGGATATTTCAACCATATCCTTGGAACCCCTACAACCTAGTTCATTTTTCTCGTATTCCTTAGAAGGAATGGTGTCCATGATTTCAACTCCATTGCTTTATTCTTAAACCATTTTTCACCTATTTCGGGTAGTCCTATGATTTGAAATAACAAATTTTCAAAAATGTGGAGTGTTAGATTACCTACCTAAGCTTGTTCTCCATCAAAGGTTTGAGAAAACAACCTTGTTATTTCCATATTATTCCCTTTTAATTCATCAAAGAAATCCATCCAACCTGTTCTTCTGAGAATTTCATTACATTCTGGATGAGTTTCCACTAATTCGACCCTAGTAGGTTCGAATCTCACGACCATTTTTTATGAAACCCTTCTTTTAGTGTACTCTGTTCTCTATATACTCTGTCCTCCTAGCTCTATTTCTATACTCTTGTTTTAGCAGTGAAACCCTAAACTTTCATGCCTACTTTATTTCTACATACTCTCGAGTAGTGAATTATATTTGTTTTTCACAAAATTTTAATCATAGTTAGTTAAGAACCTGAATAGATCTACAAATATAATCACCACAAATACTGAATACAAAATAGATCCACAAAGAAAGATAGAAGAAACCACACTTTATTATTACCAAACCTTTGAGGTAGAGAAACACCATACAATGGATTCTATTATGGAACAGATCCTCTCCTGTTCACTTACCTCTTCGAGGGGGCATCCTCCTATTGAGCTACAAATCACGATACAATATTTATCTTCATATCCCATTACATTGCTTGAACCCCTTTATATAGTGCTACCATCACCTAAGAACATTATAGAGGAGAAATCTTCTAGAAGTAGAACCTTCTAAGAAGTCTTCTTACATTTATTATATCTAACTACCATAGTGGGTCTTATTTAATAATATAGTGGACCTAGTCCAACTTACATTGAATGGCCTCCACTATTATCACTATGGGCCCTCTAGGCCCCCCCACTACCTCTCTAGCTACCTTACATAGTTCAACATGGGAGAACACTTACTTTGTAGAACCGTATGTTTCTAGATTTTGTGAGGTCGAAATGGGTATATTGTGAATAATTATGGGATTATATAGTGATCATACGAATGGTGTGTGGGGTAGTAATGGTAGGAAAATGAGTAAAGGTGGAGGATAGAAGAAACAAAGAGTAATGGTAGGAAAATGAGTAAAGGTGGAGGATATAAGAAATAACAAATAATAGTAAGTAAAATTCCCTTCTTTGAATTTATAGATGCAATATGAGATATCCTTTGCAAAGATAGAATTTCCACAAATAACAATAATAAAAGAGACTTGGAAATGATAGCAAACGATTTCTTTCTCACAACATTTATTTAAATATTTCAAGACATCATAATAGGACAACAACAACAGGGATTGGTCATATATATAAGTATTTCAAGTAAATGATAACACATCAGGTAATAACTGACCTGGAGATGACTGTCCATGCAAATATATAAAACTGATATATAAATTTCGAACTGTGGGTGCTCTTACAACAATTCGCACTGTGGGTGCTCTTACAACAATTTTGAACTATGGGATTGAAACAAGTTCCATGTACAAGGGTGACACCAAGCTGACATAATGATAAAAGGATTGACCCGCTTCTCAAATTCCCCCCCCCGCCCCCACCAAGATAGGTGAGTACCTCTATTCTTTTTTAACGAGCTTGAGGATGGTAACAAATGCTTGGTATAATCTCATCTTCAATGATCCCCATCTTCACATGTTTAATGAACCTAAAGAATGAAAGGATCGGTCCTAGATGGGTCCTTCCTTGTGTAGATTTTACAAGTCCAAGGAAAGAAAAATCAATGGTATTTTCATATTTAGAGACTCTAAAAAGACTCGTTAAAGAAGACTCCACAATGGAATTTTTCATAAAGTTAGTCCCCAGGATCCAAAAAAGTATAAACTGATACCTAGGAGAACTCTTCTAATCATGCTTGAATGGACTATTCATTTTTCATAATTAGTATAATGAGGCCGAAAAATGGGTAAACTATCACTCGAAA
This sequence comes from Picea glauca, assembly GCA_000966675.3. NCBI lineage: Eukaryota > Viridiplantae > Streptophyta > Pinopsida > Pinales > Pinaceae > Picea > Picea glauca. The sequence goes on from JZKD02S0771008.1 coordinate 832,718, forward strand.
TATGCCCTTTCTAACCTTTTAACGAATGTGAAAGGAAACAAGCTCACTCGACAATATTTTCATGTTTAGAGAGTTTGAAAAGAGCTTAAAGGAGACTCCAAAAGGTTCCTTTTTCGTATAGATTTTACAAGTCCGAAAAATAGATAAAAGTATACTCGGTAACCTATTCTCATGTATTGGAGAGCACGATAAAGAACAAAGACAAAACTTGGTAAGTTATTATCATGTATTTACGAAGACCAGAAAGAAAACTTAATTATCTTTTCATAAATAAAATATTTTCTTATTATCAAATAAGTATAATTAATGATAATCTTAAATCTTATTTTGATGACTAATTTATATTAACAATTATGGTTATACATGTTTCTTTAATGGTACTAAATGTTTACAACTTTTCCTCCATATATATATATAAGGTCTTTACATTTTTGGTCATGGATTTTCTTTAAAATTTTGATAGTGGATTCTCATAGCTCAAAGAAATACTGCTCAATTTTTTGTTGGAATTTCTAATTTAAAAAACTTGTTAAATTTGATGGTTTCAATTTGTGTAATACTTACTTTATCCATTTTAACAAAACGAATTAATAATTATATAAAAAAATATATATTTAACAAACAAATTTACTCATCAAATTTCATCCTTTCAGTTCACATGATCGATCATGACTTTAAAGCTTTTTCAGATGAAGATCATGACTTTAAAGCTTTTTCAATGATGCAATATCATATTCCAAACCGAACCCACTTTACCTGTGATGTGATGTTTTGTTTTAAAGCTTTTTCTATGATGCGATATCATATTCCAAAATGAACCCTCCGCACTTAAACTGTGATGTGATGTGTTGTGTTGTCAGACTTTATCATTAATTTTACGCCAACTATCACAGGAAGAGGTAAGACAGCACTGACTTTAGGGAACATTGCCATCAACACGTGTTCCGTCATTTCTATTTTCTTGGTCGCCCATCACGTGAAGATACAACTCCACTCAATACAACGTATTCTAAACGTTTGACGTTTTTAACTTTTGTTTAAAACTTAGTTAATTAGTTTTTTTATTCTGGTTTAAAAATTAAAAATTAATTAGAAATTTAGAAAGATAATTAGTTAGAAATATAGAAAAATATTTAAAATTGCAGATTTAATTGGAAATTGAGAGAGTAGTTATAGCATAAAAACTGAGTATTTTATTACATTTCTGCACAATTACTACCCTACACTACACCATCCATCTCTTTTTCTTTTTCCCTTTTAACAGGATTGATAAAAATAAAATGCGTCAGAAATTGAGTGGTTGAGACCACCGACTCAGAAATGTTTTTTGTGGAGTTTTGATTACAAATGCGTCAGAAATTGAGTGGTTGAGACCACCGACTCAGAAATGTTTTTT
>JZKD02S0771008.1:855140-869005 GCA_000966675.3 Picea glauca
GAGCATCGAATGATTAACCACCAAATCAAGGAACACTCAGCATCAAAGATTCGTGGAGATTTTGGGACCAAATGTTAAATTGGTCAACTAAATTTTTTGGTTATGGTTATTGAAAGATTTCAACTACTGAAGACATGTGTCATCACATCTGAGACACATCAGAAGCACATCGAACAATATTTGACTGCCATTGTTATCTCCTGAAATGATTCATTCTGAAATTTGTTTGAAAAACGATGCCTAATATTGAGGGAGTCTTTTTATTGCCTTCCCTAGCTCTAAATGCAGATTTTAAAGAACCATTGGAAAGCTTAGGATTTCTAGATGTCAATCAACTATTCAAGCGTGTAAAATGGACTCTCCACGGCTAAGAAATTTGATTTTTCCCAAGGCATTTTTCATTAAAAAAATTTGGGTTTTCACCAGCTTATTGGTTTTGAAATCCTCTAGTTAGCTCTTGAAATCTTTCATTTTCACCAGTTAAAAGGGTGGATTCAGGGAAAATTAGCTGGTGAAACTTGTTACATGGCAGCAAGGTCGTATTTTTGACCAGATTTGACTTTTTCTCAACCAAATCTTTCGAGGTTGGTTTCTAAAGATGCATAATAATTAAATACATCGGATTTAAGGTTTTATCGTGATGTATTTAATGTTTAAGAAGGTGGAAAAGTGAAAATGGTGACCTAGTTCATGAGCAAAAAATGTCTTTTTTGCCAAAGGTGGCAAATTCGAATTTCTTATGAAGATTCATCAGCCTTGGAAGGTCTTCTACATCTGTCAAAGAGTTTGGAGGATATGAAGGCTATCAAGATAGAGTTTGACTCCTTAAATAGGATATTTTCCTATTTTGTTTTGACTTTCCATTTTTAGTATTCTAGATCCATTTTTATAGGATCTCATCCTACACTTGTTGTATCTATTTTGATTTGACTATTTTTAGCAAATCTGATCCATCTTTCAAGGATCTAGATTTCATCTTGTAAGGCTATAAAGCCAAAGACATTTGGAGCATGAAAGGGTTCAATCTGGGATACATTTTTCTATTGTAATAGACTGTCATAGATATGTAATACAGATCACAGTCTTCTTTCTCTTTTAATATCACATTGTCATTTCTTACTTCTTCTATGCTTTTATTCAAGTTATCTTAACTACAATATGATTGTCATCGCATTAGTCAGTTCATAGCTTGATTTAATAGTAATCTTCACTTTGATTCAAGTTTGTCTTAGTTGCCAATGACTGCCATCTCATTGGTCAACTCATATGCTTGATTTAATAGTGATACTTGCAGTATCTTATCCAACCCATCACATGTGTGATCTGGTTAGTAAGTATAGTATTCTTCATCCAGTGTTATGCTATTCATCTAATCATTGATTCTTGAAAGCACTATCTCATCCGATTATATATTCTTTGACTGTCTTGATATGATCTAGTAGGTCAGTTATTCCATTTTATCCCAATATAATCATAAAGCTATCCATATTTTAAGTTACCAAGCATCTTTGGCCTACAACCCCAAAGAGTTTCTTGGAGTGATAACAACTTTCATCTTTCTAGATTAGAGAAACAAAAACCCAGAATTCATCATTGTGATGCTCTTGGCTTAAGCAATTTAGACTGTGTATTTATTCTCAACCAATTCAGAATTTATTTTAATATGTTCTGATGCAGTTATATGTTTATTTTCCTCTGATGTCATGCAAATTCCAGATATAAACTCAGACTCATCGCCTCATTCAGCCTTTTCCTCTTGATAGTTTTCATGTTTTGACAATGCATTGTTCATTCTAGACTCCATATCTCAATTGTTATCTTCATTTCTTCAGTTATTTTATAAGAACCCCCCAAAACAAACAAAATCTAGCCACCAATTTCCATAGATATATCAAGTGACACGAGAAATCCCTCTCTGAGTTGAGCAAGCTAGTGCCTCAGTTCTAAAGTTGGTTGAAACAATTACTTCTATCTTTTTTCTATTCAACCGGACAAAATTTATAGAGTGCTAACAGACCTAACGATGTTAGGGTTAGGGTTTTGGGTAATGTATTGTAATGGTTGAAGAGACAGAAACATATAAATATATATACTTAGGTATCATAGAGGGTTCGGTTCGAATTTTCTAAAGATAAGTTGTTATTGTAGAGAGAGTTGTTGTAGCGAGCCGATGTGTAATATTGTGTTGTATGATCTATTTTTGTAAGTTGTTGATATAGAGAGGGAAAATAAGGGTAGATCTTGAGGGTTAGATCACAGGCTGAGGAGCCTGGTGTGATCTAGTCTGCCTCATATAGATATTACCCAACTAAAAAGAATTGTAATGTGCGCGACGTTGTAGATGCAAAAATACTAATAAAAGAGCCAAGAGCTAGATCTTTCTGGATGTAGCCTAGGAGGAGGTGAACCATGGTAACATCTGTGTTATGTTATGAATTCATGCATATCTTTATTGTCTTCAGTGGTTATTGTTATGCTTAATGAGTGAGTTGTTACATTTCTTGCTTATTCACAAATGACAATATATTGTGTTTACAAGTTATAATAGTGGTTCGATATACCGTTCTCATATCTTGCACTCAATCCTAGGCTGTAAACACATAAGTATTACAACCACCCATTAATAATATCTTGTGTGAGACTGTGCAACGTATTCTGTGTGTTGTGTTGTCTTATGGGTTTCCAGGAGGGTCGATAGTTTTAGAGGCTTTGTTGGAAACCTGAACAAACATGAACCCTGGGTCAATACAAACTCGGGCAGAATAGAAGAGTAGTAACCAACAACAAGAATTGACATAACAGAGTATGCACACACACAACAATGGAGTTGTTGATCTCTTCTTCACATTCATATAGAAAACTAAAATCAAAATACATGAGAATCATGCCTATTTCTCTAGAATTCTCCATCCTTCACCTACCTAATAAATGCAACTTCACCTATATTATATATGCAATTAATATTCCTATCCATCTATCTGTTTTAGTCAAACAAGTGATGAGGGAGAAATTACATAATTCAACACTCCCCCTTAATTTCCACCATTACAAAAATCAGCACAAATAATGTCTAAGTTCTGTCTCTGAAATTCAAAAGTATTTATTCCCAATGGTTTGGTGAAGATATATGATAATTATTCTTTCGAACCACAAAAATGTAGCATCATGCTACCATCGTTGACAAGATCACGGATGAAATGATAGGAAGTGTCAATGTATTTACTCTTGCACTGAAACATATGATTCTTAGATAATGAAATTGATAAACTATTCTCACAAAATATAGGAGTTGGCTCCTTCTCTTCATGTGCAAGATCACTAAGGATCCTTCTCAACCACACCGTATGACAAGTTGTTGAAGTTCCTACCACACACTCTGCTTCTGCTGAAGAAATTGTGACGATGGGTTATTTCTTTGAAGCCCATGAAATCAAAATTGTATCTAATAGAAATGCATACCCTAAAGTACTCTTCCTATCATCAATGCTACCTGTAAAACCACTATATGTATATCCAACAAGTGAATCATATTCTGAATTGGAATACCAAATACCATAATCTGCAATATACATCAAAATTCTTTTTCCAACTTTCCAATGTGAAATTTTGGGATTTTCCATAAATCTAGAAATTATTGCATACATAATATTTGGCCTGGTGATTGTAAGGTACATGAGGTTGCCTACAAGCCTCTTTTATAGAGTATAATCAATTTTTTTTCATTCATCTTGTTTACTTAACATTGTTCTTGTTACAATTGGTGTATCTACTCGCTTGCATTTGTTCATTTTGAACCTTTTCAAAATATATGTGGCATATTTTTGCTAAAAAATAAAAATTCATTTGTCATATTGCTAAATTTCATTTCCCAGAAAACATTTCATAAGACCGAGATCAGTCATCTCAAATTCACTTTGCATGGCCTCTTTGAATTCATTCAACAACAAATTTCCTATATAAATCATGTCATCGACATAGAGACAAACTATCAAAATATTACCTTTCTGATCTCTTTTGGTTAAATTGTGGGTTCATTGTTGCTCTTGTTGAACCCATTGTTGAAAAAATAGGCATCAATGTGACCGTACCAAGATCTTGGAGCTTTCTTCAAACCGTACAATGCTTTCTTGAATCTGTAGACTTTATACTCTTTACCTCTGATTTGAAATCCTAGTGGTTGATCCACATAAACTTCTTCTTGTAAAATGCCATTTAGAAAGGTAGATTTAACATCCATTTGATAGATTGGCCATTGGTTTTGAGCTGCAACTTCCAAAACTACTATGAAAGTATCCAAACGTGCTACTGCAACAAATGTTTCTCCATAGTCATTACCGAGTTGTTGAGAGAACCCTTTTGCTACACGTATTGCCTTGTGATTCTCTACTTTTCCTTTCTCATTGAGTTTTTTCCTATACAACCATTCAACTCCAATGTTAGTTTTACTTGTAGGGAGATCCACAAGATCCCACGTGTCATTTCTTTCAATTGCTTCAATTTCTTCATTCATTGCATCAACCCATTTTTCTTCCTTGACTACTTCTTCAAAGTATACTGGTTGATAGGATAACATAGCAAAATGTGCTTGTTGATCCATGTCATCATTCTTCTCATAAATTTCTCTCAAGCTTCGTGTTCTCTGGTTCCTCAAATTTGCTATAGTGGGATTTGAATCATTGCTATAAGAAGAAGATGGAATATGCTATGTTTGTTCTCCTTGGGCTTGTACTTGCAATGTTGGAAGTCTTGGTGGAGAAGATTGTTGTCTTGTAGCTTCCACCTACTTATCTTCCTATATAGAAGGAATCTGATCTACAATCATTTCACTTGTTTGGTTATCCCAATATTTATCTTCTTGGAATTTCATATCTTTGCTTACTATCAATTTCTTGGTAATAGGATTATACATCATGTATGCTTTAGAGTGTTCACTATACCCAAAAAATATGCATTTTTCACTTCTGTCATCTAGATTTCTCCCCAGTTCTTCAGGAACATGAGCATAATCCACACAACCAAAAACTTTAAAATGAGGAAAACTTGATTTCATACCACTCTGTGCTTTTTGAGGGACTTGATTTTTTAGACTGTTCGTTGGTGCAAAATTCAAAATATAAACTGAGCATGCCACTGCTTCACCCCAGTACTCATTTGACAATTTCTTATCCTTCAGCATACTTCTGTCCATATTCATTATCGACTGATTCTTCCTTTGAGCTACTCCATTCTGTTGTGGAGTGTATCTTATTGTGAATTGTCTCTTGATTCCACGATGCCTGCAATATGATGAAAATTATTTAGAGTCATACTCAGCTCCTCGATCTGATCAGAGTACTTTGATATATTTTTCACTCTATTTCTCTTTCAAAGATTTAAATTCTCTGATTTTTTCAAATGCCTCTGATTTGTGCTTGAGAAAATAAACCCAAGATTTCCTGCTAAAATCATCAATGAATGTTAAAAAAATAAAATCTTCCTCCTATTGATTGAGTTTTCATTGGACCACAGAGGTCTGTATGCACTAGATCGAGGTGTTCTTTTGGTCTGTAGGAAGCATTGAGAAAACTATACCTTTGGTGTTTGGCCAAAATACAACTCTCATACGATTTTTTCTTTTCATTTATAATGAGAAAACCTTTGACCATAGATTTATTCGATAAAAGAATGAGACTGTTAAATGGTAAATGAACATATCTAAGATGCCACAACCAAGTCTCATCTGAGCTTGATACATTTTGGGCATATGACTTTTACAAATTTACATTTCTCAATATCAAAGGAAACATCCTATTTTTGGTCATTTGTATTGTAGCTATGATCTTCTTACTAGGTAGTTTGTCTAAGATTGTACACTTGGAACGTTAAAAAATGACCCTATAACCATGTTCATTCATCTGGACTACACTCATCAGATTATGTCTAAGGCCAGGTACATAATAAACATCATGAATATCCTTCTTTTCATCTTGCTTGGTCAATACAAAAATTACACCCTTGCCTAAAAGTTTATTTTGATAATCATCTCCTAGTTTAATTTAAGATGTGACAGAGCTATCTAAACTAGTAAACAAATCTTTTTTACCTATCATATGATTGTTGCAGCCACTATCCAGCAACCAGAGATCATGATTGTTGCTTTCTTCTTATATGACTTGACATGAGAAGAACATTGATTCATATCTTCCTTATTTAATGTTGGTAACATTTTCTCTACCCCTATTCATATTTTCTTTCTTCTTTCTTCTTTCACTTTTGTAGTGACCAAATTTCTTGCAATAATAGAATAGATCCTTGATTTTTCAGTCCATCTTGATTGATTAAAATTTGTTCCTCTCCGCCTTTGGTTTTGAGAGTGCCTATGTTCTGACTGTTCACTCTATTCTAAACATTCTAAAGTTTACTTATCTCATGTTTGAGAGCATCCTCTGCCTCGTTTGCCTCTTCTTCTATTCCCTTAACCTCTACCTCCGCTTATGGAGGCCTAAGAATGAAATGCATTCTCCAAATATTCAGTATTTTGACTAAATCTAATTTCATGGCTTAACAGAGATCCCATGAGTTCTTAAACTGTCAATTTTGACAAGTCTTTCAACTCTTCTATGGCTACCACGACCATATTAAACTTATCAAGAAGGCTACGAAGTACCTTATCAATGTTAGGATATTTAGACACTTAGCATTTAGTTAAGATCTACTTGGTCTAATGTGTCATTAGGTAAAAGTGTGTTTCTTTAGTATGCATTAGTATGCATTTGTAGTTAGGAAATCCGGTGGTCACGATATGTTCCCAACATTGAGTGATATGACGATTCATATTCTCCTTGATCTTAACGACCATTGATTTGTGGCTTAACACCCAATTGGTCCATGATCTTTATTTAAAGAGCATGGAGGGTGGGTTGTTAATGATCAATTGTGAGAAACTCTCTTGTAAAATCTCTTTGTAATCTTTTTCTTTTGCATTAATAAATTGATCGTGTTGGTTGGGGCAGTGGATGTTTCCCCGTAGGGGTTTTACCATGTCAAAACATCGGTGTGTTGATCTTTGATATGGTTGTGTGAGTGGTTACTGAAGGTGTTCTTCCTCTGTTGGAATACCTGTGCTGTCAAACATGGAATGAGAGCCTATTTGAAGACACTCTCTTGTTGTAGATTGAGATTGTGAAGCCGAGTTTCCCCATCTCCATTTTCTTCCATTTACATACATTTATGGATTGACCGTACTATTTCATTGCATCCAGAGTGCTCGTTTCAGTCATGAACACTATTCATTTCACTCGAAAAGGTTTATGTTTTCCCAAGATACGGCCATTTCAGTCAAATCCAAAGGTATAAATCCTGAATACACCATTTTAAAAATTTTGCAGAGTATTATTTTGGTTTTATATTATTTGTTTCTGAGTTGCTACTCTTTTAGATTTGTGTATTCTCTTTGCCCCACGCCCTATGTGATCTCGACAAATCAGAAACAGATAGGAAAATGTGCATTTTTTGGGTAATCTAACCAAGATCTAACCCTTAAGTAAGAGGTCTTGAGTTCAAGTCTCTCCTTTTGTTACTTTTTTGAAAAATTTCATGCTCAATTGTAAAATGTATTTCACTTCAAGTATTAAAGTGAATCATTATAAGTAGCTTTAATATTTTATTTTAGAGTTATTTATTATGCCTGTCACTTTTATTTCATAAAGTAACTTCATTGTAAAAGTGAAGTAACTTCATTGTAAAAGTGATCCCCACTTCTTTTTATAAAAGTGGGTCACTTCATAAAGCAACTTACACCACCACGTGGTCCCTTGGTTACCGTTTATGCCTTTTTTTAAAAGGGCATAACTTTCACATCCAAAGTCCGTTTTTAGTGCCGTTTTTTTAAAACCGCCTAATTTTTCGAGATCTTTCCATCCAAATCATCAATTTAAGTTTTTAAATCCATATTATCTACATATTTAATATTTCTTATTCCAATAATATTTTTCTTACCAACACCAACTACTTCCAATGAAAATCTCATATGGAGGATTTATTAAGAAGTAAAGGATTGTATCAGATTACCTTGGGAAAGGAAAAAGAACCCACTGACGATTGTAAGAAATTCAAATGGGCTAATAGGAGTGACGAAGCAAATGGGCTAATCAGAATGTCCATCTATCATGATTTAAGGTTTCACCTTAAAGAAATTGATGACCCCGATGAAGCTTGGGAAAATATTGAATATGTGTTTGGTAAATTCAATATTATTTGAGCACAAGAGTTAGAAAATCAAGTCTTGTCTTTAATTCCAAGTGTTTTTTCTTGCATTGGAGACTATGTATCTAAGTTTAAAACACTCAAATGTTTTTGTGAAGAATGTGAGATAAATATGGAGGAAGAGCATTGCATCTATCTTATTCTTTCTAAGCTAGGTAGTGCATATCCTATGTTTCTATCTACCTTTTATGCCATGAGAGAGGCTCTAGGGAAATCTTATCAAAAACCCACTCTTGAATAATTTTGTGTTGCTTTGATTAGAGTGGAACATAAGCTTGTAGAACTTGGAGTGATCAACACTACAGGTACCTCCAACAAAGCCTTAGTCGCCCAACAGAAAGATAAACCAAAGAATCCCAAGAAGAAACATCTTCGCTACAACAACAAGTAACATAAGGGTCTCAAACTCACTCAAACAACTTCAACTCCTAATGGTGAGAAATGAGAAAAATATAAAAATAAGAAGACTGACAGATATTGCAACTTTTGCGATAAATATGGTCATGATGAGTCCAAATGTTTCAAGAAGATGGCAACTTTAAACACAACAATGAAGAAGCACAACATCAATATTGATTCTACTTCTTCGTATTCTTCTTCTCATGGACATGCACTTTCTTCTTCTGGTTTCTCCTTCAATACAACTTCTACTTCTTCTTTTGATGAGTGGCTTATTGATTCAAGAGAATCTTATCATATGGCTAAGTATAAAGACATATTTTCTACTCTAAATGAATGTAACACCAATAAAATATCTTTTGGTGATGATAGATCTCTTAGTGTTGTGGGATCTCGAACAATTCAAGTAGATAATGGTCATTTCAATGATGTATTATTTGTTCCAAAATTATTTCTTGCAACCTTCTATCAGTATATCAAATCACTCATTCAGGTGAAGGTAAAACCGTAGAGTTTTAACCTCACCAAGTTGTAATCAAGGATCTAAAAGATCCTAATCACGTTCTTGCAACTAGAATTGTTGATGATATTACCAGGTTGTACAAGTTTTACAACTTTGGGTCATCATCTTTTTCATCATTTTTTGTTACTCATAGCGATGACTTGAGAAAACTTTGGCATAAGAGGTTTGGTCATCTAAAATATCACTCATTGCAGCAACTATGTAATCAACAGATGGTGACTGGTCTTCCTCTGTGTTTGTGTCGGTTATGTTCTCGGCAAACATCATCGGGACAATTTTGACAAACATGTCTCTTAGCATGCCTTGGGCCCTTTGCAACTTGTTCACAGTGATTTGTGTGGTCCACTTTCTACTCCTTTTTCTGGGTGTAAGTATTTCTTAACTTTCATTCATGAATTTTTCATATGTACTTGGGTTTACTTCTTAAATATTTAGAGTGAAGTTTTTGACAAGTTTTTGGCCTACAAAGCCCTTGTAGAAAAGAAAGATGGACATCAAATTCAAAGGTTAAGAACAGATAATGGAGGAAAATATATGAACAATAGTTTTACAAGTTACTGCACTACACAGGGCACCCAATTGCAACACATGGTTCCATATACACCACAACAAAATGGTGTTGATGAGAGAAAGAACCACACATTAAAAGAAATGTCTAATTGTATGATCCAATCTAAGGGATTAAATCTAAAGTATTGAGAGGAAGCCATCAACTGTGCAAATTACATAGTAAATCACACTCCCAAAAAGGATCTTAAAAGTATAACACTAGAAGAATGTTGGACTAAAATTAAACCAGATGTAATTCACTTCCATGTATTTGGAAGTATAGCATGGGCTCACATTCCTGATGAGAAAAGGAAAGCATTAAAACCTAAATGTGAGAAGCGTATATATGTTGGTTATTTTGAAGATGTCAAAGGTTATATACTTCTTCAACCAAATTGTAATGAAATTATTATTAGAAGAGATGTTAAATTTGATGAAAATCTCTTGTCCTGCAAGCCTAATTCGACGATTGTTCCTTCTTCGACCTGTGATCCATTATTAGCGTTTGTGCCTTCTTTTGTTCCTATTATGGTTTCTTCTTCAGATGATGACAGTGAGGATTAAAATCCACCTCCTCCTGCGCACCTTCCTCTAGATGAATCCTTTGAACCTAAACCAACACCTGCTCCTGCGCTTCCCAGATGGGTCTATTCAACATGTGAAGCAGTTGGTGATCTTGTCAGTGATACTTCAGATCAACGTCAGATAGGTTCACAGTTCCAGCGAGCCTCTTCTCTTTGGGCTCAAATTCCAGAGACTCATGATCCAGAGACATTTGCAAAAGCTTCGAGTCATCCAGATTGGGATACAATAATGAATGAAGATTATTGTTCTTTAATGGAAAATGATACTTGGGATCTTATACCTCTTCCAAAAGGAATAAAACTTGGCATATGTAAGTGGGTCTACAAAACTAAGTATGCATTAGATGGAAGTGTTGAAAGACACAAGGCTCAGTTAGTTGCTAAAGGATTTTCTCAAGTTGAAGGAATTGACTATAATGAAACCTTTTCCCCTGTAGCCAAAATGAATTACATACTCCTTGTTCTTTCCCTTGTTGCCTCACATAAATGGGAGGTCCATCATATGGATGTTAAATCCACCTTATTAGATGGATATTTTCAAAAATAAATTTACATGGAACAACCTTCCGGCTATGTCTAGAATGACTCTAGCCTTGTTTGTCACCTTAAGAAATCTCTTTATGTTCTTAAGAAACCTCCACAACCTTGGTATTCCAAAATGGACAACTTTCTTAGTGACACCATATTCACTAGATGCCATTTTGATCCTAATGTTTATAACAAGAAAGTAGGAATCCATCTCATCATCCTTGTCCTTTACGTTGACGACCTTATCCTTATTGGTAGTGACTCAAAAATTTTAAACCATGTGAAAACCAGCCTTAAGAATAAATTTGAATTGACAGAATTAGGATTTATGCACTATTTCCTTTGCCACCAAGTTTTGCAAACCAATGAAGGAATTTTTATTTCTCAGTCTAAGTATGCTTGTGACCTTCTTCGTCACTTTCAAATAGACAATTGTAAACCAACCCCTTCTCCCTTCCAGTCTAGAGTCAAGCTCACCACCACATGTACTTCTCCCGAAGTTATGTCACCTTGTGTCGTTAGTTAGTTGGTAGCCTCTTCTACTTGACTCATACCCATCATGATCTTTCCTTTGTTGTTGGTCTTGTTTCTCGGTATATGCAAACACCCCATGAAATCCATTGAAAAGAAGCTAAAATGATACTTCGCTATGTCTGTGGTATAGTTCAGTTCGAGATACATTACAATTCATGGGGACTCCTTTATTGGTTGGTTACACTAATTCAAATTGGGTCGGTGACCCTGATGATCAGAAGCCTACTGCAGGTTATGTTTTCATCCTTGGTTCAAGACTTGTCACTTGGGATTGTAAGAAACAAAAGGCTACTTTACTTTCTTCAGTAGAGACAAAGTACCGAACAACGGTAAATGCAAGTCCAGAATCCTTGTGGCTTCGACAGATCCTTTCAGAGTTTGGATTCCAGTAGCAACATCAAACTAGCCTTTGGTGTGACAATCAAAGTGCCATCAAGCTTGCCAAAGACCCAGTTCAAAATCAACGCAAAAAACACATCGAGCTACACATGAACTTCATCAGAAAACTCATTCATAATCAAGTTATTGAACTGCTCTTTTTCCCTACAGAATATCAAGTTGCAGACCTTTTCACAATATCTCTTAGAGAAGCGAAGTTTTCCAAACTTCAATCTATGTTAGGAGTTCAGAAAGTTTTCATCAAGGGGGGATAGGCTCTAATGCCTCCTTCCTTATCCTATTTTTTCAATATTGTAAATCCTTCAGTCTTATCCCAAGTTGTTCTTAAGGGGGAATGTTAGGATATTTAGACACTTAGGAGTTAGTTAAGATCTACTTGGTCTAATGTGTTGTTAGGTAAAAGTGTCTTTCTTAGTTTGTTTCTTTAGTATGCAATATGTTCCCGACATAGAGTGATCCAACGATTCATATTCTCCTCGATATTAATAACCATTGATCTATGGCTTAACACCCGATTGGTCCATGATCTCTATTTAAAGAGCATGGAGGGTCATTTTTCGATGATCGATTGTGAGAAACTCTATTGTAAAATCTCTCTGTAATCTTTTTCTTTTGCATTAATAAACTGCTCCAAGTGGTCGCATTGGCTAGGTCTGTGGATGTTTCCCCATAGGGGTTTTACCACATCAAAACATCGGTGTGTTGATCTTTGATCTAGTTGTGTGAGTGGTTATTGAAGGTGTTCGTCCTATGTTGGAATACCAATGTTTTCAAACACTCAATGAATTTTTGCTCTTGAATTTCTTCTCCATGCATGGGTAATTGATTTACGATGCTTGTGACATGGATCATGAAATGATCCACAGAGTTGGAATCCTTCATCTGAAGAGTCTCAAAAATCTTCCTGTGTGTCTGCAAATTTTCATTTTTGACTTTTTTTGTGCCCTAATAGGTGATTTCGAAAATATCCCATGCCTATTTGGCATGATCTTCTGCTGCAACTTTGGGGAAAATATATTCCCCTAACCCTTGATGAATGAGCCACAGGGCATTGTTGTGCTTCTTCCTGAGTTATCCAAGTGAATTTCTTTGAGCGTTTGGCATGGCTTGTAGATCTACCAGATCTGGTTCCTTGAACCCATTAACTAATGCTTCCCAACAATCTTCATACTGTAGAAAATTTTTCATTTTAATAGACCATACATCATAGTTCTTACCTGTTAAAATTGGTCCTCACGCGAGCGCTAGAATGTTGCTAGTCGCCATGATTTTTTTGTTGACAGTCGACTCCCCCTTACTGGATTTAAACTTGAACAAGATGGTTTTTTCTCTGTCAAAATAGAAAACCCAAAATGTTTTCTTTTCTGGTCAACATTTTTCTTCAATTTGGGCGTGACTAGAAAAAGCGGTGTAAGTGCTTATTTTCGGTTGTGGTTTCTGTGTGTGCTAGGGGTGATTGGGTGACCGAAAAATATTTTTCGCTCCTCCTAAACTAGCTATGGGTGATCGAAAGAGTCAGGTCTCATTGTGTACAAAGGCAAGTCGCAACTGAGCTCTAAAATACACTTTTTGAAGAGTTTTTCCTCAAATCTTCGCACCAAAAATCCCTCAAATGCTCCTACTCCTATTGTGGGTTGATCAAGCTTCAAATTTCTCTGTAGTAGCTTACAAATTTCTCTCCAATATTCGAAGAGTCTTACTTCTGCTCTGATACCATGTTCAAGAAGAGGTAAGCATTCACATAACAGAGTATCCGCACACACAACAATGGAGTTGTTGAGCTCTTCTTCACATTCACATAGAACACTAAAATTAAATACATGAGATGGTATATTTCTCTAGAATTATCCATCCTTCACCTACCTAATAAATTAACTTCACCTATCTTATCTATGCAATTAATATGTCTACCCATCTATATGTTTTAGTCAAACAAGTAATGAGGGAGAAATTACATCATTCAACAATAGTGATGTTCTTTGAGACACTGCCAAACATTCCTAGAGAATTAGGGTTACAAATATGCTTTGATGCCCATATCTTCATCTCCAAAGGATAAGGAAGCTAGATGGATCCTGGAGAGTGATTCGACCAACAATAAAATG
>JZKD02S0771008.1:881667-893053 GCA_000966675.3 Picea glauca
CATCAAGCTTGTAGTGGTTTGTAGAGGAAAAACTCTGAAAACAGGATCCTCCTAGTTCAGGGCTTCAAGAAACTGAAGGAGGACTTGACTGGATCCTCCAATTCCAAGTCATTCAACATTAAGGAAATCACAGGGACTGATTAGAGGCTCCGTAACTATTACAGTGATCCATTACAACATCATCCTATAATAGTTACAGCTCGACTGGATCCTCCAATTCTGAGCTGCTCTAATACAGTGTAAACAAAGACATGATAGAAAATGGAATTGATAAGGCAAGAAGTCTCCAAAGTTCATACATAACCAGAACAATGCTTCATTAAAACTTTACAACCAGGGAGCTTAGCTCAACCATCGATCCCTTACAAAATGGCAAAAATGCCTACATATACTTGGAACAAAACACTGGAAGCTAAATCGAGACATCGCATTGAAGACATTACGTCTTCACATTTACTGCACATGTAGTCTCTGGACGCTCGTGAACTTCAGTCAGACGCAATCGCGTCCCAGAGGACCTAAGAATGAATTGACAAGCTTGCATTCATTCCTTGGTTTTCCATTTATGGTGGAGACGATGTCCAACCACCATCAACTGCTGTAATAACTGCTTCATTGGGATCGGGAAAAAGCCCAGGTGGATTCTGCTCCTTTAGGAAATGGAGTCCCTCAGGATGACTGGAGGTCTTGATTATGAGGAGGTGAATGGACGGTGACTAGGCGAGGATAGCTAGACATGCTGGATGCAGATACGGG
The DNA here is from genome assembly GCA_000966675.3 of Picea glauca. Lineage (NCBI taxonomy): Eukaryota > Viridiplantae > Streptophyta > Pinopsida > Pinales > Pinaceae > Picea > Picea glauca. The sequence goes on from JZKD02S0771008.1 coordinate 882,424, forward strand.
GTGAGGAGAGGCCACACAAATGGATGGCAGAGGGAAAATGATAGGGCGAATGCACTTGGCAGCGTTCATGGGTTTTGAAGTGTACGAGCTAGGTGGAGGAACTCAGGGGCCAGAGAAATCGTGGATGGAATGACACGGGGAGAAGACATGGCGGCGAGGGACAGATGGCGGATGTATGCGACGAGGCTTCGGGATTTCGGGGATCGGGATTTGCGAGTTTGAAGTGCGCGAGTTCCTTGCCTCCGGGATCCCCGATATTCCGATATGCGATGAGCTCCTTCTCCCGGGAATTAGCCTCTACCGGCTAGATCATAGTCCATATAACCTGTCCTTGTGTGACCGTGGTCCAACTTTCCATCGGGATTTTGGCGTTCTTGAAGACACGATGTTTGTGTCCACTAAACTTGCGATTCCCCGAAACCCGATGGCTTATGGCCGTTGATTTGTTGATGGTCAGCTCCTTGGTGCATAGCCTACCACCTGTCTTCCACTATTGAAAGCTACCCCCGATATCGGGAAATCGGGTATCGGGATATCGAGATTTCTGCTGCCATGTGCGCGGGACTTTCAGTTCCCCGATCCCCGACTCTGTGGGATCTCTCGCCACGTGCCTCTGGATCGGATGTCCTGTATTTAGCCTCTAAAGAGAATAGAATTCTCTACTGCTAAATGTCGAGTATATTGGCAACTCCGACACCCTGATAACCGTTGATTTTCTTTGCGGACAGATCTCGGCTATCAATGGCAAGACTTTGCACGCTCGATTGATTTGATACTTGGAGAAAAACAAGAATCCTCCCGAGCTAAGCTTGAGCACTTTGTGTGACTAGCGGACCTGAATGCTCCTCGAACCCATGATTAGAATTATTGCTAACAGAATCAATACATGGCCTAATGTTGCCCCTTCGCATCTAAAGAAGTGACCATTACACCCTTCTAAATCCATGGCTATCAAATACAAAATCAATGTTATATTCTGCATGTTTTATCTGACAGAAAGAGAACTTCATGATGTTGTTTCAGTCTGGGGTCAGTCATGACTTCATGGAAGAGTAGGAAGCAATCTAGTATTTCTCTCAGCACAACAGAAGCGGAATACATTGATGCTTGTTCTGTCAATTGTGAATCCATATGAATACAAAAGTTGTTGATAGGTCTATTTGATCTGGATATGGAAGCAACCGTGATTCTATGTGATAACCAAACTTGCATAAAGATGAAAAATAACCATGTGTTCCATGACAAGTCGAAGAACATAGAAATACAGTATCACTACATTCGTGATATGGTGCAGAGAGGAGCCATAAAGCTCCAATATGTTGGCACATATGACCAGGTTGCAGATGTGTTGACCAAACCTCTGTCTCGTGTAAAGTTTGAGAACTTTAGAGACAATATTGGTATAGTCCGAAAGGACCTCCCTCGAAAGGGGGAGTGATGTTGATGATACTATGGTATCTTGACCAATAGCAGGTAGCTTAGTTAGGATTTTATATCCTAGGGGATTGATCATCCCTGGACAGATCCCAAAGATCTGGTAAGGATGTTCTGTCAGAGTACCTATTCATGTATATGCTAGCTATGGTCGGTAGTGGTAGCTCCGTTAGGATTTTTATAATCCCTGGACAGATCCAAAAGGTCTGGTAAGGGCGTTCTATCAGAGTACTTGTTCATGTATATGCTAGCTATGGTCGATAGTGGTAGCTCCATTAGGATTTTTATAATCCTATGGAATCTTATGATTCATAGGAAGATCTCGAAGGTTCGATAAGGATGGTCTATCACAGTACCATGTGGTAGATTCGTCAGGATTTTATATCCTAGGGAATCTTATGATTCATGGGCAACTCCTTAGGGACTATCAGAGTACCACAAAATGTTGTTACACCTACCTCATTTTGATACTCGATGATGATGATGATGTTGTTTCTCCAGCCTTCATTCTATGATGATGTTGTTGCTCCAGCCTCTCTGTTGTGATGATGATGTTGTTTTTGTTGATGTTATTATTGATGATGATGATGTATTAGTGTTATATTAATTGAAGTTGATGCAGATGATGGTGATGTCATTCCAAATCCATGTTGTGGAGGATGATATTGATGATGAGAAAAACTTTCGATGGTTTATAGATATGCCAGTTAGTGTTCCATATGTTGTTGATGTTCCTTCCCTCTCTCTCCTGATGATGTAGAATTCCCTTCTTGTTAAGAGGGAGTGTTTAAATATTGTAACTGCAAAGAGTTTTCTATTTATTATAGAGTTATTATTTATCAAATCAATCCCCTTTTGTGGATTGATCATGTCGGGCTTTGTACTTGACCAAATCCCCTTTTGTAGATTGGTCAAACCCTAATTATATTATGATAATTAAGAAGTCGGCCCCCATGCCTGATTGAAGTGTTTTTAACCACTAAGAAGAGAAGTTGGTCATGCCCAATGAAGATACACCTTTCGACCACCTGCCAGCTAGTATAAATAAAGGAGGCTAGTGCCTCATTTTTTCACTCACTCATTCACTCATCAAGTGATCAAGTTTGGAGAGTTGCAGTTGGGAGAAGAAGGAAGAAAGAGGTGCATTGCTCAGTGTTGGATATTCTCTAGTGTTCTTGGTTTATTGTCTTGGCATTGTATTGGATATCTATATTAAGGAATTTTTTGTTGGGTTTTCCCCCCCATGAGGGTTTCCCAAGATAAATGTTGTGTATCTTTTGATTGTGTTTCTCTCATTGATTCTATCTATGTTATTGTTATCTAGTAAATTGAAAAAGAAACTAAATAGATTCTCTAAAATTAACAATAATTATCTCATTCTTTTCTTTATAGATCCACACATCTCTTTGTAGACATCTCACTATCTCCACTAACTATGTATTTTCTAATTTTCCTTCTCTATTCCCATTGGAATGAGTCTCATCATATCTCGGGCTAGCATTCATCCCCCTAAATTCATCTTCATGAGTATCTTCTATCTCACTAATATTCATGTTGAAATTTTTTGTATGTGACTTCAAGTCTGTACAATCTGTAACCAACATAAACATATGTTAGATTAGACAAATAAAAATCTGGGAAGTTCACATCCCATTTCCAATCTCTGAATTCCACCCAAACCCTTCTTTTAACTTGCTGATAAAATATGCTTCTCATCCTCTACATCTCAGGTCCTCATTTTGAATCTACTTTATTATTTTTGTGCCCTTATTACTGCAAAATGTGCATGCAATAAAATATCTTAGAAAACAAGAATGCAACAATTCTATAAAATTATGCATTAGTTTTTCCTTTAAGTGCATCAGACATCCTCCTTTTGATTTCCTCTGAATGTTTCTACTCAATTCACAATTATAGGTGCATATCTAGATTCTTCTATCCAAGGTCTCTCCAAGGACTATTTTATTGCTCAATTCTAAGCTTTGAGCATAAATGTATGCCCCTTGAAAGTTCTTGGGCATTATCTTTTGATATTGTCATCAAATATATGTATCCTCCATGTGTACCTACTCATATTACCATCCAACATCACTGGCCCTTTGACATCCACATGGACCCCTTTTCCACCATCGGGCTGGCGTGCCCTATGATAGGGTAATGACATCAGGATAAGGTAGTTGATGAGATGGATTGTTGGCATTTCATGTATCAGCCAATAGCTAGCGGCATACCCCACAAGACGAAAAAAAAACCCAAGGGTGGAACTCTACCCAACTAGGCATTGGGATACGATGAATTCCCAAAAGTTGAGTACACAAATAAAACCTCCCAATTTTTGTTGGTTCGATTATCTGACTAGTGGAACCCTATCCTGGAACCTTACCCCAACTGAGAAACAGGCTCCAGTGGATCCCCAAGTTTGATATATGTAACACTTATCGGTTTTTAATGGTCCGTTTATCTAGGCCCGTGGAAATATACTCTATAAAAGTACCCTAACAGGGCACCAGGATCCAAACTTCTTTAAAATTTATCACAATAAATATTCCCAATTATTAGTGGGTCCAGATATCTGGGACAACGACTCCCTCTTATGATTATCTTGAAACATGGTAGCTTTGGTACTAATCGACAATTGTGATCCATCATCCCTCTAATCCGACAACTATCATCCATTCCCCCCCCCCCCACAACTATCTTTCTAGTTAATGGACGGGGGTGGTCTGAAATATAGATCCAACTAGTTTTTGTGTGTGTGAGGTGGCATCTTCCTATTGGGTATGCCCCCCCCTGGTGGTTTTGAATACCACCAAGGGATTCCCATGGAAAAACCTAAACTTTGTATCATTTTATATACCCATTCCATCATGGCTCCCACATCAGATTCCAAACTTACCACTCTACCCTCGTGGCATGCCACTGTGGCAGTTCACGTCATGACTGCCACATCACTTGAAATATGGATCCAAGTAATCACTAAAATCACCACTTACACATCATATGACACTCATCTCCATGTCATCACTGACATCACCACTACCACATCACCCAACACATGGCTCCACATCATTGTTGACATCATTATACAAAAATTCCCAAAATTTCCAAAATTTCAAAATTTCCCAAATTTTTCAAAATTTCTTCATGGTTGATTCTACAACTTCTAAATTGTGATGATTATGATCTCCTGAGCTGAATTTTTCCTTGAATTTTCTCAATTAATTCCAACTAATCTTCATGTCAACGATTCTGGACACAAATTTTGCCTCAACTTGCTCACTAATTGGGGATGTTACCCATTTTTTTTCTATTGATGTTATGTAATTACACATTCGATTGATTCCAAGCCTATAAATGATCATAAAAAGGTTAAAATTAGAAATTTTGACCCCTAAATACAAATTCCCAAAGTTTATGTGCAACAATTTGTCAAACAAGTTGTAGACATCCTCTAAACTTTAAATATACAAATACATATTTTTTGTGTTGTCTCTGGCCCATGTAGTCTTAGTGTTGAACATATGACTCTAATACCACTATGTAACAAACCCAATACCCCACCTAGGTACCATCACTGAGAAACTTCTTTGATACCATCACAAATTCTCCTTGGATGGCTCTGTGACCTCTATTGTACAAACTTCCTTGCATAAACTAGAATTATGCATCCTAGCAAGAAAACCACACCATGCATAAACATGTACAGGTATATTAAAAAAATATTAACATCCATCAATGCAATGCACAATCAAATAAATAGAACGCAATGGAAAACAACACATCATAGCACATTAAACAAGAAATTAAGCATTCAAAGCGATGACACTTATATTTTAAAAGAAGCACCAACTAGTTGCAGACCTCTGACTTTCCTCCCAGTCGTAGACATTGTTGTTCCAATTCTCAACAACAGATCACCCCTGAGCCAGGCCTATGAATCCACTAGGTAAATGGTATTCTCATGAATCCCACTAAGGTATGACAACACACAACAAAAAAATACAAGGCCAAAGGCACCATCTCCATCAATAGTTTCCCTTACAACCTCGCATTCCCCCTAACATGTCCCACCCAAGGAAGTGTACCCCTTCACTGATCCACATTCTTTCGATTGTCCCACTTCCCTTCCAAGGATTCAATAACAGGTCAACAGGGAGGTCTCATAGTTCTATGGCCTTGGAACATAATGCTTCTCTCAAAGATTTACAACACCCATTAGGCCAACACATACGGAAATATTTTCCCAAAAATTATCTCAAGCAATGAGAATGATCCATAGGACTAACAACCTACTTCTTCAAACCAAAAACACCAAGTATTTATAGGGTTAAAACACTACCAAGGTCATATTCACTCTTGTGGTCACCCTTTCCAGGAAATGGTAAGAATGAATGAATGAATTACACTAAATTTTGCATTTAAATATGCATGTTCCCTTTTTTACACTCGGCACTCAAGGAGATACCTTTCCTCCACTTGGTAACATGTTCCCCTCACTTAGGAACTTAGGATAGCATAATAACATAAAGACTAGGACTTTATAAATATATTATTATATTCCTTTGGCTTAATCCCCCTTGACTTAGCCCCTTTATCTTAAGTTGTATCCCCATTTCCCTCTCATGGATTCCTAGACCCCCATACTCTTTTCATCCCAAGGTCTGCAGTAGTGATGTATTTTGTTAATATATCCAAATGTGATACATTTTACAAATCTAGGGTCATTGGCCTTATATCACACAAGCACTCTATCCCAAAACATAAATGTACATAGACACTCTATCCCAAAATATTCTATCTCACTAGCATACAAAAGATATGTATATTTATAACTTGGGGTTCAACCTAGGTGTATCACAACCATTGAGGAATGTAGGATTCAATATAATTCAACCAAGATAAAAGTTGGAATTGGACATAACCATTGAGGAGAAAAATTATTTTATAGAATTTAACTAAGATGAATTCCACAAGTGATATAACTACCGAGGAACAACAAAAACATACATGATCCTTGATGAACATTGCAATGTGACAAAACCATTAATGAGCATCATAATATGAGATGAATCAATTCATCATAAACCAAGATGAACATTGTAATGTGAAATAACCATATTCTCAACCTGTTAATGTCACAATGTGAGATAATATTGATGTCCACCTCTAAACCTCAAAGTGTGATATAATATTGTTATCACCCATAATGTTGCAAATGTGACATTTTTTTGAAGTCAACTTCTTAATGATGCAATGTGACATAATTTTGAATTCAACCTCTTATGTTATAATCTAACATAAAATTCAAGTCAACCTCATAATATCATAATGTAACATAATATTGAAGTCAACCATAATGTCACATATGACATAAGATTGAAGTTAACCTGTTGGTGTCAAAATGTGGAATAATATTGAAGTAAACCAAACACCACCATACTTAATTGATGCATAGATTTCTGAGGGTCATAGATTTTGACTCGGTTATCTATTTGGGATTAAATTTACAGGGATTTTCATATCGAATATTTCACTGTCGTGCCAATCTAATTCGTCAAATCGGACATCGTTTTGACACTTTTCTGGGGCCAAATTCCTTCATATAAGGCCTCAAATTGGGTTTTTAGTGTTTTTACAGGAATTTTTAAATTTCTAATTATCAATTATCTCTTAGTTTATTAACCTAATCAGAAAAGCGAGTTGAAAAATAGTGTCTCTCTTGTTATCTCTTAGTTATTGGTCAGTTTTAGAGTTGTGCAAGAATTTTCTAAAATTAACTGTTTTTTCTAAAATTAATATTTTTTCTAAAATTAGTTGTTTTCGAAAATATCATATAGTAGTTATAAGGGGTTGAACTTCCATTGTAATAGTCAGGATGGATAAGTAACAAAAGAGAGAAATGTTTTCCATTCTTGTGTGTTTTTGTGGTTTTTATATCTCGTGAATAAATGTAAGTTAATCGGTTGCATCATTTGGTATCAGAGCAGGAAGATGGCTTGGAGAGGAAGAGGAAGAGGAGGGTTATCTTGCTCAGATGCATAGAGATATGGAAAACCTCCAAAGGTAAGTAGTAGATATTACAAATGTATTGGATAGTCAGAGAATAATACAAAGAGAATTGTTTGATGAAGGGATAGACCAAGGAGATGCAACTGAACATATATAACATGAAGAAGAACAATTGGAGCACATGCCTTTCAAAGAAAGGATGCTTAGATCTCTAGAAGGGAGAATGATGAGATCAAAATGGAAGTTTTAGAATATGCAGAGAGTCTTAAACCAGAGGAGTTAATAGATTGGTTAAACGCCATGGATTTTTTTTTTGAATGGAAACCAATGACCAAGGTGAAATTTGCATCCACCAAGTTGAAGGTTCACACCATGATTTGGTGGGATCGTGTCTAGAAAGATAGAGAAAAAAAAAAGACAAAATTAGGACCTGGAGCAATATGGAAAAAATTAATTACGAGAAATTTGTTTTCCTCTATACTATGCCCGAACCCTTTTTCATAGATTTCAAAACTTGAGGAAAAACTTGTCCATCATGGAGGAACTCACAATTTTTTTTTATCAGTTGTCCATTCGTGTGGATCACCAGGAAAATGATGAGAAACTCGCTACAAGGTATGTGAATTGTTTAAAATTTTCTATTCAAGATGAATTGAGCATGCATAGGGTTCGTACCGTGGAAGAGGTATACCAATTAGCCTTAAAGGCTTCGGAAAAAAAAACAACAATTTTCTCAAAGGAATAGAGGAGCAAGGAGGGGTACATCGTCTGCCCCATGGGGTGGTTTTAACTATGGTAGAGGTGAATCATCCCAAGGAGATGAGAAAGAAAAATATACTCGACAAGGTAACCTAAATCAACTATGAGGAAGAGGATTTTAGAGGGGTAGAGGTTACGATGGTGGAAGAGGAGGACCTTATGCATGTTTCAGGTGTGGTGTAGATGGTCATTGATCAATTGAATTCCCAAGTTATAGCATGCAAGATATGAAGAAAGGAAAAAAAACTAGTTTAAACTTGGTCCAAGATGACAATGAAGAAGAAGGAGTTGAATCTGAAGTCCCACCTAATATGGGGAAGATTCTCATGATATGGAGGTCAATGGTGATTCATGAAAAGAACAAAGGCATAAGAGCGACAATGAATATTCTTGGCTTCAAACAAATATTTCTCGAACGAGATGCACTTCTGGGGGAAAGGTATGTCAAGTTATTATTGGTAGTGGCAGTTGTGAGAATATGGTTTCCAAAGAAATGGTAGATGATTTTAAATTATGTTGTGAAACACATCCCCGTCATTACCAAATTGTGTGGTTTAAAAAGGGGAATGAAGTCACCATTAATAAAAGATGTTTGATCAAGTTTTCCATCGGTAAGACTTATAAAGATTAATTATGGTGTGATTTCATTCCAATGGATGCATGTCATCTATTATTAGGGTGGCCTTGGAAATATGAAAAAAAACTCATGCATGATGGAGGAAAGAATAACTACACCTTTCAGAAGGATGGATCGAAAGTTGTCTTATTTCCCCTTAAGGATGAGGGGAAAACTAAGAATATGTTGTCATAAAGAGATTTTGCTAAGGAAACGAAGGAACCAAGATTCTACTATCCATTAATAGTGAAAAAGGAGTCATGGAAGACTTACCAATTCCTACTAAAGTGGCCAAGTTACTAGAAGAATACGTTGATGTTATCCCTAATTAACTACTTGATGGTCTTCCACCAAAGAGGGATATTCAACATCACATTGATCCGATCCCATGATCATGTTTACCTAATAAATCATCCTATAAAACGAGTCCCACACAACATGCAAAGATCAACTGACAAGTGACAACACTTATAAAGAAAGGATTGGTAAGAGAAAGCATGCGTCCCTATGCTATACCGACATTGTTGACTCCAAAAAAGGATAATACATGGAGGATGTGCACAGATAACAGACCAATAAACAAAATTACCATCAAATATTGGTTTCTTATACCATGCTTAGATGACATGATGAATGTGCTAGCCGAAGATAAATATTTTAGTACGATCAATTTTTGAAGTGGATACCACCATATCTGAATCCACGAAGGGGATGAATGGAAAATTGCCTTCAAGACCAGGGATACATTGTATGAATGGATGGCGATGCCATTTGGGTTGTCCAATGCACCTAGTACTTTCATGCGGTTGATGGATATTGCGCTTTGGCCTTCTACTGGTAACTTTGTTGTTGTTTAGTTTGATGACATCCTAGTTGTCAATAACAACAAAGAAGATCACTTGAAGCATTTAAAAATTATATTCGATGTATTGAGAAAACATCAACTTTATGCAAACCTAAAGAAATGTAGGTTCATGCAAGAAATTTTGGTATTTTCGGGTTTTGTCATCTTGGCAGAAGGATTCAAGATGGATTCAAAGAAGGTCAGAACACTTTTGGAGTGGCGTAGCCCTAGGAGCATAACAAAGGTAAGAAGTTTTCATTGGATGGCCATCTTTTACCAAAAATTTATTTGAAATTTTTGCAGTATTGTAGCACCCATAGCATATTGCACCAAAGGCAAGACATTCATGTGGACTAATGAATCTAAGAAAAGTTTTAAGTTTATAAAGAATAAGGTAACTGAGGAACCCATATTAGCCTTACCATATTTTGATAAAGTGTTTGAGGTAGATTGTGATGCTTCACATGTAAGAATTGGAGTTGTACTTAGCCAAGTAGGTAGACCAATTGGATTCTTTAGTGAAAATTTGAATGAGGTAAGAAAGAACTCCTCCACATATGATGTAGAGTTTTATGCAATTGTGAAAGCATTGCGATACTGGAGGCATTATTTAGTGTCTAAAGAGTTTATGTTATTTGTTGATCACATTGCATTAAAATATGTAAAAAACCAAAATAAATTGAACAATAGACATACAAAATGGATCTCTTTCTTACAAGGATACACCTTTGTTCTGAAGAAAAAATAAAGACGAAAAAATCAAGTAGTATATGATTTGAGTCAGTGCATTGTTCTTTTAACAACCATTGAAAATCAAGTAATTGGGTTTGTTGCATTAAAGGATCTTTATGCGTTTGATAACGATTTTCGAGAGATTGTGGAACAGTGGAAGAATCCGGTCACTTGAAACATGGATCTTACTCAAGGTGAATATTTTATGCAATATGTGTAAGGTAGCTAGAGAGGTA
>JZKD02S0771008.1:893116-916425 GCA_000966675.3 Picea glauca
ATTCAATGTAAGGTGGACTAGGTCCACTATATTATTAAATAAGGTCCACTATGATAGTTAGATATAATAAATGGATAATTAGATATAATAAATGTAAGATGACTTCTTAGAAGGTTCTACTTCTAGAAGATTCCTCCTCTAGAATGTTTTTAGGTGATGGTAGCAATATATAAAGGGGTTCAAGCAATGTAATGGGATATGAAGAGAAGTATTGTATTTGGAGTGGTAGCTCAATAGGAGGATGCCCCCTCGAAGAGGCAAGTGAACAGGAGAGGATCCCTTCCATAATAGGATCCATTGTATGGTGTTGCCCTACCTCAAGGGTTTTCTCTAATTCATGTGTTCGTGTTGTTATCTCCAAAAATGAACCAGTCAGTTAATTTGTGTCATTTTTGGTGATGGCATGGCCATAAATAGAGTCATATACAATTTTTTTTAGGAATTCAAATGTCAATATATGGGATATAGTTTGTCATTTCCTAAATAAATCAATTGTTAAAGGTATTTTAAGAAAAAAGAGAAGAAAAATATTTTCAATGGCTAACTCTTGTTTTGAAGAGCAAGCGAGCCAGTGAAAGTTCAGGGTTTCAAAAACTAAATGGCATTCCTGACAACAAGTGAGCCGGTGAAAGCGCAGGCTGGGTTTTTCTTCCTTCGATGCTTTAAAAAAAACGAAAGAGGCATGGTGTACACATGTCCTGTAATCATGATGGTATCTTAAATGGAGGCAAAGGAGCAGTTACACGCTTTCATCACAACAAATGGAATATGATCAAATATTTGGTCTTACATCCCGTGTGGCAGATAGAGGACAAGTTAAAGAAGTGGGATGCTTGATCATCATTTCATTCAGTACCAGATCTAAGTCTACATCAACCATGGGCATCATTCCTTCTCTCAAATATTCACGGTTTTCAATTCCATACATGAGTTTCATTTTATCATTTGACCAACATAGAATTAGTTTTCACCAGCGCCAACACTTTCCCAATTTGGAAAAATCTTTGTGTTAACCGTGTGTAGGTAAAACTATAAAGATGGGAAACAAACGAGGGGGACCACCTCTGCGAAAATAATTGGAAAGCATAGAATATTTGTAATCATGCCCAGAGGTTCATAAAATTTTCTCAGATGCGGGTTGTATTACATATGTTGAAAAGCTACATAAGGTTTACCACGAAGGAATAGCAGAAGTGTTTTCAAAATCATATGATGGGAAGAAAGCTACAGTAAGTTCTCTGGAATTGATAGTCGATCAAGCTGCCATTGCTTTAGCTACTGGCTTACCCAGAACAAGTCAGAGTTGGTTCAAGACAATAGTGACTAAGAACTTAGAATTTAGACCATACTTGAAATTAAAATTTCAAGGGACAAGTTGGAAGAAGAGAATTCCTATTTCCTACCTAGAAGAGAAATGGAAAAACATGTTCAAAGCCATTGAGTTGTATATAACCTCATAGGGCAGGTATGACAAATTGATGTTATATCATTTCATATTTCTAGATCATTTCACAGGGAAAGCACCTTTAAATCTTCCTTTCTTTCTTCATAGAAGTTTAACAAAAGTGTGCAATAAGGTTAAAGTTAAACTACATAGCATCAAGAATGTCCTATGTCATTTTGGTCTTATTAAAATGATTATCTTGGAAGAATTGAGATAGAAAGAAAGAACTTGGTAGCACTTTATTTTTTGGGAAGGTTTTGAGACCCAAACTCAACCTAAGAATGAAAAGAAGAAAGCAGGCAAGAAGCAGCCAACTCCTTAGATTAGCTCAAGGAGAATGATCCAGATTTTATGAGCAGAATGAAATGACTACAGATTATTACCAGATGCTTAACACACAATAACAAAGATACAATAAAATTGGTTTTCTATTCAATAAGGAAATAAGTTGAAACTGTAAAATGCAACGGAAAACAAGCTTGCTGGAATGGTGGCGTCTTATCTCTGAGAAGAGATGGTGTGGTCATTCGCAAGAATGTGATTACAATGAGGCTCTCAAGGCCTTTTTACAATAAACAAGAGTTTCAAAAACCCTAAACATCCAAAAACCCAACCCTAGGAGATGAAGTGCCAAAATTCATGTGGGCCCCATTTGGGTAAGTCAGTACATCAACTTCCCGGGGTCGTAACTTTTGCATACGATCTCCGTTTAGGGCCTCAAAACAGCTCCGGAAGTTCAGGACCCGAAAAATTGCTAAAAATAGTAAATTATCAAAATTGCTAGAAAGTTGTTTTGAGCTAGCTAGAAAACCTGGGTGGCCACCGATATCCACCTGGATCAATCCTCCATCCTTAGGAAGAAATGGTCTCCATTGTGTTGAGTTCCCCCATCAGATGAGGAAATTTTTGTTGAATTTGGCCCCGGGTGAGCCACTTGCCTTGGTGCAGGAGCTGCCCTGCTTTGATGACTCGATAAAGTTGGATCCTTTGTTGTCGAGTGCCCCTAATCTATGTGTCTACAATCTGATCAATGGATGCATGTTGTATGCAGTTGGGGTTGAGCTATGTTGGTGTCAGTTGTTCTGCTATGTCTGAGGTGTCCAATAATGGTGGGAAATAAGGCCGAAGGAGGTCCACGTTGAACACTGGGTGCAGGCCAAGGAAAGGAGGAATGTTGAGCACAAAAGCATTATCCCCCACAGCCTTGGTGATGGTGTATAGGCCATAACAGAGTGGGCGAAGCTTTCGATAGGGTCCTATAATGCATTCTTTCTGCAAGTGCAACCAAACTTTGTCGCCCACCTGAAATTTATGTGGAACCTGATGATGATCATGGCACTGCTTGTACTTGTCATTGGACTTCTGTAGGATATCCTGAACCTGTTGGCAGATGTTTTGGATCCTCTCAATCAACCGGGTGGCTTTTTCAGCCTTAGTTGGAGTAGGAGAGGAGTCGATCGAGGTGACCACAAGGGAAAGTGCAACATATATGGGACCCAATGGTTGGAATCCCAACCCCACCTAAAAGGGGTTGTGGTCGGTTGAGCTATGCAGGGATCGGTTGTAGTTATGCTGGACATAGAGAAGACTCTCATACCATGTGCGAGGGTGCTTGGAATTATACATGCGCGGGATATGCACGATCATTCAATTTATGACCTCAGTTTGGCCATCTGTCTGGGGGTGGAAGGTCATGGATTTGGTGAGCTTGGTGTCTAGCAGTGACCAGAGGCTTGACCAGAATGTGCTGAGAAATCGACTATCCCGATCTGAGACAATGGTTTGTGGGATTCCAAAATGTACCCAGACTTGTTCAAAGAAGAGCTTGGCAGTGGCTTGTGTTGTGATGCTCTTCTTGCAAGCAACCATAATCACCATCTTAGAAAAGTGATCGACAACCACCAAAACACAGTCATTTCCCCGCTTGGTGGATGGGAAGCCCGAAATGTAGTCCATTGAGATGGATTCCCATGGTCTGTCAGGAGTAGGAAGAGGGGTGTACAGGCCCTGTTTCTTAGTGGTTGGTTTGGCAATAGCGCAGGCAGTGCAAGACCTAATATACTTGCTGACCTCCTGTCGAAGTTTTGGCCAGTAGAAATGTTTTTGTAGCATCGCCACTGTCTTTTCAATGCCGAAGTGTCCTGCCAATCGGCTATAGTGGGATTCCTAGATCAACTTCACTCGCTCACTTGAGGGAACACATATATGGCCCAGACGACACAACAACCCATCCTAAAGATGGAAATTATTGACAACTGCCTTTGCACCCAACATTTGGTAGGTGGTGGCAAATTTTGGGTCTGTCTCATAGAGTTGGGGCCATCCAGAGGTCTCATGGTCGTAAGAGTCTAGCACTGTGGTGAGTTCCACGACTGGTGGTCTGTTGAGGCAATCAACGACGCGATTGGTGCTTCCTATTTTATACTTGATGTTGAGGTGGAATTGTTGCAAGTATGTGGACCACTTTTGATGGTGGTCATTTTGCAATTTTCCTTGTGTCTGCATGAACTGCAGTGGCTTATGATCAGTGTGGATGATTGTCTCCCTCCCAAGAATGTAATGTCTCCACTAGTGGCAGGCTTGCACAATGGAGTACATTTCTTTGTCGTAAGTAGGGTACTTACGAACAACATCTGATAGTGTCACACTATGATAGGCCACAGGGTGGCTGTGCTGCGTGAGAAAAACACCCACAACATAGTCTGAAGAATCAGTCTCAATCTCAAAGGGTTGTTGCAGGTCTGGTAGTGAAAGTACTGGGGCTGAGCACAAGTGCTGCTTCAAATCATCAAACACTTGTTGTTGGGGCCGGCCCCATGCAAATTTCGCCTTACCACCACCCCTGGTTATTTGGCTGAGGGCCCAAGCAATATGAGAGAATCCCAACACAAACCTACAGTAGAAATTGGCAAGGCCCAAGAAGATCTGAAGCTCAGTGAGTGTGGTTGGGGCTACCCAGTCACGGATGACTTGGATATTGGCTGGATCCACATGTACGCCATGTTGATCAATGATGTAGCCTAGGTAATGTACCCTGTCCATGCCAAAGGAGCATTTTTCCAAGTTTGCGTATAGCTTGTGCTACTATAGGGTGTGTAGAACCTATTGAATATGCTGCAAGTGTTCAGCCCAAGTCTTACTGTAAATGAGAATGTCATCAAGATACACCACTACAAAAGTATTGGTGAATGGTCGTAGGATATCGTCCATCATCCTCATGAAAGTGGTTGGAGTGTTTGTCAGACCAAAGGGCATGACCAACCATTCAAAAAGGCCTTCCTTTGACTTGAAGGAAGTCTTCCATATATCTGTCTATTCTATCAGGACCTAGTGGTATCCAAACTTCAGATCAATCTTATTGAAGTATTTGGCCCCCATGAGTTGATCAAGGAGGTCGTCGATTCAGAGAATCGAGTACCGATTTCTGACTGTGATTTTATTCATAGCCCGATAATCAATGCAAAGTCGCCAAGTTCCATATTTCTTATGTACCTGCATGATTGGGCTCCCGGAAGGTGATGATCTAGGACGGATGTGCCCCTTGTGGAGCATTTCTTGGATCTTTCACTTGATCTCCTCATTCTCTAACAGAGAGTGGCGATAGACTGGCCCATTGGGCAGCGGTGAGTCGGGGGCCAGATCGATGGGGTGCTTGACCTGGCAGTGCAGAGGTACCCCAGTAGGTGAGGAGAAGATATCTGAGTATTCTTCCATGACCTTATCTACTTGCTTCTACTGTGTGGAGAGGTCGGTCGTAGAGACTCTAGATGTGGCTATGATTTTTCTCTCATTCTGAGAGTGAATCACGAAGAAGACAAACTTCCCCATATGAGAGATGACATTCCTACATTTCTTAGAAGAGATCAAGGGAATAACACTAGGTGGGACAACCTCGGGTATCTTGTACAATTTCCTGTTCAAAGTAATAATAACACTACGAGGCCTAGACTCATATATAGCATGATGTTTCCATAAATAACGTTGGCCCAAAATAACATCACAAACTTCGAGAGGAGCAACATCACACAATACCTAGTCTTTGAAGGGCTTGATGTCGTATGACAGTTGACACTGTTGGTTGACGCGGAGATCACTTCCTTGGTGGAGCCATCCAATGGTGTAGGGTTGTGGGTGTGGCGTTGTCAGCAAGGCCAGCCTCTTGATGACCTCTGCTAAGATGAGGCTCTTTTGGCTACCACTATAAATGATGAAGTGCAGTGGGGTGCCTTTTACCCACATTTGTGAATGGAAGAGGCACTCTCCTTCTTCTGGCTCATCTGGTTCACCATGCTGGAGCTTGGTGGTAGAAACGGTGGCATTGGGTTCCACATCAATGATCTGTCTTCCCCTTTCTAGTTCTGACTCAGAATCAGAACCCGCATCTAATTCAGAGGCTTTCACTTCAGCCACTAGCGTCTGCTTTGAGCGACAGTCAGCAGTGTTATGCCAAGGGCTCTTATGGAAATCGCACCACTTCCCAGTATCTTTCTTTGTCTTCCCGATGTCCTTCTTTTCTTGTGGCTTGGACCGATTGTCCTGATACTGTCCATATTTTCTCTATCCTTTGTTTTGTGGATTGGGGCCACCCTTTTCTGGCTTTTGTTGTTAGGGGTTCCCCAATCGAAATTGTCGTGTCTTTTGTTTGAGCTTCTACTCGATTTTGATGGCATATCAGTAGGTCGCGCCCAAGGATGAGATGTTTAGAAATTCCATTTCGGTCTGGATGTATCTATGCAGAGCACCACGATACTTGAGCACTAGATGTATCTCTGAATCTTTGATACCCAACTTAGTGCTCAAGGTATGGAAGATATTTGTGAAATCTGGCACTGCTTAGTCTCTTTCTTGCCGCAGTGTGGTCCATTTGGTATACAAGTCGTCATAACTTCCGACAGGGTAGTATTCTTCCTTAATAGCATCCCTGAAGGATTCCTAGGTGGTTGTGACTGTAAATAATGAGGGTTCCTATGTTTCCTTTTGCTCACAGAAAGTTTCCCACCAATCTTTGACATGGGGAACATCTTTGAGGAGTGCAAAAGTAATCTTTTCTCTATTCGAAAAGTTATGGACAAAGAAATACCCTTCTAGTAGATTCAACAACTTGTCTACATCATCTACATCTATCTGACCTTCAAATATAGGAATATCCAAGTTTATTTGTACCTTGAAGGGGGCGGTGCCTCTTCTTGAAGAAGATGTGTCGCCTGTTGGTAGTCGCCAAAGGATTTGCATGAAATTATCCATCATCTCGATCCTCTGTTATGTGAGGGATTCCTCAATCAACAGTTTGAAAGGATCTCCTATCCCGTCATCTTTATTTTCTCCTTCCATGAGAGGTCGCTTAGGTGTGCGAGATCTTTTGTCCTCAAGAGAAATAAGCTCGAGACCCAAATCTTTGTACTCCAACCTCGTTGGGGACATGCATTAAGACGACAAGGAGCAGACCGCTCTGATACCACTGATCTAGATTTTATGAGCAGAATTAAATGACTACAGATTATTACCAGATTCTTAACATAGAATAACAGAGATACAGTAAAACCGGTTTTCTATTCAATAAGGAAATAAGCTGAAACTGTAAAATGTAGTGGAAAACAAGCTTACTCGAATGGTGGTAGCTTATCTCCGAGAAGAGATGTGACGGTTGTGCTCATTAAAAAGAATATGATTACAATGAGTCTCTCAAGGCCTTTTTACAAAAAACAGGAGTTTCAAAAACCCTAAACATCCAAAAACCTAACCCTAGGAGATGAAGCACCAAAAGTCATGTGGGCCCCGTTTGGGTAAGTCGGTACATCAACTTGTCGGGGTCATAACTTTTGCATACGATCTTTGTTTTAGGCGTATGATAGCCCATTGGAAAGATCTATTCGAGGACTACAACAGTTGAACAAAATTTCATGATGAAATTTCAAAAAACGTCGTTTAGGGCCTCAAAACGGCTACGAAAGTTCAGGACCTGAAAAACTGCTAAAAATAGTAAATTATCAAAATTGCTAGAAAGTTGTTTTGAGCTAGCTGGAAAAGGTGGGTGGCCACCGATATCCACTTGGATCAGAGAAGGAGAACTCTCCCAAAGTCCCCAGAAGAGAAAAAATCTAGCTCAAAGCCCAAGAAAGCTAAAAAGAAGCTGGATTTGGAAACAAACCCAGAGCAATCTACAGTAAAGAAGGCAAATGTTCTAAATCTACCATACACAGATTCAAACACGGAACCAAAGAAAGATGACGAAATTCTAGCCATTAAAAGTCTCGAGCACTTCATGGAACCTGGACAAGATCTTGGAGTTTTTACTTCCTTGAATAAGGTGGAACATCCAGAAAGAAAAAACTGATGACTCAAGGTTAATCAAGAAATTAAGAAAGAAAATTAAGCAACACAAAGTTCTGGAAAGAGTCATAAAGGAAAGATATGAAATCCTATCTAAAAAATTTGCTGAAACAGATAAAGCTTTCGAGAGATTATCTTTGAAGACAGTGAGGGAAAAGAAGCGAAAGAAGAAGATTTTAGCAGATAAAAACAGGTTTTTGAGGATACCTAGATGCTTAAAAATAAAAAATAAAAGCTTGAAAGAAAAGTTGGTTGCTTCTACTCCTTTGAAACTATTAGCAGAGACAGCTGGAAAATTAGTTGAAGACTAATACAAATAATGATTTTGATTTTGATCACGAAAGGTTTTCTTTTTTATTAAAACAGAACTTTCACCATCACAGGAGGCGCAATTACAACCAATTAGTCGTTGAAAAGCAGAGCTTTCATTGACTAATTAGCAAATTCTAAGGCAGAATATTCGGTGAAACCACAGAGAAGGAATTTTGAAGATTTTGAGCTCGAACAGAGCGATTTTTGGGTGATTTAAAAAGATAAGATGGCATAAAAAATTAATCACCAAATCATGAAATATTTAGTTTCAAAGATTCGTGGAGATATAGGAGATAGATGCTCATATGGTCAACTAAAACGTTGTTCACAACTGTTGAAAGTTTTCAGTTTTGAAGACATGTGTCAACACATCAGACACACATCAAGGGCATGTCATGATAAATACCATATGTCAAAGAAATTTTGAAGACAGTTCGATTCATATGAAATAATATTTTCAATGACCTGATTGTAATTAGTTTGCACTATGTTTTCTATATTTAGAAATCCAGATCCATTTTTCAGGGATCTGAGATCTATTGTAAAGATTATAAAAGCTATCATTTGATAAAGAAAAGGTTCAATTTTGGATACATAGGCCTTATACCTTTGTACAAACTTTTTTTTTTCCAGATATAATACAAATCATAGTCCTCTTTCACTTTTGATGTCAGACTCCATTCATTACTTTCTTTCCTGTACTCTTATTCAAGTTATCTTAACTGCTAAATGATTGTCATCTCATTAGTCATTTCATAGCTTGATTAAAAGTTATTTACATTTCTTAATAACCCATCATTGTGTATCTGGTTATAAGTATTGTTTTCTTCACCCATAGTTTAAGCTACTGTCTGATCATTAATCTTTGAAAGCACTATCTTATTTGATTATATATTGTTGATTACCCTGATATCAGTCCATTAAGTGTTAGCCTATGGCTTACCTTTACCAATCACTAAGTCTAAATTGTCACCTATATTTGTATTATTCATTTACGATATTAGTAATATATCCTCAAGTGATGACTAATGAGTTAGTTAAGATTGCCTAGCTTAATCATCATGCATGATTTTAGGATCTAGAGAAAATCTCTCTATTAGGTGGCATCACCCATTGTACTATAAATATGTAACATTGGAGTGAATAAGAATGTGTTGGCTATTATGCCTTTTCCGCCATGTTGTTGTTCTTGTCTCTAATTTATTGTGTTTAATTTYTTCAATTGGTATCAGAGCCTGAGGTTGTGAATCCGATCAGATGAGGAGATGCTGCTGAATTTTTTATTTGTTCGGATCACAGAGCCTGCTGAAATTTGTTGAGGAGATGGTTGTTTATTGAGACACGTGGATAGGATGAGAACTTGTTGAGTCGCAGAGAGAGGAACTGTTTCGCTGAGGAAAATCGTTGAATCACTGGAGATTGCTAGGCACTAATCGCTGCAAGATCTGAATCTGCTGCACATCAATCATCAAAGTCCAGCTGTGCAAAACTATTGAGAGCAGTGTTGTTCGAAGAGAGTTGAAGGTCCGGCATGAATATTAACAAGAAATGAAGAGGATCAATGACATCTTCTGGTGGATTGATGACACTTGCCAATGATGTAATTGTTGCCTCGACTTTAGGCTGCACAGTTCTACGCTGAGAGAGTAGAGATATCATCTTTCAAATCTGCATAATTGATTGTTGATCATAGGAATCCAACATCTGTTGATCAAAATCCAACACATCTGCCCCTGCCTACCTGTGAAGAGCCATCGCAGACAATCTGCCAGTTTTTCCCTTGGTTTTCTATTGATATATATGTTTATATGATGTGGAGATACCACGAAATTACAGAGGTGAATCATGATGAAATTCATTGATGTCTAGGAAGGTAGAGTAGCGATCAATGTGCAAAAGAGGAAACCCGTTCCGTACAGTGCAATAGTGTAGAGATGTTAAACTGTTCAAAATCAACCTATCAACAAATAGATTGATGGATTTCCATTGTTTAGACGAGATGGAAAGAAACTCATCCATCGTTGTGCAAATCGCTTCTTTGTCCTTGTCTCCTCGCCATAGTCAGTCAGATCGTTGATTGAGGAAACCCGTGCAGACGTGTTATATGAAGAGGTGAGCTGCAAGTGGCATCGCGAGCTGCCTAGCCCAGATCGCTGAAAGCACAAGCCACTGCAGATGAGGTGAAGAATTTGGAACCAGACCCAATCCGACATTATTGTGAGGATAGGCAATCATTGTTGCTGCCCTGTTGTTTGATTTATGTTGTTCACTGAATCCAAGGTTCAAATTGTTGAGAGCACCGTCCATGTGCTTAAAGAGTTGCTGATGAGATAGGAGAACAATCACTCATGGGAATTGAACCATCGTCTGAGTTAAATCCTGATCATACCGAAGAGCTAATGGAAATGGATCGAGTTGTTGTGGTTATTTTCTCATTGGATCTAAGTCTCCTCACAAGTTGGATGATCTTTGTTTTTTCATGTTAATTGGCACAGTTTTCAAGTTTGGGCAGATTGTTTCCTACGAAAAGTATGAAAATAAAATCCTTTTTATTTCAAGAATGTAAAGAGAAACATATTATGCATATAAGACATGTTTATGCTTGAAAGAGAGCTTGGAACATTTGTAATCCTCTCTTTGAATATCCTTGTGATATCAAGAAAGAGATTAGGATGACTTCATTGTATTTTGATCACAAGGAAATCCATAATAAAATAGATTATTTTTGTTCGTGTCCTAGATCCGCCTGAAATTGAATAAGGGGATCTTAGGTACACCTTGTGCTTGTGTGATGGTGGTTTTCTTATGGGTGCTTTATCTGGTGATTTATGTCTAGTCTTGACATAATTATTGATCATTTAATACAACACACATGAAGTTAAGGAAATTCAAGCACTCAGTTAATGAAATTCAAGCACAATGGAGTGCAAGTAATCAAGAAGCAACGAAGATATTAAATTAGCAATCATATCAGCAATGCACAAATCAAGCTTGTAATGGAAGGATAATTGGACGTGACTTGGAGTAAAAAACATCATCAAATTTGAAGATCAACTCAACTTTCAATCGTGATTTATTGTAACTTGCAAATAGTCATTTGGTAAGTTTACTTGTGTTTATAAATCAAGTGAAATTGAATTTGTCATAAGGTGCATTTTCAGCTGAGCCCGACACCCTAGAGTCATTTTTGAGTCGTAATTGACAAGGATGATTACTTGAAACTCATATCATTGTAATACTTTGGGATGCATTTTCGGTGGTAACCGACATCCTCAACTTCTTGTCAAAAATCATGAAAAGTTCAAGTGAGCAAGTACAAGCGAGCAAGAAACAAATTCAAGTGAGCATGAATAGCAAGCAAGCATGAAGTTAAAATTCAAGTGAGCGAGTTGCAGATAATCCTTCTTCTGTCGAGTCAAAATTGTAATAAGGATCTACCAACACAAGGAGACCCTTTTTAGTGTTTTAAAATGGCTCGAAGTCTCGAATTATTAGATTTACTGAACACTCTAATAAACACCACTGAAGACAACACAGTGACATTGAACAAAGCAACTCTTCAATCAGTGCTAACTTGTTTGCAAGTGACGCAAGCTAAAGTTAGACTTCTTCAATCTCTATCCCAGCTATTGAATGATGAGTTGATAGATCTCAAAAATCAACAACCAGTGAAGTGTTCTGAACTAGTTTTTGTTCAACACAACCCTCTCTACGATGATAATGATGATGATGATGATGATGATGCTTTTGATCAACGGTCAGTGAAGGAACAACATAGTGATACAACTTTAGAATCAGTTTAAGACGAAGTTAAATCTATTCATGAACCTATAGTTCAAGAGTTTTCTTTTGAGGTTAATGAAGAGAACCTTTCAATGATGCATCAACATGCAGTAAACCCACTTCCACGGATTTCAAAGAAATAGGTTCAAAATACTCTTTCCAAGCCCATCATCAGACCTTGGGAAGAAATCATCTACAATAAGAATAAAACAGGACTTGGATATGACAAGGAAGTTACCTTTCATATTCCTGATTATTCCAGACCAATCAAGTTCCAAAGTGCTGGATTCCTTCAAGAAGCTTCAAATTCACCTGTTCAAGTTTAGAATCAGAATGATAAGTGTCAACATTGTAATCGAGTTGGTCACAAGGAGAATCAGTGTTTTGATCTCCATCCTTGCCAGCATTGTGTCAAGCATAACCATTCTTCAGATAGATGTTCAACACTGAAGAAACCTGCACGATTGAAGATTCACTATGAGTGGATTGATCCTTGGAAATGGTCATCAACAACCAAGCGATTATATAAGTCTTACCGTAGAATTCAATCTCAAGTAAAGATCAATCTTGTAGCACATAACATTTTTTTACCTCATAAGTGGTCCCCTTATGGCGTAGCTTTCGAGCATGGCCCTCACGGGATGAGATAACATGTGGTTTTTTCTGCATGCCCACTTTGTGTTGTATTCAAATGGAACAAGTATGGTTCTCTCTTGAGCCTAGAAGGGGGGAGTACAAAGATGTAACTCTCATGCACCTTAAGGGGGGGAGTTCAAAATTCAAGTGAAGATGGTTCATGAAACCACTTGTGGTCTCTCCTTTCAGCTGACAAAGGGGGGAATTGATTATGGAATTGAAGATGGTTGTCAGACAGAAAGTTTCGACAACAACAAACATCAAGTATGCCAGATGGGCATGAAATTTTCCAAATGGACAACTGCAGTCTCTAGATGACAGACTTTGGAAGAATTATGGTTCAATAAGTTTAAGTTGAATCATACATAATTGGGATGTTTGATTTTGATTATGAGAGCAATGATGTGAACATTTGGTTCACATAGATGGTCATTCAACCTAGCAGAGGACAAGAGGATCCTTCTACATTGCAGCTTGGCATTTGATTGAGTTGTTAGGCATTTTCAGGGATGTGTCAGACTAGAAGTTGATTCACTTCTCTTGGTGCGCTCTCATCAGATTGGAGTTTACATTAAGTAAACAATTTGCATGCATATTGGCTCACATGATTACATAGTGAGATTTTCCAGAGATGGCAGGCTTTGAAAGGATTACGGTTCAATGACTTGCAATTGAATCATACACATGATACATTGGGATGTTGATGGACACCTAAAAGTGTCAAGATTGGTTAGTGGTTATCCAAAAACCATTAGATACATGGTATCAATTGGTTAGTGGTCATCCCAAACCACAGATTCAGAGAGCACTTTCAATGATACACTAATAGTAGAGTGGTGATACTACATATTAGCAGAAGACATCAGATTCTTCTAGCTAAAATACTTGGCAATATGATAAAATTGTCAAGCAATCAGGGAATGTTCATATATTACAGCTGTTCACTTCCATATCTTAGCTCTCTTCCAATTCATTTCAAATGAACATGTTCAGCACCCAGATTGGCGATTTTTCAGGCAGTTCTTCATTGAGGCTCAACTCAGGAGTTTCAGTATGAAGACTTGGAATTGATACCATTTTATGCTTTATTGCTGGTATTATTGATCGGACTTGTGATTGAGGGGGGGATTGTTAGCCTATGGCTTACCTTTACCAATCACTAAGTCTAAATTGTCACCTATATTTGTATTATTCATTTAGGATATTAGTAATATATCCTCAAGTGATGACTAATGAGCTAGTTAAGATTGCCTAGACTAGTCACCATGCATGATTTTAGGATCTAGAGCAAATCTCTCTATGAGGTGGCATCACCCATTGTACTATAAATATGTAACATTGGAGTGAATAAGAATGTGTTGGATATTATACCTTTTTCGCCATGTTGTTGGTCTTGTCTCTAATTTATTGTGTTTAATTTCTTCATTAAGGTTGATTTATCCCATTGATCCACATATACATAAATACAAACACAATTTACTTGAAGTTACCAAGCATCTTTGACCTACAAACTCAAAGAGTTTCTTAGAGAGATAACACATGTGATGGTGAATGGTTTATGGTTTATTCTTGGTTATTTATGAATTATATTTGTATATATGATATATGTACTTAACAAGTGGTATCCGAACACTTTCCTTGGCATACATTGTGGGAAAATATTTTTTATTTTTGTAGATTGTTTTTTTTAGGAGAAGAAAAAAGAGGGTCGCGACATTCTAGAACTCTTCGGTATATTTTTGTGCAAAATTTGCAGAAATAGGTTGTATATCTAAGTTCCTCTCAGAAGAATACCCAAGTTAAAAAAACAAATCGTATGAAACAGAGTCCGGGAAATCAAGATATTGAAGTTTAAAATCTATAATTTTTCAGGGTTTTTACCACGGACGGTGGCACAATTTTTTTTATTTCTGTAGCAACTGGAGGCCGAATTTTCCCAAACAAATTATAGATATGATTTCCTCTCACAATTTCACCCAATTTCAAAAACAAAATCAGCCAAATCAGAGTCTGAGAAGTGAAGTTATGATCATTTTAAATTCAACAGTTTTTTAGGGTTTTCCCAGAAAAAGCCGCAATTTTCTGTCATAACTTATTGTTCGATTTTTTGGGTTTTTTCATGATGGATGTAGGATAGAAGATTTCATAGGGTGCTCAGATGGATATTTCCTCTCAAATGCTCAAATAAATTCTACAAATTACTGAAGCATTCAAATCCCAATTGTATGACACATTGGATGCTAGATTGCATGGCCTCACAAACTACCTCAATGATAGTTTTCGTAGTATTCAAGATTCATTGGATAACATGCAGGAGAGATTTAGTATGGAAGACATTATGGATGAATAAAATCAAGAAATATATGCTTTGTATGATTTGGAGGCCGATTGCGATGATTGATATATGGATAGTTGTCATTTCTAGGATGATAACCACTTTCATATTTTATTTGATAACTTTAATCCACCTTCTGTAGAGAGTATCAATGTGACAAATCATGAGCCAATGATTATTACCAGTGTCCATCCTGCATATTCTACAGTGATATTATTCCTTCCAGATTCTGCTACGATCATTTTTCATTATGTTGATGGATCTTCTTATTTGGATCCACATGACAGGTGTTAGTCTTTGGAGCATCATTTTCAGTTGGTTATTGGGTGTCGATATCTTCCATGTGGGGTTCACATGAGCAATTGAACATGGGACCCTGGTTTACAATGGTGGTTGGACTACTTCAGCATGGTGGATTCCATTTCTCAATGGGACCATGGTTCTCTAGTCTACTTCAGCATTGTGGTCCACACTTATCCATGGGACCCTGGTATATGGTTGTACATCAAGCATTGATGACAACATTTTCATAAGGGGGATGGAATGTAAGGTAGCTAGAGAGGTAGTTCGGGGGGCCAAAGGGCCCCTAGTGATAACAGTGGAGGCCATTCAATTTAAGGTGGACTAGGTCCACTATATTATTAAATAAGGCCCACTATGATAGTTAGATATAATAAATGGGTAATTAGATATAATAAATGTAAGATGACTTCTTAGAAGGTTCTACTTCTAGAAGATTCCTCCTCTATAATGTTCTTAGGTGATGGTAGTAATATATAAAGGGGTTCAAGCAATGTAATGAGATATGAAGAGAAGTATTGTATTTGGAGTGGTAGCTCAATAGGAGGATGCCCCCTCGAAGAGGCAAGTGAACATGAGAGAATCCCTTCCATAATAGGATCCATTGTATGGTGTTGCCCTACCTCAAGGGTTTTTTCTAATTCTTGTGTTCATGTGATGGTGAATGGTTTATGGTTTATTCTTGATTATTTCTTAAGTATATTTGCATATCTGATATAGGTACTTAAAAATATGGCTACCTCTTCAAATGATAACAACTATGCATTCCAATTGGTTCAATGAGGGAAAATATTATCAAAGAACTTCACAATAGTGGTTTGGCAAGATATTTTGGAAGGGATAAGATGCTAGCCTTAATTGAAGACAAGTATTAATGGTCAAAGATGAAAAATGATATAACCAGGTATGTGGCATGGTGTATTATTTGTCAAATGGATAGAGGAAACACACAAAATATAGGGTTATATATGTAATTACTAATGCCCACAGACCCATGGAAAAATATGAGCATGGATTTTTTGTTGGGGCTTCCAAACACACAATGAGGTAATGATTCTATTTTTGTGGTTATTGATAGGTTCTATAAAATGGCTCATTTCATTTCTTGCCAGAAAACTAGTGATGCCTCAAGGGTGGCATAATTGTTTTTTTTTTCTTCAGAAATTGTTAGATTGCATGGCGTTTCAAAAACTATTATCTCTAATAGAGATACTCAGTTCTTGGATCATTTTTGGAGGAATTTATGGAATAAAATGGGGACTAAAGTAAAGTTCAATAGTTCATATCACCCCCAAATAGATTGGAAAATCGAGGTAGTAAATCAGAGCTTGGGAAACATGTTACAAAGCATTGTTGGAGAGAAACCCAACCAATGGGATTCGACTTTACCTCAAGCAGAATTTGCTTACAATAGTTTAGTGAATAGATCTACAAGTAAATCTCCATTTCAGGTTGTTTATGGTATAAATCCCATGGGTGTCCTAGATTTGGTGCATCTACCACTTTGGTATAAGATCAATGATGATGGGGAAGCATTTGCAGAACACATTCAATAGTTATAGCAACATGTGGGACAAAAGCTACAGGTCAGTAATGAATAGAATTTTTTTATAAAAGATTATCATCGATGATACCATGTATTTAATGAAGGTATTTGGTGATGATTTCTTTATGAAAAGAGTAGTTTACTAGAGGAACCTACCACAAATTGAAGAATAAGAAAATTGGCCCTTGCAAGATTCTCAAGAAAATTAACGACAATGCTTATAAGGTCGATTACCAGTTGATCTCAATATTTCCCCTATGTTTAATGTTTGTGTTTTGTATATCTTCCATGGGGATTATCTAGATGATGATAGTGAGGTAGAGGTGGATTGGAAAGACGCTATTCCAAGCCAAAAAAAGGAAAATATTGGATATATTTTAGATAAGAAGACCCTTCATACTCGGCAAGGCCAATACAACCAATATTTGGTCCAGTGGGAAGGTGTAGCACCAATAGAGAGTACATGGATTACAGAGGGGGACTTGATGAACCTAGATCCTATTAAGTGGAAAGAGTTTGAAGACAATAACTTGCAGAAGCTACATTCTTTTCAAACAGAGGAGAATGATGCAGGGATTTTTGAGAGTCATAAATTTTTATTCGATTATTTGTTTGAGATTAAATTTTACAAGGAGTTGCATATCAAAGAGTTCAATGTCGTGTTGAATTGATCATTCAAATCATACATCGTTTTTGACACTTTTTCGGGGCCAAATTCCTTCATATAAAGCCTCAAATTGGGGTTTTAGTGTTTTTAAAGGAATTTTTAAATTTGTAGTTATTAGTTATCTCTTAGTTTATTTTAGTGTCACCCATATTAAATATTGAAGCTATAACCATGTCATGTATTTTAACAAACAAACACATAACATTATGAGTGTAATAAAATACTATGAATTAACATATAGACACTATTAGAGAGATGGAATATGTGAACATGAAAAAAGAGAGATGACTAAATTTCCTTGTGCTTGCTCAAGCCTTAGTGTATATTGTTCTTTCTTCAAAATTGGCATTGAGAAACTCATTTGTAATTATTCTTACTGATAAGCTCTCATTGTCATTACAATTTACATCCATAACCCATGGCTAATTGTTTTGGCATTTTATATAGCCAAGAGTGGAGGAAAATATAACAAAGAAAATGACATTATGGTGAGTGTCAAAGGAAAATATAACAAAGAAAATGGCACTATGGTAAGTGTGGGATTCAAAAACATGAAGTATGTAAACTAAATGTGATGCCAATTTTCATATTGACAATAATTTATAATGCTCATAAAACATGTATTCAAGTGGGGATCCACATAGACAAAGTGTATAAGCTTATTTAGTTAAGTGACACATAAAATGGTGTTGGTTGTGGAGCATGATTATCTTCCTAATTCAGAAGTCTTGCTTCAACCATGTTTGGATCCCATTTCCTGATGAGGGGTGTGGGGGGGATTTTGCCCCAACATATTTCACCAAGTAGTCAAGGGGAGCGGAAGATATGAACCATTCATCATTAGGTTGCAAATATGATGATAGAAGTTATGTTAGGGTTTTTTCTCTAGAATAAAGCCCTCTTTTATGTATGAGGGAATTGTATTGCAGTGAGGGATAAGTGTGAATATTGTATTATGAAAGTGGAGACTGTGAGAGAAAGAAGAGGAAGTTACAACGAGTGTGTTATAGGTTGTATCCCTTTATTTGTTGGATAATAATAAAGGAAGGACTGAAAATTTCTCTGGTGCACGTAGCCCATATTGGATGAACCACATATATATGTGTTTCTATTTTATTGTGTATCTTCTATGGTTTATTTTTTCATATGTTTTATATTTCTCTGTGATCTTCTTTTTTCTAACAATTGGTATCAAAGGGAAAGATAACTCATGGGGAAAGAGGGTTCCTGGTTCAAGTGGGAGCAACGAAAGAAGATGGAAAGTTTAGGGTTAAGAAATTCAATGGCCCAAACTGCTAGTTATGGAAGATGTGAATGGAATATTATCTATATCACAATGATATTTTCCTACCTTTGGGTGGAAAAACAAATCAGTCGCCGAGTATGAAGGACGGTTAATGGGAGGTGATTCACAAAAAGACACTAGGAATTATAATACTGTGCCTGGCAACATCTGTGGCCTTCAACACTTCAAAAGAAAAGATAATGGAGGATCTGATGAAGGCATTAACTAAACTATATGAAAAAACTTAAACCTCCAACAAGGTATTTTTAATGAAGTGACTATTTAATATGAAGATGTCAGAAGGTGGGTCTATTGTCAATCATTTAAATAAATTTAATACATTTACTAATCAACTAAGTTCTATAGGAGTGAACTTTGATGATGATGTTAGGGCTCTTCTAATCTTGTGCTCATTTCCAAAAAGATGGAATGGCTTGGTCATGGATGTAAGCAAATTTGTCTCCAATTCAAACACACTGAAATCTGATGATGTTGTTGGTCTTATCCTTAGTGAGGAAATGCGACAAAAAAACACAGGTGAGACATCAAGTAATGTATTGACCATGGAGAACAAGGGAATACAAAGGGAAAGATGAAAGAGCCCAGGGAACTGTGGGAAGTCTAGGAAGGGCAGATCCAAATCTAGACTAGCAAAGATCGAGTGCTGGAATTGTGAGAAGAAAGGACATCTGAAGAAAGATTGCATATCTCCAAAGAAACAAGGAGATGGACAACAAGAGAAAAATCAGGAAGCAAATGTAGGAGGTAATGTGTTAAAAGATGCTTTGATTATTTAGTAATATACTATTATTGATTCTTGGGTATTAGATTCATGGGCTTCATTTCATACCACACTCCATAGAAAATATTTTGAATATTATGTTCAAGGTGATTTTGGACATGTTCATTTGGGTGATGATGAACCATGTAAAATTGTTGGAATGGGTAAGGTAGAAATAAAGTTAAATAATGGAAACCATTGGTTGTTGAAAGAGGTGAGATATGTTCCATATTTGAGAAGAAATCAAATTTCAACATGGTAGTTGGGAAGTGAAGGTTGTATATCTACATTTACATAGAATTCAATGAAGGCCACTATTAATAATAAAAGGAGAGAAGGTAGGTACAATGTATTTATGTACTGATATTGTTGACACTTCTGTCTATTTAGATTCTACATGAGTAAATACAACAATGTGGCATCATAGGCTTGGACACATGAGTGAAAATGGGATGCATATACTCCAAAAAATAAATTTTGTTCCAGATCTTAAACAAGTTGATTTGGATTTCTATGAGAATTATGTTTATGGAAAACAAAAAAGAGCCAAATTTCTCAGAGTCGGGAAGGAAAAAGTTAGAGCTTGTGCATACAGATGTATGGGGACCAACTCATGTATCATCTCTTGGTGACTCTCATTATTATGTTATTTGTATTGATGGTACAACTAGGAAAACTTGGGTTTATAGCATTCAACAAAAATCTGATGTTTTTGACACTTTTAAGAAATTGAAAGATTTGGTTGAGAATGAGACATGAAAAAGGTTGAAGTGTCTAAGATGAGATAATGAAGGTGAATAATGCAATAAGGAGTTTGATAATTACTATTCATACCATGGGATTCGTAGAGAGAAGACAGTTCTATGAGCACCACAAGAAAATGATGTGTTAGAAAGGATGAACATGGCATACATGGAACATGCAAAGAGTATGTGATTGCATGCAAGGTTTCCCTTACAGTTTTGGGCAGATGTTGTAGATATTGTTGTTTACTTAATAAACATAAGGCCTTTAATCTACTTTGATGGTGGTATTCCAGTGGACAGGAAAAAGGGTAAATTACTAATTTCTGAAGACTTTCGGTTGTGAAGCATTTGTCCATATTGATAAAGAAAATAGAACAAAGCTTGAAGCAAAATATATGAAGTGTACTTTTATTGGATACAATGTTAATGATTTTGTTTACTGCTTATGAGATTATGGAAATCACAAAATCATTAGGATTAAAGATGTGGTATTCAATGAAAAGGTCATGTACAAAGAACAGTTGCAGAGAAAGAAACAGAAAAAGAAAAACACATAATATACAATGTTTGATGAAATAAAAGAAAATGAAATTCCAAAGGTAACAGAAAATCAAAATGAACAACAACAAGATAAACAAGTATCTCAAATTCCTGCAAGTGTTGTTAGAATATCTACTAGGTTAAGTAGAACCCCTGAATGATATTTTTTTTCATTTTATTATTTATTGTTGATTATTTTGGTGAACCATAAAGCTATAAATAGGCAATGCAAATAGACACTAAAAATAAGTGGGAGCATGTCATAAAAGAAGAAATTGATTCTTTGGTAAATAACCATACATAGGACATGGTTAAGTTGCTTACATGAAAAAGAGAATTGCAGAATAAATGGGTTTACAAGTTGAAGGAAGAAGATGGAGACAAAAAGTGGTACAAGGCCAGATTTGTTTTAAAGGGGTTTGCACAAAAGAAATATATATATTTTTTGATGAAATATTCTCTTGCTAAAATGACTTCAATTGGGACTATTTTAAGTCTTTTGGAAGCATAAGATTTGCATCTTGAACAATTAGATATAAAAACAACTTTTCTCCATGGAAATTTGGGGAAAGAGATTTATATGCAACACCCACATGGATATGAGGTCAAAGGGAAGTAGAATTTGGTATGCAGGTTGAAGAAAAGATTGTATTGAATAAAACAAGCTCTAACGCAGTGGTGTTTGAAGTTTGACAAGTTTATGACAGAACAATGCTATAATAGATGTCATTCTGATCATTGTGTTTATTTTAAGAGGCTAGAAAATAGAAACTATATTATATTGCTATTGTATGTCTAGATGACTTGCTTGTTGCAAGGTTTAACATGCAGGATATAAATGTGCTCAAAAAGAGATTAGCTAATTCATTTGGAATGAAAGATTTGAGTGTTGCAAAAAAATCCTTGGTATGAGAATACCAAGAAACACAAAAAATCATAAATTGACATTGTCTCAGGAAGAGTACATAGAGAAGGTGTTGGACAAGTTTAGAATGGAGAATACAAAACCAATTAGCACACCTTGGCTATCTATTTCAAAATAATTGAGAAAATGTGTCCCATGACACAAGAGAAAACATAATAAATGCCCAAGGTCCCTTATTCATCAACAGTTGGCAACTTGATGTATGCGGTAGTGTATACAATACCAGATATTGCACATGCAGTGGGATATATGAGTAGGTATATGAACGATCTGGGTAAAGAGAATTAGGGGGAAATAAAGTGGATTCTTAGGTATTTGAGAGGTTCTACTACTCACACATTATGTTTTGGAGTTTCAAACACTTTTCTATATGGATATGTTGAATTAGATATGGTAGGTGATAAATATAGCGAGAGGAGCACCATATGATATGTTTTTACTGTAGGTGGAACAACAATAAGTTGGATTTTGAAACTACAAAAAAGTTGTTGCACTTTAAACAACAAAAGCAGAGTATGTTACTTCTAAAAAGGCTAGTAAAGAGATGATTTTGTTACAGATTTTTATGGAGGAATTGAGAAAGCAACAGGAGAATAGTAGGTTGTACTATAACAACCAAAGTGTCATTCATCTTGCAAAGAACTTAACCTTCTACTCTAAGACTAAGCATATACATCTCAGGTACCATTTCATATGATCTTTTTTGGAAGATGGAAAATTGAAGTTGGAAAAGATACATACTATCAAAAATCCTACAGACATGTTAACAAAGGTAGTAATAAGGGAGAAAATGAGTTTCTACTCAGTTTCAGTTGGCATTCAAGCATGAAGATGAAGATGAGAAACTTGTCAAGTCCAAGGTGAATCATAGCTTGGTAGGTACAACAACAATGGAGTTGCTTTGATCAGTCTCCAAGTGGGAGATTGTTGGTTGTGGAGCTTGATTATCTTCTCGATTCAAAGGTATTTTTTTGGTCGTGTTTGGATCCCATTTCCTTATGGGAGGTGTGCGGGGGAATTTCCCCTCCACATCTATCACTGGGATGGCGACGACATTTTGTGGAGCCCCCCGAAGATAAATTTTTGGGAAAATTGACTTATAAAATATTGTAATTTCATAGTCAATCTGAACCATTCATCATTAGGTTGCAGATATAAGGGTATACGTTATGTTAGGTTTTTTTTTCCCTAAAAGACAACTCTCTTTTATGTATGAGGGAATTGTATTGCAGCAAGGGATGAGTGTGAATATTATATTCTCAAAGAGGAGATTATGAGAGGAAGAAGAGGAAGTTACAAGTGTGATGTATGTTGTATCCCTTCATTTGTTGGATAATAATAAAAGAAGGATTGACACATAATCATCGCCGGAGACCTTAATCTAGTCATGAATGGAAAAGAAAAAAGAGGAGGAAGGCCCAGCAAAGACCAAATGATTTTTGTAGTAGAAGACATCATACAGCAGTGGGACCTTATGGACTTTAAACCAAGTAAAGGGATGTACACTTGGACCAATAACAGGACGGGGGAGGAGCACATTTC
The DNA here is from genome assembly GCA_000966675.3 of Picea glauca. NCBI lineage: Eukaryota > Viridiplantae > Streptophyta > Pinopsida > Pinales > Pinaceae > Picea > Picea glauca. The sequence continues at coordinate 916,289 of JZKD02S0771008.1, forward strand.
TGCTAGATTGGATAGGTTCCTAGTCCAAAGCACTCTGCTATTGGAAAGGAAGCTGATTTCCACTGCCATCCTCCCCAAGCTCACCTCGGACCACAAACCCATATTGCTCCAGCTAGAGGAAGAAGAAAATTTAGGCC
>JZKD02S0771008.1:919846-933444 GCA_000966675.3 Picea glauca
TGATGCATCACAATTTGTAACTGAATTTGTGGCTCTGCCACCCCTCTAATAAAAACTATAACCGTTTTCGTTAAAAAAAATAAAAGAAGGATTGACAATTTATTTGGTGAAGGTAGTCCATATTAGATGAATAACTTATATCTATATCTCTTTTGTGTTTTATTTCTACATCTGTTTGTTTTGTTTGTTTTATATTATTACTCCGGGTCCTCCTTTTTCTAACAAATAGTACATACACCAATAATGCATACACCAATAATATAATAAGATATTTATCTAAGTATAAGATATATGATGAATTTAATGTTATGAAACAATACACCATGAAAAAATACATTAAATTATAAAATATATATGAACCAACTAGAATAGAGAATATTTTAATTTTTTGATACCAAAAAAATAATAAACAACTTCAAAATATTTTTTTTACAATGATCTATAAATTGTCATTATAAAAATATATATATTTTAATTATCATTATAAAATAGATTTGAATCTTTTGAAAAAATGAAAAAGATTCAATTTTGATGACTGGTCGCAATGTGTCGGATCCAGTGCATTTGGACTCATGTGTTGGACTCGATGCATTTGAATAATTGAAGTCACATTTCCTCTCATCTATCACATTTAATTTTGATCACTCATCGCAATGTGTCATGCGTTACGATTGCAATGTGTTGGACTCAAAACATTTGAAGAGTAATTAAGACCACGTTTCTTCTTTTTTTTTTTTTTAAATAAAAAGTAGGACCTTTGTATTATACTGTTACAAAAAAGATACAGCTAGGATGTCTGTGCTAGCTGCCCTGCCAACAAGGGAAACCAGGACAGCTGGCTTGTCCACAGTGATAAGCAAAATTAGACGCAAGATTGTGCCACCCTGCCCGAGGGAAACCAGGGATTTTGGTCTGTGAGTTCATCCATTTATAAATAACTAGACAGTAGCCTATTAAACTATAAACGTGAGAGCCTTGGCTCTGGTTCATAAAAAAAGGAAACAACATAGAGCTATGAATATTAGAACCTAACTGGTTGAGCTGGCTGCATGGCCGGGGAGGGCGAAGGGCCGTGCCCAGGTGGGACACTGTCGTCGAGGGGTGGCTTCAGAGTAAGCGGCATATAGCATGTCTAGTTGCTGATGGATGCCCATGGTGCGGAAGGCCTAGTCGTCCATGAGGCTGCGCATTTTGAAGATCAACTTGAGATGGTCTGGATGAAGCAACAGCGGCAGGTTCCTTTCCAGCTCCAGTTCCTCTCGTTCCAATTCCAGTCCTGCATTTGCATTGCCAGGTGGCGTTTTGTGTTCATGTTCTGCAGTGTCGCAGCCGAGTGTCTCCTCCTCCACTATGCAGGTAGCATAGACCTCGATAGGAGCGATGGGAGGGTGTGGAGGGTCGCCCTGAGCGATAGCAATTGGCAGTTGTTCTTGTTCGCCAGTGATGCAGTTTGGTATTTCTTCCTCCACCGCGCATCCTGGTGTCTCCTCTACTACAATGCAGGCCCCGAGAGTCTCACTGAGAGAAGCAACAGTCTATGGAGGGTCTCCCAGAGTGTGAGCGAGTGTCGAGTGCATGAAGGGTGGTTCTGCCTCCTCGAGGGGTCGTGATGGTGAGAGAGCAGTGGTGGCGATGGCCCTGCGCTTCCTTCGAGCCATACGAATTGCGTGAGCGAATTTCTTATGACGTTTCCGTCGGGACTCAGCTGTATACCATCCTATTCCACGTCGCGGGCGTCCTATGATTCTTGGCATGGCGTACTCAAAGGGGGAGTTTCCTGCTCTACAAAGCTGAACCGGTGAATTCACAGGAGAGGCAGAGGCATAAACATAACTTTCATAATTTCGTGATACATAGCCCAGCACGGAGAGGGCCATTAACGTCGAGAGCTGAGTGCTCTGGCGTTCCATTCCATGTGCGCATGCAAATGGGTCTTTCATCATTCAATGTTTTACGGAGGAAGGGTTTGGTAATTACTGCCCACAGCCGGAAGGAGGGGCCTCATTAAATAGCCTTCCCAGTGGCACCTCCACGTGCCCGGTCTGCTCCTCCACATGCCTAGGTTGCTCGGCTGGCACCCCATCCGGGGAAGGCCACATTTCTTCTTATCCCATCATTGAAGAGTAATTAAGGCCATGCAGTATCCCAATCAGCCTCCCAATGATTGGGCTGCTGCATGGTGGATAGCCACAGCATCTATCACATGGAGGACTGTGCCGACCTAACTATGTGACCAACGACTTTTCTTCTCCCAGACAACACCCATTCCCGAATACTTTTCTTCCTCCAAATAACATTAAACTTTCCGCCGCCCCACGATGTGATGAATGACTTTTCCTCCCAGACAAGAGTGGAATTTGACAGGCAGGCAAGAGGAATATTTGTCTGTCAACAAATAGGAAAGAGGGAACCAGGAATCAACATTTTAAAAAGTTTTTTAGTTTTTTGGTAATTTTTTTTTTTTGAAATTTGGTGATGAATAATTGGATCTATAAGGTCATAGGTTTTCGAGGTTTTCAACACACTAAATTTATTTATGTATTTAAAAATATAATTTAAACAATATAAAATAAAAATTTTGTTCATAAACATTCTTTCCTTCCTGTTAGCAATAATTGTGGTATCGGAATTTTAAAGGGAGGGAAGGCCGAGACCTTTCGAGTCTCGAAAGACTGATGGGATCCTAGCCGTTAATTTTGGCAGGACACGTGTCAGACATTAGAAGGAGAGTCGGGATTTCATCCCATCGGAGGATCGGAGTTTCTAAAGGCAGAGAACTCTTACATGAGTAAATCAAGATGTGAGATTGCCAGACTAAATCAGAGCCGTCCGTCAACTGTGGTACGTGACGAAGATCCTGCAGAATCGGGGATCAGGGATATGAAAGTTCCATGCACATGATATTAGGAATCGCGATATCCCGATACCCAATTCCCTGACGGGACTAAGAACTATAGTGGAATACAGGTGGCGCGCTATCGCGAGCCCCGAGGACTGGTGTATTGAAACGTCGAAAACGTCGAAGCCCCAACGGAGATTAAGCTCCGGTCATAAAGAGGTGGTTGTATGGGCCATAGAATAGCCAGGAGGGATAACTCATAGGAGGAGGAGCTCATCGCACATCGGGATATCGGGGATCCCGGAGGCTAAGAGTTCGCGCATTGCAAACTCGCAAATCCCGAATTCCCGAAAGGCCCGAAGCCTCATCGCATTACCTCCACCATCTGTCCCTTACCGCCACGCCTTCTCCCCGTGTCATGCCAACCGCATTTTTCCGGCCCCTGTGTCCCTCCACCTGGCTCGTACACTTCAAACCCATGGATTATGCTACTTGTGCTCGCCCTATCGTTTTTCCTTGCTTGGTCACCATCCGTTCATCACTTCGTGTCAAGCCTCCCATTCATCACGAAGGTCTCCATGTCCTGAAGGCGCAGAATTGACCCAGACCTATCCGAGCCCAATGAAGCAGTTATTATAGCAGTTGATGGTGGTTGGACATCTTTTCCACCGTAAATGGAAAATACAGAAGTGACTGTAAGCTGGTCATTTCATTCTCAGGCCCTTGGGAACACGATTGTGTCTGACCAAAGTCCACGAGTGCCCAGGGACTGCAGGCGCAGTAAATGTGAAGACATAATGTCTTCAATGCATTGCCTCGATTTAGCTTCCAACATTTTTGTTCCAAGTATATGTGGGTATTTTGGCCACTTTTGAAAGAGGTCGATGGTTGAGCAGAGCTCCTTGGTTGTAAAGTTTTAATGAAACATTGTTGTTCTGGATATATATAATCTTTGGAGACTTCTTGCCTTATGAATGCCAGTTTCTATCATATCTTTGTTTACACTATGTTAGAGCAGCTCAGAATTGGAGGATCCAGTCGAGCTGTAACTATTATAGGATGATGTTGTAATGGATCACTGTAATAGTTACGGAGCCTCTAATCAGTCCCTTTAACTTCCTTAACGTTGAAGGACTTGGAATTGGAGGATCCAGTCAAGTCTTCTTCCAGTTTCTTGAAGCCCTGAGCCAGGAGGATCCTGCTATCAGAGTTTTTCTCCTATAGACCGCTGCAAGCCTGATGCCCAGAGCTGTTTGTTCACTTTCTTTTAAGTCTTCCACCTGTTCATCTTTAAATCAACCCACTGGCTGAAGTTTGGATTCCAGACCTCCTCTGTCCCTTATGTACCAGACTCAGTCCCTGAGTTAGAGTGATACCTCCTAGAGCCATTATCTACATTTGATCACCCTTTATAAACAAATCGTGACATAAACTGATGGGAGTTGGGCTCTGCTCCTGCAAGCAATCCAGGAGTGACTTCTAACGCTAACATTTCTGGTGCCATTGCCGGGGACGGAATTGAAGATTTTTCCTGGGTAGAACGACATTGAGTCTCTGAATCCGAAGGTGCATAGGATCATCAGAGAATTTTAGATTGCTAATTTTTCACCTGGCGACTCCATTGTGACGACTCCACTGGGGAGAACCTACTCTGTTAATTGTGGCATTCAGAGGCAGGCATATGCGATCTCACCCACAACTGCCTCTAGCTACACCTGAAACACATCCAGAGGCGGTGCTCAGAAAGGGAAAGGCCTCCGAAGAAGAAGCATCCATCACCGAACAAGGTAATCCACCATATCCTTCTGTTGGAGCTCATTTTTCTCCTCCTCAGATATTTGACAGGCCTATCTCTGCAGTTTCCCGTTTCTTAAATTTTGGGAGTGTTTGTGTTGAGTTTTCCCCTCCCAGTCTGGGATCAGAAGGACAAGATTTTGTCACTCCCCTCTCCCCTGAAGCTGCGCCTTGGCATAGACCCGTGACCTCAGAAGATTTCTCTACTCCTGTGCAAGGAGGAGCACCTGCTGACTGGAGCTCGGTAGCCTGTTCTCTGAATCACCTCTTGTTTCCCACCCCACTTTGAAATTTATCCTCAATAACCCCTTTGCGAACTCCTTCTCCTCCAAGTTCTCCTACACCTAACATCCATATGGCTGGTGCTAATCCCCCTCTCAATAGAATGGATGCTATAGTCGCTGCCAGATACGCTCCCTTAGTTCTTCCCCATTCTATGAATCCCCTCCTTGCTGGAGATTACCTGAAATACATGCCCAAGTTCACTGGGGAAGGAGACTTAACTGCTGAAGAGAACCTAGCTTCTTTCTACATTTATGCAGACAACCTCAATATTGAAAACGAGGATGTCTGGATGAGGGTTTTCGTCCAGAGCCTAGATGGTGAAGTGATAAAGTGGTTTAGAGGATTGGCCCCAGGATCTATTACTGGGATTGAGGCTCTGGATAGTGCTTTCTTGAGGCAGTGGGGAGATAAGAAGGACTTCATGTATTACATGAAAGAATTCGGGTCTTTGAAAAAGATGGAAGGAGAGTCGGTCTCTGACTTCTCCAAAAGATTTAACAAGATGTATAACAAGATCCCTGCAGAGATAAAGCCCTCAGAAGCCTCTGCCCAAATTTCCTATGCTGGTGCATTTGACCCTCATTTCTGCCTTTTGCTGAGAGAAAGAAGAGCCACCTCCTTATCCCAAATGCAAGATGCGGCCATAGAAGTGGAATCCAATGTATTAGCAGCTAACAGACTGAGAAACAAGGCCGACTCAGACATAAGAAAAGGAAGGTCAGAAGCCTCAACTTCTGGATCATTGGTGCCTCACCCTCAAGTGGATGAACTGACCAAGATGGTGAAGTCTCTGTCTGCAGAGATGGAAAGGATGAGGATGGAAGGGAGGCAGGCATATAAAGGCCCTCATATCGCTGAAAACAAGAGAGGTTTCAGAAGGCCAAATAATTTTACTCCGCCGAATGTGCAGAAAGAGAAGGGAAGAGACAGAGAAGATCAGAAGATTCAAGCCCCTTTTGAAAACAATTTTGTGACCGAGGGAGGAGAAAGAGAATCAGAGGAGCTTGATCCTGAAATCCACTGCGTTGGAGACACTCCTCCTTTCCCTCATCTCACTCAATCTGCATACGAAGAGTCTCTCATGGATAGCCAGCTGAACGAGCTAAGCAAGGGAGACAAGGCTAGTGGCGACCGAGGCAGGTAAAGCCTAAGGTCTGATAAAAAGATGGCAGCGCCTGATATTCCCCAGCAGTCCATTAGAGCAGAGAGACTTGCTAATGAAGAAGCAAATGATCATAGAGGTAAGAAAGCTCAAACCCCCTCCCCCATTGTCCATAATCATGTTCCTGAAATAAAAGAAATTTCGAAGCCTACATCTTTTAATTTTGAGCATGAGATCCAGAGGATCAGAATCCCTGTGCCCCTCATTGAGCTGATTAAACATGGCGAATTTAAAAAACGCTTCTATGAGATTTTACAATCTGAAGCCTCATGCCTTCCCTCAGACTCCATAAACCTCCAAGACGAAAAGCTAGCGGTTGTCCTAGGTCCCATGGTAGAAGATAGAGATGACTCATCTCTTCCCTTCTACACATCTCTGAACATACATGACAAAGTGTTGCACAACTGTTTGATGGATTTAGGGGCCTCTCACAACCTTATGCCCAAAACTGTCATGGAAGAGTTGGGACTAGAAGTTACCAGAGCCTATCATGACCTCTATTCTTTTGACTCTAGGAGAGTTCAGTGTCTTGGAGTTATTAAAGACCTGGTTGTAACCTTGTTTCAACTGCCTATGAAAAGCGTGGTCATGGATATATTAGTAGTTGATGTTCCCCCCAATTTTGGTATGCTGCTATCAAGATCTTGGATTAAAAGGCTTGGGGGAACCTTACAAATGGACCTCACATATGCTACTGTCCCAGTGTTCCGAGGAGAGCATAGAAGACTGTACATGGAAGCTCAATTGGCCTATATAATCAGTGATGAAGCCAACCCCACCAACCATCCCATTTTTGCCTTAGACACTGATTTAGACTCTAGTTTACTGCAGCTCACCCATGCTCCAGAACCGGCTCTGAGACTCAGAAAACAAGCCACTATTTTCCCCGAAGTTCCTCTCTCCATCACCCCAATCTGGAAAATGTTTTTTGATGGAGCCTGTTCCTGACAAGGCGCTGGAGCTGGAGTAGTTTTTGTGACGCCTGCTCGGGAGACCATATCTCTGTCATACAAATTAGAATTTGAAGCTACCAATAATGTGGCAGAGTATGAGGCTCTTGTTCTGGGACTAAGGGCTGTGAGGGAAATGGGAATTCAGGAAGTAGCAATGTTCGGTGATGCAGAGTTGGTGGTTCAGCAGGTTAAAAACGCTTATCAAGCTAAGCATCCTCGACTCAGGAGTTACAGGAATGAGGTCTGGGACCTTGTGGACAATTTCTTCTTGGCATTTAATATTTCTTTCATCCCCAGAGAGGAGAACACCTTGGCAGATTCCTTGGCTGCATCGGCTAGCAATTTCAAAGTACCTCTGCCACCCAAATTCAGATATGATGTGGAAGTAAAGTACAGACCCTCCATACCTGACAGCGTCAAACATTGGAAGGTATTCAAGGACGATCTTGAGGTCAAGAGATTCTTGGAAACTGTTGAGGAGTTTTCAGAAATGCACATAGACCAAGATGTCGTCCCAGAGGAAGAACCCGATGGGGGTAATCTTCTAAATAAGATTGCAGGGCATGACATTGTACAACTGCCCAACAACCATATTCCCAGGGGACTAGTTCCCTTGGAGAGGCTTTTTGATAATAACGATGTGTCTGTAAAAGGAAAGGTCTCGGAGGAGGACGYTGATACTATTCAGTGCAACATTGGAACCGAGAGTGAGCCCAAGTATGTCAAATTGTCAAGAAGTCTGACAGGGGAGCAGAGATCTGAATACGTTGGACTCTTAAAGGAATTTGCTGATGTGTTTGCCTGGACCTACGAAGACCTTAAAACCTATGACACCTCTGTCATCGAACATAAAATCCCGTTAAAGGAAGAGGAAAAGCCTTTCAGGTAGAAGCTGAGGCAGATCAATCCCATGTTGCTGCCTATCATGGAGAGAGAAGTGAAGAAGTTGCTGCAAGCTCAGATCATTGTACCATTGAGATATTCAGAGTGGGTGGCTAACTTGGTGCCAGTGAGGAAAAATAATGGAGAGATCTGACTCTGTGTAGACTTCAGAAACCTGAACAGAAGCTCGCGAAAAGATAACTACCCCTTTCCAAAGATGGAACATATACTGCAGAGGGTGACAGGAGCTTCTAGGATGTCTATGATTGATGGTTTCTCCGGCTACAATCAGGTCTTTGTTCTGCCTGAAGACAGGGAAAAGACAACGTTCACCACTCCATGGGGCACGCTCATGTATGCTAAGATTCCATTCAGACTCATGAATACGGGGCGACTTTCCAGCGTGCCATGGACATAGCTTTTGTTGGGGAAAAAGACAAGTTTGTGGTCGTTTATCTGGATGACATCACAGTATTTTCGAAATCTGATGTAGAACGCCGTCATCATCTCAGGAAAGTTTTCTTGAAGTGCAAAAAGTTTGGCATTTCATTAAACCCCAAGAAATCCTTATTTGCCATGCATGAGGGGAAATTACTAGGCCACATAGTATCAGCAGAAGGAGTCAGGATCAATCCCAGCAGAGTTGAGGCGATACAAGCTTTATCAATCCCAAGGTCTAGGAAGGAGGTCCAATCTTTCCTTGGTAAAATTAATTTCCTAAGGAGGTTTGTGCCTAACTTTGCTGAGGAGGTAAAGCTTATAATGGCTATGTTAAAGAAAGAAAATGAAGTAAGGTGGACCCCGCAATCGCGACACTCCTTTGAGAAAAACAAGAAAGCCCTGACTGAAGCTCCTGTGCTTATCAGTCCCGACTACTCGAAGGATTTCCTTATTTTCTCCTTTGCCTCGCCTGACACAGTAGTTGCCGTTCTATTACAGGCAAATGACAGTGGGTTAGAATAGCCTATTGCTTACTTCAGCCGAGCATTAAGGGATGCCGAAGTCAGGTATGACACTATGGAAAAGCAAGCTTATGCTCTGGTGAAAGCTCTTAAAGCTTTTAGAACCTACATTCTGCAATCAAGGATCATCGCCTATGTCCCCTTGGCTGTTGTTAAAGATATTCTTATTCAGCCTGACATAGACGAGAGAAGGAGTAAATGGATAGCCAAAATCCTGTAGTTCGACCTGGAAATAAGGCCCACCAAGCTGATCAAAGGGCAAGGCTTAGCCAAGCTGCTGGCTGAAGCAAATTGCCAAGCTTTGGGGATAAGTTTCATCAGTGAATGCTCAGATATTCAGCAGGATCGACTATCTGACATAGATCATCAAAGGGAGCCCCCATTGGCTAAATGTCCTTGGTATAAGGATGTCATATACTTTTTGCAAGAGCTGCGACCTCCAGACAGCCTGCAAAGAAGCAAAGCAAGAGCTCTGAAGCTCAAAGCAGTCAAATACTACCTAATCGATCAAATGTTATATTAGAAAGACCCCCTGGGGGTGCTTCTAAAATGTATAAGTCCACCAAAGGCCCAGAAGGTCGTAGCTGAATTTCACAGCAGCCTGTGTAGAGGGCACCATTTCTGGAGGGCCACAACCCACAAAATCCTCAGGGCTGGATACTATTGGCCTACCATGTTCGCCGATGTCTTCAAAAGGGTCAGAGCCTGCATCAATTGTCAAAAATTTGCAGGAAAGCAGCAGCTCGGGTCTTTGCCATTAAAACCAGTGGTAGTTTCAGGGCCTTTCCAGCAGTGGGGCCTAGATTTTATTGGAGAAATTCACCCTCCCTCCAGTGGGCAGCATAGGTGGATCCTGGCTGCTACAAATTTCTTTACCAAGTGGATTGAAGCTATTCCCACCAGAAGCGCTTCCCACAAGGTAATCATCGGATTCTTGGAGGACCTCATCACAAGGTTTGGCTGTCCAAATAATATTGTCACTGATAATGCAGCCGCTTTCGGGTCTGAGCCATTAGCCAGGTTCTGTGAGCAGTTCGGGATTAAGCTGATTCACTCCACCCCGTATTATCCACAACGCAATGTTTTAGCAGAGTCCTCCAACAAAAGTTTAATAAGAATCATCAAAAGATTGTTGGAAGACAATCAAAGGGCTTGGAACTCGAAGCTTAAATTCGCCCTATGGGCAGATCGGGTGACTACAAAAAGAGGTACAGGCCTCTCCCCTTTCCAGTTAGTTTACGGAGCCGAAGCTGTTTTCCCTTCTCAGCTAGCCATCCCTGTAGTGAAATTCCTCCAGGACTATCAGGAAGAGCCTGATGACATGATCAGAAGGATTCATCAGTTAGTAGAGGTCCAGTAGGCTAGGGAGCAAACATTGGACAGGATCCAGGACCATCAACAGAAAATCAAGCAGGTCTTCGATAAGAAGGCCAAGAAGGAGCGGTTCCAGGAAGGAGACCTGGTATTGAAATGGGATACTCCTAAACAAGATAAGGGCAAACACAACAAGTTTGAAGCTCTGTGGATTGGGCCTTTCAGAATCTCCGAGGCTTTCTTAAACAATACATACAGGCTGAGAGATTTGGAAGGTGAAGAGGTTTTCGACAGCCCAGTGAATGGGCATTTCCTGAAGAAGTGTTTCGTTTGAGTCTCAGATGACTCTTTTGTTTGTAAATATTGTCCTCTTGTTTCTTAGTTCTTTTTCATTTTTATTTTTGTGGCCTAATGGTCACTCCATAGCCCAACATAAAGGCAACTGGAACTGCAGGAGGAGTTCTTAGAGCATCGCAGGGACGACTCTATCCCCCATGGAGCCTAATGTTAGCAACAATTGTGGTATCGAGATTTTAAAGAGAGGGAAGGCCGAGACCTTTCGAGTCTCGAAAGACTGATGGGATCCTAGCCGTTAATTTTGGCAGGACACGTGTCAGACATTAGAAGGAGAGTCGAGATTTCAGCCAATCGGAGGATCAGAGTTTCTAAAGGCAGAGAACTCTTACATGAGTAAATCGCGATGTGCGATTGCCTGACTAAATCAGAGTCGTCCGTCAACTGTGGTACGTGGCGAAGATCCTACAGAATTGGGGATCGGGGATATGAAAGTTCCATGCACATGATATTAGGAATCGTGATATCCCGATACCCAATTCCCCGACGGGGCTGAGAACTATAGTGGAATACAGGTGGCGCGCTATCGCGAGCCCCGAGGACTGGTGTATTGAGACATCGAAAACGCCGAAGCCCCAACGGAGATTAAGCTCCGGTCATAAAGAGGTGGTTGTATGGGCCATAGAATAGCCAGGAGGGCTAACTCATAGGAGGAGGAGCTCATCGCACATCGGGATATCGGGGATCCCGGAGGCTAAGAGTTCGCGCATTGCAAACTCGCGAATCCCGAATTCCCGAAAGGCCCGAAGCCTCATCCAATTACCTCCGCCATCTGTCCCTTGCCGCCACGCCTTCTCCCCGTGTCATGCCAACCGCATTTTTTCGGCCCCTGTGTCCCTCCACCTGGCTCGTACACTTCAAACCCATGGATTCTGCTACTTGTGCTCACCCTATCGTTTTTCCTTGCTTGGTCACCATCCGTTCATCACTTCGTGTCAAGCCTCCCAGTCATCATGAAGGTCTCCATGTCCTGAAGGCGCGGAATCGACCCGGACCTGTCCGAGCCCAATGAAGCAGTTATTACAGTAGTTGATGGTGGTTGGACATCTTTTCCACCGTAAATGGAAAATACAGAAGTGACTGTAAGCTGGTCATTTCATTCTCAGGCCCTTGGGAACACGATTGCTTCTGACCAAAGTCCACGAGCGCCCAGGGACTGCAGGCGCAGTAAATGTGAAGACGTAATGTCTTCAATGCATTGCCTCGATTTAGCTTCCAGCGTTTTTGTTCCAAGTATATGTGGGCATTTTGGCCACTTTTGAAAGAGGTCGATGGTTGAGCAGAGCTCCCTGGTTGTAAAGTTTTAATGAAGCATTGTTGTTCTGGATATATATAAGCTTTGGAGACTTCTTGCCTTATGAATGCCAGTTTCTATCATATCTTTGTTTACACTGTGTTAGAGTAGCTCGGAATTGGAGGATCCAGTCGAGCTGTAACTATTATAGGATGATGTTGTAATGGATCACTGTAATAGTTACGGAGCCTCTAATCAGTCCCTTTAACTTCCTTAACGCTGAAGGACTTGGAATTGGAGGATCCAGTCAAGTCTTCTTTCAGTTTCTTGAAGCCCTGAGCCAGGAGGATCCTGCTATCAGAGTTTTTCTCCTACAGACTGCTGCAAGCCTGATGCCCAGAGTTGTTTGTTCACTTTCTTTTAAGTCTTCCACCTGTTCATCTTTAAATCAACCCACTGGCTGAAGTTTGGATTCCAGACCTCCTCTGTCCCTTATGTACCAGACTCAGTCCCTGAGTTAGAGTGATACCTCCTAGAGCCATTATCTCCTTTTGACCACCCTTTATAAACAAATCGTGACATAAACTGATGGGCGTTGGGCTCTGCTCCTGCAAGCAATCCAGGAGTGACTTCTAACGCTAACACTTCCTGTTCATCTTCTATTTCAGGGGTAATTTGCACTCTACCCCACTCCATACTCGGCCTTGATTATCTGGAGTTTTGGCCTTCGTTGAACTCTGCACACGCACTCTGTGCAATTGAATTCGAAATCTAAAAGATAAAACGTTTAACCACATGAAAATAGAAATAAAAATAAGCTCGAGAATGATTTGACTGTAAAATACAATTAAGAATAGTTAATAATTTTTAATAATAGTCTTATTTTTTATTAAAACTCTATATAAAAAAATATAAAAATAAATTAGAAGTTGTGAAAACGTTCAAATTTAACAAGCTGTTTGATTTTGAAATTTCAACCATATTCCAGGTAACATCGAAGAATTTCTTCTCCCAGACAACACACATGACTTTTCTTATCCGAAATAACATCGATCCTTCCACAGGTTTGTTTATTTATTCCCCTAAATGTTCAAATTTGAGATAAGAGGCCAACTGAATGCATGCTGGAGATGATTTCTCCTCTGCTCTACCCAGGATGGATTTGAATTTGCATTGTATATGATTTAATTTGCGTCCTCTGCTGCACGAGGCATCTCTACCTCCATTAGAAGAGAAGGCGGAAGGCTTCGGTTGTGGTAAGTCAAACGCCATGTACACTGTGCCGCAGTTTTTCATTACGTTTTTATTTACGCAGTTACTGATTTTGGTGGGTTGTGGGGAGGGAGGGCAAGAGCATACAAGTGAATTTGTTATCTCCTCTACTAGACTGAAAAATTCTGGTTGGAAGCCTGGGAATAACACATATCTGGTTTCTCCAAACCGGACATTCTGTGCCGGTTTCTATAATGTTCCTCCAAATAGTTATGCTTTTGCTGTCTGGTATGCCAACGATCCTAATCGAACTGTGGCATGGATGGCTAATAGAGATCATCTCATAGGCTACAATTCTTCCCTAACCTTAAAGGATGGAAATCTCACTATATCTGACTCCGATGCCCATGAAATATGGAGTGCGACGATCTTAGCTTCCAATGCTGGAATGGACATGATTTTGCTGGAATCGGGGAATTTGGTCTTCAGTAGAAGCAACGAGAACCATGTTTGGCAGAGCTTCGACTCTCCTACGTTTACACTTCTTCCAACACAGAGATTCTCAGAGAACAGTAGATTGGTTTCGAGAAGAAATGATAGCACCTAC
>JZKD02S0771008.1:934061-948568 GCA_000966675.3 Picea glauca
GCTTTCTGGGCATTTCTGAGGAGGTTCTCCAGATATAGACACATAGCTGGAATATTCAGTTCAGATATTCTACTTAATCTTTCAGGCGGGGGGCCAAAGAGATTCACATACGCAGAGCTGAAAGCCGCGACTAATCATTTCAGTGATGAAGTGGGCAGAGGAGGATTCGGGACGGTGTACAGAGGTGTTCTGCCTGATCAGAGACAGATTGCAGTGAAGAAGCTCAAGGGGGTATCTCAAGGTGAAGARCAATTCTGGGCAGAGGTGACAATTATAGGGAGAATCCATCATCTCAACCTTGTTCGTATGTGGGGTTTCTGCACAGAGGGTGAACACAGATTGCTTGTGTACGAGTACATACCCAACGGGTCATTAGACAAATATTTTTTTGATAACCAGGGCGGAGGCGAAAGAGTTGTGTTGGACTGGAGCAGACGATATCGAATAGCAGTGGGGTTAGCCAGAGCCATAGCCTACATGCACGAAGAGTGCTTGGAATGGGTTCTCCATCGAGATATCAAACCGGAGAACATACTGCTGGATGAGGACTTTTGTCCCAAGATCTCTGATTTTGGCCTGGCAAAGCTGGTAGAGAGAGAGCGCAGTCTGAGCGTGTCTAACATCAGAGGGACTCCTGGATATCTGGCACCGGAATCCCGGATGCAGGAAAACCAACCTATTACTGCAAAAGTAGATGTATATAGCTTTGGTATTGTGCTTCTGCAGATTGTAAGCGGAAGGAAGAATATATGCTTCAGTCAATCAGTTGTGGAGGGTGATGAACGGTTCTTTCCAAAGAAGGCTTTGGAGAGCGTGGTTTTAGAGAGGAACGTGGAGGAGGTCGTGGACAAAAACATTTTGAGTGGACTAAGAGATGATCGCTTTCACTTGGAGGCGATTGAGAGAATGGTGAAGACAGCGTTTTGGTGTATTCAGAGCCGACCAGAGGACAGACCTTCTATGGGAAATGTCGCTAAAATGCTGCAAGCCATCATCAAAGTTCCCCAACCTCTTCGGCCCAATTTCTTCATCAACTTCTTGCACGTCGATGGCCGCGAATATGGAGATCACACACAAGAATGGCCTCCTATTTCTGTTTCCACTCAAGAAAGTTAATTTGTGGCCACTAACAGAATACGGATCCATACTATTTCTATGTATATGGCGATTTGATCACTCGTCAAAGAAAGTGATTTATCATAAGCAAAGATGGACTTACCTGTCTCCAAACATTTTATTCATTTTCCTCTTATTGTTAGGTTTACCTTAACTTTTTTTTAGTTATTGGGATGGGTTGTTAATAAATTTATTGTGAACATCTTTATTAAATATTAAATAAGTGCTCATTGGCAGCTTAGTTACTTCAGAGTTGAATTGGGATTAAATGGAGAGGGATAAGCTCATGTGGTAGTCATGTAGTAAATGACAAATGGCCTCTAGAGTCTCATTTATTAAGAAAATACAATTTATGCATATTGGAAAATAAAAATTTATGACTACATAAATATAAAAGGAGATAAAAAACACTTTAATTTGAAACATATCAAAAAAGTTACATATTCCTTGAAATTTAAATGCATTTGTCATATGGACTCGGAAATTGAGGCTAAAGCGGACCATAAGCATAGTGGAAGATAAAAATTTATGAGGACATAAATATTTTTTATTTGAAATTTATGTACAAGAAATAGGTCTGTATAAAGAAAAAGTAGGCGACGATAGAGTGTAATACCTGAAAATAATAAATTGAAATGTATCAGTCTTTAGCTAGACATTTCTATTTTAAAAAGTGGAATAACTGGGTTGATAAACAAAGCAGGATGTGATCAGAATAGACTTACAGTGATGATACATATGACCCATTTTGCTATTTATTTGTTGATGTCTTTTCATTGATGTCGCCGATGGCTACTGGAATCATGACAACTGCCTGTTGTCTTTCTTCGACGACCTGCTTCAATTTCCTTTCCAGTCATTCTTCAATGTAACTTCTCATTGGGGCAACGTTGATCTCATTCCGGATTTTTATGTTGAAAATTTCATTTTCTAATTCCCTGAAGTCGATAGAAAGATTAGGGGGATAGCGACAATTTTTGTAGCCCACCCTAGCAGGTGATTTGAGGGAAGCGCCCTCAAAGCAAAATGTTGGAAAAAATTGTCTTCTAAATTATTGTAATTTCATAGTCAATCTGGATCGTTCATTATAAGGTCACAGATCTGACAGTAGAATTTATTTTTAGGGTTTTTTTCCCTATAAGGAAACCCTATAGTATGAGGGAATTATATTGTGGCTATGTATTATCACGAATATTGTATTCTGAGAGAGGAGATTGTGAGAGAAAGAAGAGGAATTTACAACGGGTGTGATGTAGGTTGTATCTATTCATTTTGCTGGATAATAAAATGGAAGGACCTAGAAATTTATCTGTTGGACGTAGACCACACTGGGTGAACCATGTATATCTATGTCTCTATTGTATTGTGTACCTTCTGTGTTTTATTTATGCATTTTTTATTTTTTTTATTGCTCCGCGATATTGTTTTTCTAGCAACTGGTATCAGAGAGAAAGGTAGGTCTCAAGAAAAGAGGGTTCCTGGTTTGAGTGGGAGCAATGACAGAAGATGGAAAGTTTAGGTTCGAGAAATTTAACGGCCAAAACTACTAGTTATGGAAGAATCAGATGGAATATTATTTGTATTAGAAGGACATATTCCTTTTTTAAAATATGATTGGGTGGAATAGAAAAGAAGTCAACAGCCATGAAAGACGAAGAATGAGAGGTTATTGACAGAAAGGTACTAGGAATGATACGGTTGAGCCTAACAACATCGATGGATTTCAATAGTTCAAAAGAAAATACAATGAAGGAGTTGATGGATGCATTGGCTAAACTGTATGAAAAACCATCATCCTCCAATAAGGCATTTCTAATGAAGCGATTATTTAATATGAAGAAGGCAGAAGGTGGGTCTGTTGTAGATCATTTAAATGAATTTAATATGGTTACTAATCAACTAAGTTCTATAAAAGTGGACTTTGATGATGAGGTCGGGGATCTTCTAATCTTGTGCTCATTGCTAGAAAGTTGGAATGGCTTGTTCATGGCTGTAAGTAACTCTGTCTTTGGTTAAAACAATCTAAAATTTGATGATGTTGTTGGTGTTATCCTTAGAGAGGAAATGTGATGGAAAAGTGCAAGTGAGACATCAAGTAATGTGTTAAACATGGAGAACAGGGGAAGACAAAAGGATAGAGGAAAGGGATCAGGGAATTGTGGGAATTCTAGGAAGGGCAGATCCAAACCCATACTGGGAAAGATAGAGTGTTGGAATTGTCAGAATAAAGAGCATCTGAAGAAAGACTGCAGAGCTCCAAAGAAACAAAGAGACAGACAACAAGAGAAAAATCAAGAAGCAAATGTAACAAGTGATGTGTTATAAGATGATTTGATTCTTTTTGTAGATAATATTTACGAGTCTTGGGTAGTATATTTAGGGGCTTCATTTCATGCCACACCCCATAGGAAACATTTTCTAGATTATGTTCAAGGTGATTTTGGATAGGTTCATTTGGGTGATTTTGGACAGGTTCATTCAAAATTGTTGGAATGGGTAAGGTACAAATTAAGAAAAAAAAATGGAAACCAATGGTTATTAAAAGAAGTAATACATGTACAAGATATAAGGAAAAATATAATTTCAACAAGTTTGTTGGAAAGTGAAGGCTATATATCTATATTTACATATAAGGCATGGAAGGTCACAAAATGATCACCGGTGATAGAAAAAGGAGAGAAGGTAGGTACATTGAATTTATGTACTGGTAATATTGATTCTTCTATCTCTTTAGCCTCTACAGGAGTGGATGTAACACTGTGGCATCATAGGCTTAGACACATAAGTGAGAAAGGGATGCAGATACTTCACAAAATAAATTTGTTGCAAGATCTTAAACAAATTGATTTAGATTTCTGTGAGCATTGTGCTTATGGAAAACATAAGAGAGTCAGATTTATCACAATCGGAAAAGAAAAGAAGAGTGAAAGGTTAGATCTTGTGCATACATATGTATGTGGACCAACTTAGGTATCATCTCTTGGTGTCTCTTGTTATTATGTTACTTTTATTGATGATGCAACTAGAAAAACTTGGGTTTATTGCATTCGACAAAAATATGATATTTTTGATACTTTTAAGAAATGGAAAGATTTGGTTGAGAATGAGACAGGAAAAATGTTGAAGTGTCTCAGATTAGACAATGTAGGTGAATATTGCAGCAAGGAGTTTGATGATTACTAATCATACCATGGGATTCGTAGAGAGAAAACAATTCCAAGAACACCACAAGACCTGGTGTGTTAGAAAGGATGAACATGTCAACCATGGAGCGTGCAAGGAGTATGAGATTGCATGTGGGGTTCCCCTTATAGTTCTTGGCAAATGTTGTAGATATTGATATTTACTTAATAAACAAAGTACCTTCAATCTCTTTGGACAGTGTAATTCTAGAGGAGGAATCGACAGGTAAACATGTAAACTATTCTTTTTTGAAGACTTTTGGTTGTGAAACATTTGTCCATATTGACAAAGAAAATAAAACAAAGCTTGAGGAAAAATCCAAGAAGTGTACCTTTATTGGATAAATTGTTAATGATTTTGGTTATCCCTTATGGGATTATGAAAATAACAAAATCATTAGGAGTAGAGTTGTCATATTCAGTGAGAAGGTCACGTACAAAGATCAATTGCAAGGAAATAAATAGGAAAAATAAAAACCATAATACAAAGTGCTTCATGAGATCACTGAAAAAGAAATTCCAAATGTACCAGAAAATCAAAATGTACAACAACAGGAGCAACAAGTACCTCAAACTCCTACAAGTGATGTTAGAAGATCTACGAGGTTAAGTAGACCCCCTGAACGATACTCTCCTTCATTGTATTATTTATTGTTGACTGATTCTAGTGAACCAGAATGTTATTGAGAAGCAATGCAGGTAGACACTAAAAAGAAGTGGGAACAAAGAATGAAAGAGAAAATGGATTCCTTGTTAAATAACTAGACTTGGGACTTGGTTTAGTTTTCTGCAGGAAAATGAGCATTACAAAATAAATGGGTTTATAAGTTGAAGGAAGAAGATGGAGGAAAAAAGAAGTACAAGGGTAGACTTGTTGTAAAGGGGCTTGCACAAAAGAAAGGTATAGATTTTGATGAAAAAATTTCTCATGTTGTTAAGATGACTTCAATTAGGACTATTTTAAGTCTTGTGGCAGTAGAATATTTCCATATTGAACAATTAGATGTAAAATCAAATTTTCTCCATGGGGATTTGGAGGAAGAGATTTATATGCAACAACCACAAGGGTATGAGGTCAAAGGGAAGGAAAATTTGGTATGCAGGTTGAAGAAGATCTTGTATGGCCTAAAGTAAGCTCCAAGGCAGTGGTATTTGAATTTTGACAGGTTTATGACAAAACATGGTTATAATAGATGTCATTCTGATCATTGTGTTTATTTTAAAAGGCTAGAAAATGGAATCTATATTATGTTGCTATTATATGTAGATGACATGCTTGTTGTAGGGTCTAATATGCAGGATATAAATGTGCTCAAGAATAAATTATCTAATTCATTTGTGATGAATGATTTGGGTGTTGCAAAGAAAATACTTGGTATGAGAATAACAAGAGATAGGAAAAATCACAAATTGATATTGTCTCAGGGTGATTACATAGAGAAGGTGTTGGACAGGTTTATAATGCAGAATGCAAAACCAGTTAGTACACCTTTGGCCAACCATTTCAAATTAACTAAGGAAAGTGTTCCAAGACACAGGAGGAGATATAATACATGTCCAAGGTCCCTTATTCATCACCAGTTGGAAGCTTGATGTATGTGATGCTTTACACAAGACCATATATTGCACATATAGTGGGATTTGTGGGAAGGTATATGAAAAATCTAGGTAAAGAACATTGGGAGGAAGTAAAGTGGATTCTCAAGTATTTGAGAGGTACTTCTACTCATGCATTATGTTTTCGAGGTTCAAACATTTTTCTATAGGGATATGTTGATTCAGATATGGAAGGTGATAAAGAGAGCAAGAGGAGCACCATAGGGTATGTTTTTACTATAGGTGGAACAAGAGTAAGTTGGATTTAAAAACTAAAAAATGTTGTTTCACTTTCAACAACATAAGCAGAGTATGTTGTTGCTACAGAGGCTAGTAAATAAATGATTTGGTTATATAGGTTTATGGAGGATTTGGGAAAGAAGTAGGAGAATAGCAGGTTGTACTATGACAATGAGAGTTCCATTTATCTTGCAATGAACTCATCCTTCCATTCAAAGAATAAGCAGATACAACTCAGGTACCATTTCATACGATAAATCTTGGAAGATGGACATTTGAAGTTGGAAAAGATACATACTAGCCAGAATCCTGCAAACATATTAACAAAGGGAGTAACCAGGGAGAAACTGAGTTCCTACTCATTTTCAGTTGGTATTCAAGCATGAAGGTGAAGATGAGAAATTTTCCAGGTCCAAGGTGGAGTACAATCCAATAGGTACAACAACAATGGTGTTGTTGTGATCAGTCTCCAAGTGGGAGATTGTTGGTTTTGGAGCCTGATTATTTTCCTGATTCAGAGGTTTGTTTCAATCATACTTGGATCCCATTCCATAATGGGGGGGTGTGGGGCAGTTTCACCCCCACAACTATCGCCAGGGGGGTCCCGGGGGGCGAGGGTCGGCGAAAATTTTTGGTAGCCCTCCCTGGCAGGGGATTCAGGCAAAACACCCTCGATGAAAAATATTGGGAAACATTTCCTTGTAAAATATTGTAATTTCGTAGTTAATTTAGACCGTTCATTATAAGGTCACAAATATGACCGTAGAAATTATTTTTAGGGTTTTTTTCCCTAGAAGGAAACCCTCTCTTATGAGGGAATTGTATTGTGGCTATTTATTATTGAGAATATTGTATTATGAGAGAGGAGACTGTGAGAGAAAGAAGAGAAAGTTACAACGGGTTTGTTGTAGATTGTATCCCTTCATTTCTCTGGTGGATGTAGCCCACACTAGGTGAACCATGTATATCTATGTCTCTATTGTATTATGTATCTTATGTGTTCTATTTCCGAATTTATTTTATTTTATTGCTCCGTGATCCTGTTTTTATAACAACCCTTGCCTCACCGTCTGTGCCCAAGAATCTTATAAACTTGAGAAAACACCGTGAGCAGTCCCATAATGTAATCAAACTCTGGTTTCAGTTATTCTGTGAGATCTTAGTTTTATGGAATAATTCCCCTACGGACAGGTGAATTCTCCCTTGGATTCTAGACCCCTAATACCAAGATAGAAAAACACAAGTGGACACTAACATCCCTTTGAATTCATTTTAACTAATCAGAAAGAGAGAGAGGGAGAAAGGTGTGATGCACCTTGTTTCAAAGTTTTTCCTTGTTGCTTCCAATACGAGCTTGATCTCAAAACTCTTTAGCACAACTTGATACCTACAATGCAAGAGACAACAAAGAGAAACAAAGAAATCCTACTCTACAAGATTAGATCAAACAAATTCATCTACAAAGATCGAAGGAACAGTAGACAAGAACATGCAAGAATATAAAAGTTTGAAGGGAATATGCCAAGTATATTAAGATGATAACCCAAAGAGAATACTTACAAACATGGATGGTGTTGCAGAAGCCTCGCCAATTTCTCCTCATCCATCCTTTTTCTTGAAATATCCATGATCAGAATGACAATGCTTTGTTGATTTCTGCTCCCTTTTCACCAAGAGAATGCCTCCTTTTATAGGGTTTGAGAGGCTCAACCACCTTGGTTATATTTGGGATTAGTTGAGGATATGACTCCATCAATTATGATATCTCCATTAGATGCATCCTGATGGTTAGATTCAAGCTAAACCAACTCAATCCATTCATATTCGTCCTTAGAGAAAAGGGTATTTCTTCCCAATATTTGCTTAACCGAATCAACACTCCCTTAGAATGGGAAACATAGAGCTACAATACTCCCTATTAGATGGGAAAGGCATGCTATCTCTCTATGCATTTGAGCATGGGAGCGCTGATCTTCCCAAAAGTTTTTAAGATGAGTAACTCTCATAGGAAAACAATTGTTTCGACTATTAGATGATAGGGATTCTTATTCTAACATGTTTTAGGAGTTGTATCAAGTGTTTTCCATGGTGTCATTTGTGATGCGACACTTGTGAAGAGAGAAAGAAACACTTGTGACAAAATTACGACATTTACGACAATGATAATGTGACACTATCGAAGTGAGGAATTTTGATGTGTAACAGATTTTCCCTCAAAGTGTGAAGTTAGAAGATGAAAGTTGCTAGCTGAAACACTTTGTAGATTCTTCGGAGCAAGGGTATGGAGTTGGGGAACCTAGTAGAAGCTGCGAACAACCAACCATCAAACAATATTAACATAAGTTCCATTTTCGAGGCAGGAATATGTATGCTTAGAATACAAGATGACTCAAAGCATGACCGCTGACCAATACACTGGGGATCCATGAAAAATATTGACTAAGGATATGGCCACCAAAGATACAATGTGGATCCATATCTCCATGAAATGAACTAATCRTAGCCACAAAGAATACGCAGTGGAGCTACGAGATGATAAAACATAGCCACGAACCAATACAATGTGGATCTATGTGACAATATATAGATCAACATGCTCAAATGATATCCTTCCCAGCTTRGGAAAAGAAGATAACAGAGTGAACGCTCAACCTAGGGTCTTCGTCTTGATCCCAATGTGGTATGAATATATCCATGTGAATAGATGATTTGATGTCAAACATGGTAGAAACCACTTGATTACCAGTCATTGATTTATACCGTTAACAAGTGCAAGGGAAATCACCAATGATGTAAACCTATTGTCGAAGGAAAGGAGGCATGCCATTAAGGCATGCATGTCCCAAGGTACTAACTGGTTTCTAACTCTAATTCCCAGATGATGTGTTGAATTCGATAGGAATAGACTCGTCGAAGGAAGGCCTTAATGTATCCCCCATCATCAACATGAAAATGACACAGGAAAGTAATGTAAGATGGTGAATCGAATGAGTATGGACTGACACGGGAAAATGGAAAATGGAAATATTGCAGATGGATGGTTTAAAGTAAAAATTCCCTTGAGCATGATGAGGCATGACCACTGACTTGGAAACATTGACTCGACAAGTACCAAGAATGTAATGTGACAGCAATAAGAGCACTCTTCGACTGGACGAAAAAGTATGGCGATACATGGAATTGGTATGACTCAGAGAAAAGAGGATTACCCAACTGTAAGACGAGATGCAAACAGGTGCCATACTCAAGGGAAACAATAGCTTCCATAAATGACTCTAAAAAACTTGACCCATTTCCTTCAATTTTTCCCCCACCTAGATAGATGAGTACCTATTTTTCATTTAACGAGCTCAAGGAGGATAACACCTGCTCGATAAAAATCACCTTCGGTAAGTTCCTTTTACTTTATTTAATGAACTGGAAAAAGTAAGGGTTTGTTCCCATATTGGTCTTTCAATGTGTAGTTTAGCGAGTCCAGAGAAGGAAAACTTGGTGGTTTTTCATGTTTAGAGAATCTGAAAAGAACTTAAAGGCAACTCCAGGGTTGTAATTTTTCATGATTTTAGTCTTTGAGGTCCGAAAAAGAGACAAATTGTTACTCTAAAGACACCCTTTCAAACCTTTTATCGAGTGTGAAAGGAAGAAAGATCAATCAACAATATTTTCATGTTTAGAGTCTTAAAAGAGCTTAAAGAAGACTCCAGAGGGTTCATTTTTTGTAGAACTTTGAGGGTTGACATAGTGCAAGGCGCTAGTGCCAAGTATTATACTGTGTTTTAGTTTTGGAAAGCGCATGCATTTGGATTAAAAGTCACTTTTCAAATTATGCTCTTGGGTGGGCGCAATGTTGCGTCAGAAATCGACTTCTCAATATGAAGAGGATTAGAATATGGAGGAGGAGTAGAGTTAGAAAGTTGGTCAAAAACCTTCTCTTTAGGTTGATCACCTGGAGGAGTGTCATAGTTATTTGCACAAGTTGTTACATTAACCATCTTAAACATGTAAACCTCAGAGGCGCTTGTGGAAGCATACCAATGGTGGGAATGACCTGGGTCACCTTCTTGCGAAGGGACAAAGTTTTGTGCAATCGAATTTTGTCGCTGAACTGGTTGGGAGGTATCCTTCAGATATTGTGTGACAACCACACGATGAGGGAAGTCTTTCATGTAGTGGTCTTCCTCACAAATAATGAAAGAATATTTAAGTTTCCTTGTCGGTTGAGTATCAACAGACTTAAGATTATCCTACTCATTAAAAGGTTTCTTGGATTTTCCCTTGTTTTTCTTCTTACCTCTTGGTTTCTAAGATGAAGTGGATTGAACCGCATTCACCTTGGAGGTTTGAACAAGAGTGGAAGTAGTTGTGGTGTTTAGAATGAAACTAGATTCCAGAGCAGGTCTGGACGGATTGTTCGACGGACGATGAGCATTAGGGATCAGATCATAAAGTGTGCTAGACTAGGAATAAACCAAGTCCAAATACTACACATGAATGATATCCTTCTCCTCAGTAACTGCATTTTCCATAGCAACATTGTGAGTGATGGGAGGTAAGAGCAACTATGTAAACCAATCCGCGAGGAGTTGGTCCGGAATTGGTGCTTTAATCAACCGTCTTTGTCGTTTCCACTCATGAATATGATCAAATATGTGGGTAGAATAGGATTGTCGGAGAGAGTTCAAAAGTTTTGTACCGGTATCGTACCATATAGGAAACTGAAAATGCATTAGGAAAGACATGGAAAGATAATTAAATTCGACAAAAGAGTTACATGGAAATTCAATCTACCATTTTGATGTCGCACCTATAAATGTTCTCTAAAAAATTCTAAGATGAATGGAATCATCCATCAAATAGTTGAAAGAAAACCATAAGTGGAAATTCATAACATGATTGTTAGGATCTTCCCCAGGTTGTTCGTCAAATTTTGGAATGTCGGACAATATTTTGGCAGGGACGGTGGTCCAAAACGGGGCATGAAGGATGGGATTGTTTTTTAAACCTTCCAGATCTGGCAGATACAACATAGCCAAGAATGGTAGTTGTCGGTTACATTTTTTATACTGGTGATAACGATATTGCATGGGAACACCAGTAGGACCGCATCCAGGTTGTGGCGAGATGATAAAACTAGATGGTCCTCCCATATAAGGTGATTGTCCGGGTTGTCCACCTATGTAAGGTGGTTGTCCTTCTTGTCCAACCGTGTGCTATGATTGAACAAATGGACCTCCTACATGCTTTGGTTGACCTATTGGTCCCCCTATGTATGGTGGTGGAAGGGATTGTTGTGTTTGAATCGTGGGGTTTATAGATTGATAAGGCATAGTTCCTTGCAGAGGAATGCTCGTCGGATTCCGTTGAGTCCACAAAGGATTCACAACTCCTGGATATGGATGTCCAAGATACATACCAATGGTAGTAGGGATAGAAGGACTTGCAGGAGTGGTTTCCCCCCAGGCTTGTTGATGTTGCAACCATGTAGGTTTCCCCCCAGTAAAAAGTTTCCCTACAACTGAAGGTTGGCCTCCCATTGAAGATTGACCTCCCTGTTAACGATAAAAAATGCACTGGCATTTTTGCAAGAATGATGCCTAATCTTGTAGGGAACATTTGACTAGCTTCTCTATATCCAAATACAAATATGATTGCACCATTGGAAATATTATGATCTGTAGTTAAAAATCAACTATTTGAACGTGCAAAACGGACATTCCACGGCTAAGAAAATTGATTTTTCTCAAAGGCATTTTTTGCTGGAAATTCTGACTTTCGGTGGTTAATTCACCCAGAGGTCTTCTATGTTAACCACCGAAAGCCTGTTTTAACCAGAATACTTGAAATTTCACCCAGATCAGGAATTTTTGAATCATAATGAGATGAAACCTCTTGGAATAGACAGGTGGTGAATTATCAAGTCAGATCCAATGGTTACTTTGATGGTTAAAGGCAAAGAAGAGGTGTTTTAATCAAGTTTGGTACATTTTTCAAAGACAAAAATATAGGGATTTTGGAACACCTTAGCAAATTCAAATTTTACCTCTTGGAAGAGTCATCAGTTAGCCTTGGGAGGCTGTGGTGCACTACACCAACAATCAACTAAGAGAAATCTAGGATTTGCCTCATTTTGGGGAAGCATCCCACTTCTTTTGCAACTGAATTTTGACTTGCTATTTTTAGTTGATTTGATCCATGTTTTCAGGATCTTAGAACTGTTTTGTAATGCTATAAATATTAGAATAGAAGATGAACCAAGGGGTTCGATTTGGAGTGCTACATGCTGCTACTGTAATCAAGAGACTTATTCTTATTATGTGAAAAATTGCAAGCTTCCTTCAGTTGTGTTGTCAGACTTTCTCTGTCCTATTCTCTAATAGCTTATGAGTGAATGTTCTTTATTGATGCTCATTCAATCCGCAAGTGACTGTCATCTTACTGGTTGATTGTTTTAGTTGATAATCATAAGTTATTTCCTTGGTTATTAAACCCATTTTGCTTGTTTGTATGAAGTATAATCTGGTTCAATAGCTATTTTCTTCCTCATTTAATCAAACCTTGTTAGACTGCATTATTAGAAGGCCTTGTGAGATTTTATATTTCTAGACAATCTTGAACACACAGTTCAGTCCCTAGATATTCATCTTGATCCACAAATCACATCCAATATTAAGAAAATATTTCCAAAAAGAGTTAGTTACCAGGCATCTCCGACTTACAGCCTAGGAGAGTTTCCTAGAGTGATAACAAATTGGTGTCATTGCCGGGGAGAGGAGATCGAAGCTCAGCTTCCCTGGGAGATGACATAGATCCAGCTTTGATGATAGACAAAGCTTGGACATCATTTGGTTGTAATCATCTATCTAGCGACTCCATGAAGGAAGAATTCAGTGGCGACTCCATTGTTCAGAAAATTGTTGGTGACTCCACTGGTATGATATGAACAGGATCTTATCCAAGAGGTATGCGTTCTGTGTTTTTTCAAGCATTCCTGGTTTCCCTAATCAAGTACCTATTAGAGATGAATGGGAGAATTGTCTTCCCAGATTTCGAGGAGAAGAGTGGGAAGTGCCAACTAAACATTTGCTGGACTTTCATGATTACATGCATCGGTTGCACGTAGTGCATGAGGATGTTCAGATCCGACTCTTTTGTTTTTCATTAGAAGGGATTGCTCGTGATTGGTACCAATCTTTTCCTATTGCTAGTATCATCTCTTTGGCTGATTTTCATGCTTCCTTCCATGTGTTTTGTAAAGGGATATTTCCAGCTGATCTTCTCTATCCTCAATGTTGTCATGAATTTCAATTATTGACTAAAGAATTAGATACTCATGAAGAATATGTTGTTGTAGAGGATATTTCTCATCATGATCAAGAGATCGGTCATCCTCATCATGATAACCATACTGATGCTTTTGTTATTAGATCAAATGCATCTAATGTTTTAGGTTGTCATGAGGATCATATTGTTTCTTCTGAAAAAATTGGAAATGATGAGCAAATTAACAAGACAACAAATGACAGTTTCAGATCTGTAGAGGTTGATGAGGACAGCCTACAATTTCTAGATTTGCAGGGACTGTCTAATATTCAGCTAGAACAAGAGAATTATGATCAAGAATGTGTTGATGCTATAATGGATACTAATCATGAGTCTCTTGATCCCAATTACAGAGAAGATCCAAATCCCAGATTTGAATCAACAATATATATTATGGGCAACCCACATTTTTTAGATTTGCAGAAAAAGGAAATTCGCAGCAGATATGAAGAAGAAGGCGAGGATCTGAAAGGTCCAGATCAGCAGCCCGTCTTATATGTTTCTCCAATAGATTTCGAGCAACCTGCATTCAACAGTGAGATTAGTAAAGGAAACCTTCAACATTATCTCAATTTTCAGTTGGAACAGTAGTCCCAAAAGGTATTACCTTATGAATTTGATGACCCTTTTGTTAACTATTTGGATTCCATGAGCAGCATAAACCCAAGGATATTTTTGTCAAAAGGAGATTGTTTTTATCATCCGCTCAAAGCTTTCTTCTGCATGATATGGTCTTTATTATTGTTCGGGTTAAGATTCAACATGATAGCAGTAAATCAGTTTCTCACTTGGTTGCATTGGAAATTTGATCTTACTTGATAAATCTGCCTCTACCGGATAGTGTAGGAGTAGGTAAAGGAATAAGTTCACCACACGAACAATTAGATCATTTTCAGTTTGATCTCATAAATAAGCAGGAAGGCCCTGTAGTGAAGCCAAGGGACGATGTCTGCATACCCAGATCAGCGGATCTGTTGGAATCTCTTGGATCACCAGGTGGTCTGCTGCCCTTTAAGGACATACAGGAATGTGGATTTGATAAGACTACAGGGC